>CM076575.1:1499508261-1499849174 GCA_034641835.2 Pinus albicaulis
CTTATTTGGAAGTTGATCATGAATCTGGACAGCTGACTTCTGTGAAAGGGACGGTGCAAATTGTGTTTATTGTGTCGGGTTGTGGTTATATATTTTGAAGATATGTGGGGATCGCGGTTACATGCAAATTGTGGTGTTCGTTGTGTTTATTGTATGGGGTTGTGGTCACATATTTTGAAGATATGTCTGGCGTTGTGGTTATCTACTTTCAAAATATGTAGTTGCAATATTTATTGTGGTTACCTATTTTGAAAATATGTAATTGCAAGATTTATCAATGTGTAATGGAAGCTCAAAAGTAGGGTTTGGTTTTTTTGGATTCTTTTTTGTAAGATAATGTCAGGGTTATCCAAAAATGTCCTGGAGGGGTAGCCTCGTAATTTAGACTTTTGGTTTACTATCCTTGTTTAAGATAAATGGAACTGCATTAAAGATTTATTCTCTTTACAGAGAACTGTAAAGAACCTCGAACATAAATCAAACCTGAAAGGGTCTTTATCCTCTTTACGGAGAACTGTAAAGAACCTCGATTCAAAGCCTGAATTATTCCAACAAAAGGTGTTCAAACGTGGTATTTATTTGAGATGAAACTAACCATGAGCAACATGAACATATGAGTATAAATTATGCCAGGAAAGGTGTTCTATTTTTCAACTTAAATAAATTAAAATAAACCAAACTTTAGATCCAAACATGTGAATTATGCCATGTGAAGTATGTGATAAATATAAATCCTTTAACACTGGGATATTTATTAATGATCGATCATTATAATGATCATATTATAATGAGATAAAGATCAGCTATGTCCGTTTTAGAGAAATTTATGAATTATATTTGAGTGACCTTGGTGTTTAGTTTTTCATGCTGAAGTTGCAAGAATTAGACTTACAAGAAAGATTTCAAAGCTATATTGTGGGTATTCACTATATTGTGATATCCAATATCCGCAACATAATTAGAGATGAAGCTATTATATTGTGATATCCAATATCCGCAACATAATTAGAGATGAAGCTATTATATTGTGATATCCAATATCCACAACATAGGCATCATCATTAGAGATTGAAGCTATTATATTGTGATATCCAATATCCACAACATAAGCATTAGCATTAGATATGAAGCATTAGCATTAGCATTAGCATTAGATATGAAGCATTAGTTAGCTTCATTAGATATGGAGCATTAGCATTAGCATTAGATATGAAGCATTAGCTTCATTAGATATGGAGCATTAGTATTTGATATGAAACAATGCTCCACCTTCATTATCATTAGAGATGAAGGTGATGCTTTAGATGTAATATTCTGAATAGAAATAAACAATAATACACATCAACATAAACAAGTGCCTACAGCGAATAGAGAGACATCATACAAATAATGTTAATATGGAGAAACTCTAAGTCATTTTATTATATAACTGGGAGATAACAACGAGTACAAAGGTGATCAGAGTGATGGCACCTTGGCTTGCACAAGGCAAGCTGGAAATACTCTAAAAAAACTCAAATGAATCGCTGCTTTGTCAAGGACTGCATAATCTCCAAATGCTACTGCTATTGCTGGACTGCTGCTATTGAGATGGAATGGCTCTTTGGGGCTGTTCCCCTATTCAGAAAATTGTGAAACTTTGTAGATGAGCTCTCCTTCAATAACCTAGAAAGGAATTCTTGAATCGCTGACCTCAGAATTTGACCTCCCTTAGGAAATAATGCTCTCCCAGTGAATATGCAGGCCCTGAGTCCATCGATCTATTGGTATATTCTATTTGCATCTTACTTTCATTAAGCACTAGACGTTTAAAGTATATTTGCATCTAGCATTTTCAGAATTTAACAAATTGCTTATCCTCAAGCAATGCTTGAACAAGCCTCTTCTCTGGTTGACGCTCCCCATTGTCATTGCAAAATGTGCCTGGGTCCCAGATGTGCCACTAAATCTTCCTTGTCCTCTACATCGCCCTGATATGAAGAGATCTTTCAATGCCAGGATCCCAAGCCTCGTCTTGGTTCTAGGAATCTCTCTTGCCCAATCCATCCCACATATAGTGAATAGAGTAGAGTGTCATCGCCATATGGGCTTCAAAAGAAACATGGACTAAGTGTCACATGACATACTGGATGGGGACAATAGTCCCTCAAGTGAGACCAACGTTGGTCTGCTTCTTGTTGTCTCAGAACATGATATGATAAGTGGCCATCCAACCACTTGTTTGCTGCCATAAGCTTCTCACAAGCTTGAAAATAGTAAAGGACATTAGGTGTTAACTGAATATGAGCCAAGCAAAACAAGTCTTGTTCAAGTCCTCTAGGAAGTGGTAAATCCCATCACTGCATGTGTTCCCAAAAGGACCATGAGATTCGAAGAGAGGCTTGCTCTCTTGTGGGGCAATGTGTTGCAAATGTATGGCAAGGGAATAATCATACATGGTTAGTTGATCAATAAGCATCAAGACACAATCCTTACCATATATTGTAGGCAAGTTGGTGAAGAGTTCCATAGATGAGCCTTCCCATCTTTCCATCAAAAAGAAAAGTGGTTGTAACATTTTTGTGTAACAAATATAATTTGTATAAAATAGAATAAATATAATTACTAACTAATTAAATAGTGATTATGTTAAAGTAGTTGTTAGTTAATTGAAAAGGCATGTCAAAAAGACATCTCTACCATTAGATAAGGCCATGCATAGACTACAGGTAAGAAGATATAACGAGCCTCATTGTAACTTTCAATCATCTTATTATATCTTAAAAAGACATGCCTAGTCATGAAAGGTCACCTGCATAGGTATAAAAGCAGGGCCTCATTGTAACTTTCAATCATCTTATTATATCTTGTCATATACATTTATTAATAAAATATTATTATTAAAATACCTCTTGCGTATTTTTGGTATTAAGTCAACAAACATACAGTTTTGTTGCTACAGTGGTATCAGAGACATATCGAAGCCATTAGAGCCATATCGAAGCCAAGTTGAAGCCATGTCGCACAACATCATGTGCAGAAGTCACAACCCGTTTTAAAAAAATTTATGCAGTAATCCATAATAGAGAAGATGACAGCAACAATACTTGTTTTCAGGCGCAATTTGATGTTAGGGTGCGGCCCAAATTAAAGCTTCTCCCGCGATCTAAGCCGTTGGACGCGCTTCGTAGTGCAAGAATGATGTTACAAAGAAAAGACATCTGGTGGTCAGACCAGCAGAGTATTAGCTAACAATGGGACACCTGTATTAGATGGGGTTAGACCAAGTCTTACGGAGATGTGTCCTGGATCATGAGAGAGAAGATATATTGTGGGAATGCCATTGTGGAGTTGCGGGAGGACATGTCGGTGCAAAACCCACCACGAGAAAGATACTGCAGGCAGGTTTATGGTGGCCCACAATACACATGGACAGTAAGGAATTTGTAAAGAAATGTGATGTTTACCAGAGGATGGGACGTCCATCGCATAGAGACGAGCTACCACTTCACCCTGTAAAAGCATTGCAACCATTTGAGAAGTGGGCCTTTGATTTTATAGGACCGATAACACCTATCACAAGACATTCACAGTCCAGGTACATCATTACCGCAACAGAATATCTTACCAGGTGGGTAGAAGTGGTACCAGTGAAGGATTGCGCGGCCGAAACAACAGCTCGATTCATAATTGAAAATATCATCAGCAGATTTGGCTACCCCAAAAGTTTGACCAGCGTTCAAGATACACATTCTATCAATGCAACGATCAAATCTCTGCTACAAAACTTCATGGTACAACATCATAGGAGCAGTTTGTACCATCCTCAGGCAAATGGTACAATGGAAGCATTCAATAAGATTCTAAAAAAGGGGCTAATGAAGATTTGCAAGGCTGATCGAGATGACTGGGATGAGCGTGTACCAGCAACATTGTGAGCATTATACAGGACAATTGTCAAAAGACTGAACAACTAGACTTCGTTCTAGCTGGTATACCAGAGGGAAGCAGTGGTACCGGCCGAATTTGTCATACCGAGCCTGCTAATCGCGTCAACACTACATTTATCAGAGGAAGACTCATTGAAAGAGCGATTACAAGAGCTACAAGAACTTGAAGAGGACATGTTTCTAGCAGAGTTTCATCAGACTGTCCAGAAAGATAAACATAAAGCTTAGCATGACCGCCATATTAAGCACAAAAAGTTTGCGGTCGGAGGAAAAGTTTTACTGTACGACAACAAGTTCCAAAAGTTCCCAGGAAAACTAAGAATGCATTGGCTGGGATCGTACCATGTGACTGAAATCTGAGATTCAGGAGCAGTTCGGTTAGCACAACTAGACAGCCAAGTATTACCAGGATGGGTGGATGGAGCACACCTGAAGCCCTATCACGAGTAAGTTCCATTATTTCATTTTCCAAAAACTCTCGCAACCGAGGGGAGTAAGTAGGGTAGAATAGAATAGGTAGAGTCAATAACTCTCTCACACCCGAGAAGAGAATAGATATGAATCCCAATAAAGCAAAAACGCAATAATAGAAGAGGCTCACAGTTGTGATGCGGAGACCGCATCGCAACCGATTGTGGTCGAGGGGAGGGTAGTGTCTAGCGTGTCATCCATGTAAGAGAGCCAAATGTGTCAAACATCATTCCATCATCATGACCCATCATTCCCATGTCAGTCCGTAGGATTACCTAGATTTGAGAAGTAATTTCCATAATTAGGATCATCCATACCGCAATAAATTTTCCATATTAGGCCATAATCATTACCCATCACAACTGCCCAAAACTCGAAGCCACAGTGAGCCATGTCAGAACCCACCTCATCGTGGTAACTAATCACATGATTATAGCCGTGGGGGAGCCAGGAAAAATTAATTATTTATGGGGTCTTATCAACCTCATTCGTGCCAATTACTTACATAACTTGCATGAAAGAAGAAAGCACGAGAATGCTGGAGAATACCGAGTTAAAACAAGAAACAACAGTAGCGAGAGAAATTTCATCAGAAGAAGTCCAGAGAGAGCATCTAGAGGCAGGAATTTACAGAGAAAGAGCAGAGGTAGTTTTGCAAGTATACCAAAGAAGAGCAAAAATGACCAAGGTAGAACCAGCAGTCATTGAGCCCGAGCTCGATGAGAGAATTCAGAGAATGGAGTCACTGGTGCGAAAATGTGACAATTCATTGTTGGTCGACATAGACTTCATGGATTCTTACCAATTTCCAGCGATGAAGAGGCAGGTTTATATAGAAAATTATGCTACTGAAGGAGGAGAAGAAGCGATAAGGTTACTTCCAGAGTTCAGAGGCAACAGCAGTCCACAATTCTAAACCTGAGGAACCTCCTTGTGTTTAGAACCACAGGAGCCACGAAGTAGTGTACGAAATTTCTGCTAAGCAGACTCCAGAATGGGTCACTATGGCTAGGGAGGGAGATATCAATGCATGCAAAAGATATTCACAGGCTGACGGGGTTATCAGCAGAAGGGAGGGATGTCTCCAAAAGAGAAAAGAAGGCTGGAGATTGCGACTATTATAAGAAATATGACACCAAAAGAGGAGGGAAGGGGGTGAATATAGACCTCATAAACAACCCAACAATTAAGTTTTCCTAATTTTCCTTGCCACCTGATTGCTCCGCAAGAAACCCACAGAACAAAAAATAAGGCCAAAGGCAAATGCAAACCTGACACCATCTCAAGGCAAAGCACTCGCTCTGTGGAACCCAAAGTTGAAATTGTATTGCATTTCTCACGAATGAATATGTTTCAAGCCTATGAGGATAACTGCCAAAAGAGCCACCGGGTTCATCTTACGACCACCGATCATGGCGTTCACAACATCATGGCATTCACAATGTGGAAATGGACTTTCCCTGGATTCAGAGAGCTTGTGGAAATCACAAGTGGTCAGCCATTGGCAATGAAATTTATGCCCTGGAAGTTCTCCAGAGACCCAAGCACAAAGGAGGTGAATGAAGAGGCATTCACATTCTGGTACAGACAGATGGTGGACATAGTGGCGAGGCAACACAAAGTCCGAAGGAGTTTACTAGACAGGTATTCGTCTCAAATATGGTTCGGGGTTACTCACAAACAAACCTACATAAGGCCTACCTGTGTGGACTAAAAAACATTTAGAATGAGGCTGTTGAAGTTTCAAGTGGATGAAAAGGTGTTCCACACTGAAGTCTACTCCTGGCCAAGGGTGGGAATGGAAATCAGAAGTGAAGTCCATTACTACTCGTTCGAGGGTATGCAACCAAAAAAATTACTAGGGGAGACACCAGATGAGACATTGAATAGAGTTTCGTGGCTGCGGCTAACACTAGTACTAGAGGAGCTGGACACGAGAATAAAATGCTTCAATCAGGTAATGCAAACTCTCACTAGTGCTTCTCCCCTGTTTCCTACTTTTTCAGAATTTCAGGCCTCAAATGCTACATCACCCTCCATAATGCACCCATACTCACTGCCCTGCTGCCCACAATGTTTAACTCACCCCAAGTCACAAAAATAGTTCCAGTAAAAAAAATTAAGGCACCTAAGACACCTGCAATTGCTCCTAAGGCCAAGAAAGCTAGGGTCATGGTGCCTAAGCAGGTGGTTAATCTCACCGAGGAAGATCAAATGTAGCCTATGGACACAGGGGCACCAATTCAAGAGGGGCCAGAGGTGGCCCCCCAAGTAACTTCTGAGCTACCTATGTTTAATCCATTCTCATTTTTAAATATTCAAACTTCATCTCCACCCCACACTCATACATCTCCACCTCGCACTTGCCATTCATCGCCTCACACGTCATTCACTTCCAAAGACCATTCCACCCGAACTCCATCCACATTAGCAACCATTTCAGACCCAGTCAAGACAAGAAGTAAAACAAATGGAGACAACGAGGTAGAGGTTAACTCGAGTACAACAATGGTACCTGAGGTTAACCAACCCCTGGTTGGACCGAGCACTTTCTAGGACCTTTTAATTCGAGGAGGATATTTTACTGCAGATATAACACCCTCGCCCAAGGAGCTGAACCCTTTTCAACAAGCAAATTTGATACTGTAGCAGGTTCAACCAACCACAAGCATGAATACACTAGGGAATCGGCAGCCACAACAGAACCAAACGACGTCACCACAGGAGCACTCAGCCAGGTCAATAGCCAATGGTCTACCACTCAGAGAAAGGCCGCCGAACCAAGATATCTTGGGAGTTGAGAGTATGCAGACCTGAGGCACATAATAGCTATACAATTTCATCCAGCACGTGGCACAATAGGCTGAAGGACTCCACAACGACCTCCAGCAGAGGTTTGAACAACAACAACTGCAGATTAGTATGCTTACTGAAGAGCGAGACCAATTGAAGGGAGAAAAGGAAATTCTGCAGGAGCAACTGGAGAAGGTGCGGATGTTTTTAAGGATCTCTGGCCAATTGTGATAGCTCAAGATGACTAGACACTAGGGGACATAACAGTTTGCACTATAGTCGAAAGGTCTCTCCACATGAAGATGGCTTGGGCAAATCTCAACAAGGAGAACCAGGAGCTAAAGGAAACGCTCGCGACCAGACCAACATTGCTAGATCCTGCTATCGTATATGCTGAGAGGGTCGCAGAAAAGCAGAAACAAGTAATCAAAATGCAGGAAACCCTGAGCACCACAGTAAAAGAAGCTTACAACCTTTTGAAACATTTGCATGAGTGCTCAAACTCACTGATTATGAAGGCTCATACAATCTCGGCACAATTGCAGCAAGTCTCACAAGAAATACAAGAGGCCACAGACCCCGCTGGCCTTAACCAGTTTACAACCAAGCGGCGGAGCTAGAGACTTAGATACAAAAGATTGAAGAGCATTCAATTGCAACCAAATAGGTCCTCCGAGAATTGAGGAAACTAGTAAAGCTTACTGCAAAAGCAATACAACAAATGGCCGCTGAGGCTGATATCAAAATTAAGGAAGTATTCAACAAGATGCCGGCTGTTTCAAGAGAAAAGGAAGCTGAACAAATCACCATATAAACAGACCAGCTCGTGAAGGGATGGCAACAAGCCATTGCCGACTTCGCCGAACTCAAATCATCAATGTTGTAAAAGGTCCTCGAGTTGGGGCCCTTGTTTGGACAAGGAGAGGAAACGGAGAAGACAGGGCCAGCCACAGAGGCAAGCGAACTAATGGAGACCGAGGCAGTAGAGAAGGATTGACTCGAGACGAGTCAATAGCATGTGGTCGGGGCCTATTGGGGCCCTTGTTTTGAAAATGAAATGGTTTTGAGGCATGGATAACACGTGGCGGCGTGCAACCACAGTAGACAAGGAGCTGTCACAGTTGCGGAGAGATGGAGAGCAGGTGGCACGACAGTTGCGGAAACTAGCACAGATGGAAGAAAGGAGCGACAAGGATAGGTAGCAGAACTCCCACTGATCAGGGAGATCCGACAAACAACAGAGCAGAAAAGGAGGGAAAATTGACAGTCACGTTGGCAAAGGAACAAATAGGCAATCGACCAACATAGGCAAGAGGTTGGTGTAGTAGAGAGCAGAGGAAGAGAGCCGTAGGAGAGCTATGTTCGTTTTGTTATGTTCTGTTCTATTCAGTTCTATTCTATTATGTTCTGTAACGTTGTAATCAGTCTGTATGTACTAAAATCTGAGGAGTAATGTAACTGTCCGCTATTGTTAATGAAATATACTTCTAGTTGGGTTTGATGTCTTGAATTTTGTGATGAGAATTATGTTATGATGAATGTATTGGCCGCTTTTTAATTTTGATTTTGCATCTTGAATACGTTCATGAGTAGTATCTTGTACAAAGTAGCTAAACCTGTTTGGAGTACCTAGTTATGTCTGTTTTTCTCTATAGTTGTGATCAGTCGATATCTGATCTGTTCCTAACCTTACTAAGGTCATGAAATGCCTCGGGTGAGACTCTCTGCTCTTCGAAGTAGAGTGAAAATGCCGACATTGTGCTAAACTACTGCGGAAACCTTGTTGGCCTCTATCCTGAACCTAGGTCTTACCTAGAGACCACCTTTCTCACCAACAAACCTCTTTTTCAGCTATAGGATGTAGCCTAAAAAATGCATCTAACTCTTTCCTCCAAGCCTTTACAGTGCTCAAGGAAGATCCATCAAATGTAGGCAAATAGAATTTGTTGTGCGTCTTTCTTCTATTTTTGCTACAGGATCATATTTCTTCTTTGAGTTTGAAGAATTGATAGAGAGTTAGATTCTCCTTAAATGCTCTAGACTGTGCTTTGTACTCTTCAAGATGGCTTATGAGTTTTAGGTTCCATGTTTCTCCTTTCTTCATCTCTATTCCAGTCACCTTCTTCAAAGAAAGTGGACATAGTAGGTCTTTGAGGAGATCTAAGCTTCTTCGGTCTTCTTTGCTGCGGATAAGAAGTACTGGTACCTTCTTCATTCTGAAACCTTGTTGAGGTTTCTCTTTGCCTTTCTCTTCTTGTTTCATTGATCTCTTTGGAGAGATCCTTCATAGCTCTAAAGAAAGATGAGGAAAAACTTAATCCCTCCATTATATTAGATCTATACTATTCGCTTTTCATATGTTGTCGATAATGTCCACAAGCTGAGCCAAAGATCATGCTATGATACCACTGTAATATTCCAAATAGAAATAAATAGTAATACACAGCAACATAAACAAGCAACTGCAAAAAATAGAGAGACATCATACAAATAATTCCAATATGGAGAAACGTTGAGCCATTTTATTATATAACTGGGAGATCACAATGAGTACAAAGGTGATCAGAATGATGGCACTTTGGCTTGCACAAGGCAAGCTAGAAATACTCTCAGAAAAACTCAATTAATGGCTGCTCTGTCAAGGACTGTGTAATCTCCAAATGTTGCTATTGTTGCTGAATTGCTGCTACTGCTGAGATGGAATGGCTGCTCTGTCAAGGACTGCGTAATCTCCAAATGCTGCTATTGCTGCCAGACTGTTGGTACTGCTGAGATGGAATGGCTCTTTGGGGTTTCCCCTGCTCAAAAGATTGTGAAACTCTGGGAATGAGCTCTCCTCCAATAACCTAGAAATGCCCAAAAAGGAATCCCAAAATCGCTGACCCTGAAATTTGACCTCCCTTAGGAAATAATGATCTCCTAGTGAATACACGGGCCCTGAATGATAACTCTGTAAATGATGGCCTCCTCCTGTACCAAAATGATGATCAGTGAAGGGATGGACCCTCCACACTTTCCTCGGGCTGAAATCCTTGATATCTCCTCACTCCCGGAATGACCTCTACCACAAAATGCATAATCCCTCCAAGGGACTATGCTGTCCAAGAAACTACGTGATCCTCGCTGAAGATGCTATGGATCCCTCTGACAAAAAGATGGATAGAACTCCTCACCCGAGCAGGCACTTGAATTCCCCCAGGGTTGAGGTTGGGATCTCCGCTCGGAGACACTCGGTGTGCTGAACAACACTGCAGACCCAACTAAACATCTTGAGCATGCTCTAGTCTTGACAAACAGAAAAATAATAAGATGCAAGAATCCTCGAGAAAGGCTACCTTCCTTTCCTTTTATGCTTGTGAACCCCTAAACTCCCTTGGGCCCACATATGTTGCGTTGTCCCTTTGTGACACGCTATCCCTTGCTACACTACGCTGCGTCTCCCACGATGCCACTGCGATGCCTGGTCCCACACTGCCACTGCGCTGTCCTAAGTGCCTCCTCTCCTGCACTGTCACTTGGCCTCATGGGCCCAACATAATTTTTTAATTAATATGCCTAGTGACTTCATGAAGGTGCTTTTATTCTAATGTTTTATTCATGGGTCCCCTCACCCCTTTATTTCTGCCCAACATTAGGATTTTCCGAAATTAATCAAAATTAATATCCCAATTAGATGGCTGCTAATTTGGGGATATTACATTAGATATGAAGGTGATGAAGAGATGAAGCTATGCTCCACCTGCATTAGCATTAGAGATGAAGGTGATTAAGAGATGAAGCTATGCCCCACCTGCATTAGCATTATAGATGAAGGTGATGAAGTGCTCCACTTAAATATCTTCAAAAATTATGAGTTTCTTAGCAAATAGATGATGTATTTTTTATCGAACATTATGAATTTATTAATGAATAAATGATGAATATTTTAACGAAGAGATGAGAGAGATGAATTTCTACTTCAACATTATGAATTTCTTAACAAATAGATGAGTGAGTGTTATCCCAGAATGTAGTTGTAGACCTCTGATTGCTTAATATTGAGCTCTTGATGAGATTTGATGTTTTGGTAGCCTTGGATGACTCAAATAGGGATTGGTCCATGGAATGGTGGGAAATATATGAGCAAGTGTTATCTTAGAATGTAGTTTTAGACCTCTCATTTCTTAATTGAGCTCTTGATGAGAATGTTGTAGACCTCTCATTTCTTAATTGAGCTCTTGACGGGATTTGATGTCTTGGTGGCCTTGGATGAATTAAATAGGGATAGGTCCATGGCATGGTGGGAAGGAGAATATGATTGGAGGGCATAGGATTGGGGGAGATAGTTGAAGGCAAAGGGGAAGATAGGGTGAGAAGATCCACTCATAATGAGATGGCAATGGAGGTTGATGACAAATGAGGAGGGAGTGATCCAACAAAACACAAAAAGAGTGTTTGAGAGCCCATGGGAGAGTGGAAAACAAGAAAATTTTAGTCCAGGAGTGAAACCTCACTATAATTTTCCTTATAGAGCCTAGGATCAAAGGAGAGGCAATAATCAATACAAAAATGAGAGAAAATGTGGCTTGAGTGTTTGAGAGCCCATGGGATAATTTTCCTTATAGAGCCTAGGGTAAAAGGAGAGGCAACAATCAATACAAAATGAGATAAAATGTGGCTTGAGTGTTTGAGAGCCCATTGGAGAGTGGAAAAAAAACAAAGTTTGGTTGAGTGAAACCTCACTAGAATTTTCCTTATATAGCATAGGATAAAAGGGGAGGCAACAATCAATACAAAAATTAGAGAAAATGTGGCTTTTGAATGGAAAGACCCATTAAAGATTGATTAATAATAAAGTCATTAGTTGCATCCTTTATAGATGCAATGATTCTTCAGGGCTTGCACAAAGGAGAAAAGGCCTTTGGAATAATTGATTAATGATATTCATTAGTTGCATCCTCTATATTTGCAATGTTGGGAAGGAGATGAGTGAGTGTTATCCCATAATGTAGTTGTAGACCTCTCATTTCTGAATTGAGCTCTTGACGGGATTTGATGTCTTGGTGGCCTTGGATGACTCGAATAGGGATTGTTCCATGGCATGGTGGGAAGGAGAAGATGATTGGAGGGCATAGGATTGGAGGAGTTGGCTGAAGGCAAAGGGGAAGATAGGGGTGAGAAGATCCACTCATAATGAGATGGAAATGGAGGTTGATGAAAAATGAGGAGGGAGTGATCCAACAAAACACAAAAATAGTGTTTTAGATCCCATGGGAGAGTGGAAAACAAAGAAAGTTTAGTCAAGGAGTGAAACCTCACTAGAATTTTCTTTATATAGAGCCTAGGATAAAAGGAGAGGCAACTATCAATACAAAAATGAGAGAAAATGTGGTTTGAGTGTTTGAGAGCCCATGGGAGAGTGGAAAACAAACAACGTTTATTCGAGAAGTGAAACTTCACTAGAGTTTTCCTTATAGAGCCTAGGATAAAAGAAGAGGCAACAATCAATACAAAAATGAGAGAAAATGTGGCTTTTGAATGACAAGACTCATTAAAGATTGATTAATAATAAAGTCATTAGTTGCATCCTTTATAGTTGCAGTGATTATCCAAGGCTTGCACAAAGGATAAAATGCTTTTGGAATAATTGATTAATGATAAATTCATTAGTTGCATCCTCTATAGTTGCAATGATTATTAAGGGCTTGCACAATGGAACAAAGGCCTTTGGAATAAACTAGCCTAAGAATGAGGTAATCAAAATTTCTAAACATGTGTCCTTGGCTAGTGGTAATGCCATTTACGTGCTATGCTCTACCTAAAATTCTTCAACAATATGAATTTCTTAAAAAAGAGATGAGTGAGGTGAATTTATGTTTCACCTATACTTCTTCTTCAACATTGTGAATTTATTAACGAATAGATGAGTGAGTGTTCTCCAAGAATGTAGTTGTAGACCTCTTAGATGAGTGAGATGAAGTTATGCTCCACCTAAAATTCTTCTTTAACATTGTGAATTTATTAACAAATAGATGAGTGATTGTTCTCCAATAATGTAGTTTTAGACCTCTCATTGCTCAATTGAGCTCTTGATAGATGTCTTGGTGGCCTAGGATGACTAAAATAGGGATTGGTCCATGGAATGATGGGAAGGAGAAGATGATTGGAGGGCATAGGATTAGGGGAGATAGTTGAAGGAAAAAGGGAAGATAGGGGGTGAGAAGAAACACTCATAATGAGATGACAATGGAGATTGATGACAAATGAGGAGGGAGTGACCCAACAAAATAGAAAAAGAGCGTTTGAGAGCCCATCAGAGAGTGGAAAACAAGAAAAGGTTAGTCGAGGAGTGAAAACTCACTAGAATTTTCCTTATAGAGCCTATGATAAAATGATAGGCAATGATAAATACAAAACTGAGAGAAAATGTGGAATTCGAATATAAAGACTCTTTAAATATTGATTAATGAAGTCATTAGTTGCATCCTTTATCGCTGCAATAATTATTGAGGGCTTGCATAAAGGAGCAAAGGCATTTGGAATAAACTAGCCTAAGAATGAGGTAATCCAAATTGCTAAATGTGTGTCCTTTGTTGGTGGTATTTCTATTTACGTGCTCAAAGAGGTTGGTGAATGGTCGCAAGGATTATCAAGGGAGGACCTATATTGTAGAAGAATTAAAGTAATAATGTTATATTGAGAAATGTATTAAACAAAAAAAATTATTCATGTTTTGATCATATTATTTTTATTCATATTGTTTTCTATGTTTATCTAGTTCTCATGGCTTTCAAAGAAAAAATTTGTAACTTATGTAATGATGAGCCTAATTTCCACATAGGCAAACTAGAACTCATCAAAGAATTTATCATGAGATGTATTATACATATTTGACAATATAATATAAATATCATGAGTTTACAAAATATAATTATTTTGGTGATGAGATGTATCATACATATTAGACTCTATAATATAATATCACGAGTTTACAAAATATAATTATCTTGGTCATCACCAAAATGGTTGGTGGGAATGCCATTTACGCACCCAAAGAGATTGGTGAATGGTAGTTAACATGGTCACAAGGGTTGTTAGGGGAGGATCCTTATTGTGGAAGAATTGAAGTAATAATGTTATATTGAGAAATGCATTAAACAAAAAATATTTGTATTCATATTTTTATCATATTATTTTTTGTGTTTATCTAGTTCTTATGGCTTTCAAAGCAAAGTTTTGTGACTTATATAATGGTGAACCTAGTTTCCACCAACTATGTATGCTTATGTTTATTACTATGCATAGTAATAATCAACATATTCAACAATATAATATAAACATAATGATCTAACATCTGTACATTAGCATAACGGGAAATAGCATTCAGGGAATAACATATGGGATGAGGTGGCATACTTGCAAGCCTGGTAACTTGTTTTATTAGAACATGGAGTATGTGCGGACCCACATATAGGTCAGACTAGAGGTTTAACCCTGGAGAAAATGTTAAGCGTCCAATAACAAAAGGCTAGATAACAAAGCCTAGGTGTTGGGAAGATTGACAGCGGATAATGGATTATTTTGTGGTCGGTAATGTATATGTATATGTACACACACACACACACATATAATTTTCATTTTAATTTATAGTGTGGGGTTGCGAAACTCAAACCCATGAACAAGTGGTAGCCAATGAAGCAATTGCCTAGTGCCGCCAAGAGGCTAGCTAGGTGAGTATAACCATGTGGTCACCGGCCAATTTGATGTTGTGGTTCTTTTTAAATGCGCCAAAAATTCAATGGGCACATCTTTGGATTTAGAGGTCAGATTAAAGTAAAATTTGATATCATCGGAATTGTCTTGATGAGATGAACACAATGTTGATATTGAACTAAAGTGAAGTAATTTGATGAGATAAAAAATTTTAGACCCCATTTCCATAATGACACCTTGGATCTTGGGTTATCATAGTAACCATCTCCTCTTTAACCTGTGTTTTGGTAAAAATTATGAGGGTGTGTGTTACAAAGTTGGTATCTAAGCTTTTTCATTTACAATTCATAAAATAAAGGAAATTGAAAATGAGAATTTAATTTTTTGCCCAATCTTAGACCCATTGTAGCTAGGATTACTTACAATAGCCACCCCTGAGCCAAATTCACAATCTAAGGGGAATATCTGTTTCAACAGCCTTGTTGAAATCCTTCCTAAGGCAAAAATGATAGGAAATTATGACAATGGGTGGTTTATCAACTAGTCAAGCACAACAAAATCCATAATAAGAGTGGTTTATCAGATAGGTCAAGCACTCCAAGAGTGGTTTATCTAACCCCAACAAGCACCAAAGGTGGTTTATTAGTTGCTTCAAGAATTCTAAGAGTGTTTTATCATCCCACAACAAGCACCTTTTTCACATGTGGTTTATCAGCCCTAGCAAGCATCCTAAGTGGTTTATCAGTTGTGTCAGACACTTAATGCCATTTAATCTTACTCTTTTGGTCATAATTATCTCTCAGGGAAATCCCAACTCCCTCAACTCATCTTATTCGTACTTTTCTCATGAGCTCCACCAAGAAGAGGTCCATCTCCATATTGTTGTGCATTATCTTTTTTCTTATTTCCCTATGGGTCTCTTCATATTCTTGTTGGACTCTTTCTCTTTTTTTTTCTTTTTCTTTTTCAATATTTTCACCTTGAAGTTATTTTAAGGTGCCAATTAATCCCACATGGATTCATCTTTCCTCTTCCATATTAGATCATGGATATGTGGTCCCATACTTCAAATCATTATATTACTACATTACAAAAATCAAGGGAACAAGTACTAGGGGTGACAAAAACCCCACCCCATTAAAGGTGACATTGTCTTGATGTTCTTATTAGAAAAAACAAAACAAAACTGAGATTTATATATGTAGCTCTTGCAATTATTTATTCAACAAACAAAATATGGGCACTGCACCCTTATTTGCTCAACCATCTCCTAGGTGGTTTCATTAGGTTCAAAGTGCTCCCATTGCACCTTGATTTACTCTATTGCTCTATTTTGGAGTGTGATTTGCCTCCGGGCAAGATGCATAGTGGTTTTAGTTGGTGAATAGTAGTTAACATGGTCACAAAGGTTGTCAGTGGAGGGCCCCTATTGTGGAAGAATTAAAGTAATGATGTTATATTGAGAAATGTATTAAACAAAAAAATATTTGTGTTCATATTATATAATATAAGATGGGAAAATGATATGAAATTCTCGAAAGATATGTGTGTGTGTGTGTGAAAAAATTCTTTTGAGCCATATTTTATTATATTGTCGAATATGGATAATTAATCTCGTAGATAGATTCTTTGAACAGTTTTAGTTTGTCTATGTGGAAACTAGACTATGAACATTGATAAACATAAGCATACGAAGTTGGTGGAAACAAGGCTCGCCATTACATAAGTTACAAAAATTTTCTTTGAAAGCCTTGAGAACTGCATAAACATAGAAAAAAAAAATATACTAGAAACCAAGTAGACTAATAGCCTTATCACTAGTGGCATCTGTGAAATTTTCAATCTGAAAACTATAAAGTTGCAGTGATAGATTTATTCCTCCTACTTATTATTTCAATAAGTTATTTTTCAAAAATATTCTGGCAAATATCAAAATAAATACTACTGTAACATTCACAAATAGATATGCAGTGAAATAAATAGTAAAGGACATAAGCACCAGAATCAATCACATGTACACAATTATTTTTGGACAATTGTCCCCGGAAAAACCCAATGCGGGAAAATCAATGCAACAGATTAGGGTTTTATTAATTCTTCAGTAAATGATATCTTTACAAGGAAATATAATAGCAGATAAAATCTGAAACACTTGAGATTGAATTTTCGGCTCCCTCGGACAATTCTCTAACACCCTGATCAGCCTCTGCTGGCTCTTGTGCCTGTCTGCGTGTTTCTCTACGCAGTCCCAGCGCTGGATTGCGTAAGCCTGCATAGGGACTGTGTGGGTTATCTGTGCTGCAACCTCAACCTGCCTCCAGTGGCCCACTGCTGCTTTCTGTCCGTGATCTCGATCACTGCTGACTCCCTCTTCCTTCTGCTTCTGCAAACCCTTCGCCCTACAAATCTCCCACTGAAATTGAATTCTATTACTTCAAAATCGATCTCCTTTAGGTACTTAGTGTATGCCCGACTTGTTTTCCAAATGACCCTCAAGCCATCTTTTATAATCTTTTTGTTGGAGAATCAATGACCCAGATTAGAAGATTAATCAATGGCTAAGATTAAAACTTGACTTGATCCATGTTTTCTAGAAGATTCACACTTTGACTTATTAATACCCTTTAATTATTTAATTTCCCTAAGTTTAGACTTAGGGTCTTCATTAAAATAATTAATTATTTTAATAAGTCATGAATCGAGCAAAATTTCCACAAACGGTTTCTGGGTTCTTTGGAATGCTGCTTTCTAAGCCTCCGTCCAAAGTTTGAGATTTGGAACACTTCCATATGATACAAAAATCAACACTCCCTCTTAGTGAGGAAGGTGTTCCAACAATATGTCTGCTACATGTTGCTCTGCTTTTGAAGCACCCTTTGCGCTGTTGATCTCTGGACATTGCCCCTCATCTGTTGCGTTGCTGCCCTCCGCACTAATGCCTTTGACACTGCCACTGTCACTTCTACATCTATATGACAGCTCCCTTTGAATACTGATTCTATCCATTCCTGCTACTAGAACGGATTCTTCATCATCCCCACATTTTCTTTGAATTAGACAAACTTAGTCTTCCTTAGAGCTTTTGTGAGGATGCTTTCCACCTGTTCTCCTGTTGGAGTGTACTGCAACTGAAAAACTCCACGTTGTACATGGTCCCTAATGAAGTGAAACCTGATGTCAATATGTTTCGACCTATCATAAAACACATGATTTTCAGAGAGCTTGATGCAACTCTTATTATCACATAAGATTGTATTTGCTTCCATTTTCTCCTTAAGTAGGTTCACTAACAGTTTTCGAAGCCATATGGCCTCGCATGAAGCTGTGCTAGCTGCCATATACTCTACTTCTACTGAGCTCAGGGCTATGGACTTATGTTTCCTACTACACTAAGAAGTCATTTATGATCCTAGACTTAAACAATACCCACTGGTACTCTTCCGATATACTGAACTTCCAGCCCAACATGCGTCGGTGAAACCACTCAACTTGACATCATTGCTATGGGTGTATGTCAATCCAAGCTTGACTATTCCTTGAAGGTACCTAAGAACATGTTTGGCTGCTTCCCAATGAGCCCTCTTTGGTTCCACCATGAACTGATTGAGGGTATTTACATCATAACATATTTCTGGCCTTGTATTTACCATATACATCAACGACCCTATGCACTTCCTATATAGCATAGGATCAGCCTCATCATCTTCAGACATGTCAATTTTATTCCAGTTGGTGATCATTGGAGTTGTCATGGGTCTAAAATCCTCCATCTGAAATCTCTTCAGAATTTCTGTAGTGTATCTCCCTTGACCAAGAAATATCTCCCCATCTTGTTGCCAAACCTCCAACCCCAGAAAATAGTACATCCATCCTAGATCCTTCATGTCAAATTCTTCAACCAAATTCTTCTTGTAGTTTGTGATGAGCCTTGATGATCATGTCAAGAATATATCATCTACATACAACACCAGTATCAACGACTCACTCCCTACTCTTAGATATTAGAGGTTTAGATCTGCGTCACTCTTGACGAATCCCATCTTCTGCAGGTAGCTGTCAATTCGACCATACCAGGCTATAGGAGCTTGCTTCAATCCATATAACACTTTCTTCAATATTCACACATGAGTCTTCTGATCATGTGTCTCAAAGCCCTCTGGTTGTTCTATATAAACCTCTTCCTTTATCACCCCGTTCAAGAATGTCGTCTTGACGTCCATCTGGTGAATTTCCATCCCATCTGCACAACAAAGTATATCACAGATTTGATAGAGGTGTACCTAGATATTGGGGCGAAGGTTTCTTCATAGTCAATTCCCTCCTTTTGAGAATACCCCTTAGCCACAAACCTGACTTTAAAATTCTCGATGCTGTCGTCTGCAGCATACTTGATCTTGTAGATCCACCTAGATCTTACAACTAATATCTCTTGAGGTCTGTGGACCACTTCCTAGACATCATTCGTCATGATGGAACTGTACTCTTCCACCATTGCATCAACCCACACCTAGTGTTGAGCTGCTTCCCGAAAACTGGAAGGTTCTCTAACCATTAGGGGAATTTTGAGGTCTAAAATGGGCCTTCTAAGGAAAATGTACAATCAAAATCCACTTTATGAGAACCAATCACATTTTAGGGGATGACATCATCCCTAATGGTTGAGGTGGCATTACTTGAGTTAAAGGTACTTGTCACATTTTCAATGGTGGATAAAAACTCATAGTTAACCATGGTAGTGCTCTAAGTACTTTTAAAGTCATAAAGTAAAGTACTCATAATAAATGTCATTTCACACATTTTTAATAAAATATTATTATTGTCATTTCATATTTTTTGAAAGAAACAATGCACATTCCTACACAATCTTCATGTATTTGCACACTTTTAAATAAATATTATATTTGTATATTTTAAAATACTTATTTATAAATAAAATCAATTCAATATGTAATATAAAATTCATACATAAAACAATATATTATATTATATTATATTTATATAGTATATTAATTACATGTTATTATATAATTTAAATAATATAAATTTTAATTAATAGTATATTCTATAATTAAGAATTTATGAATTTATATTTATATTTATATTTTAAGTTATTTAAGTACAAAGGAAAAATGCATTAGTTGTGCAATTATAATGATTTTTTCTTGAAAATCTCATTCTTATTTATAATCATATCAATATTTTTTTTTTTTATTAATTTTTTTTTGGTACAAATTTTGAATTGAATTTAACCATGGTTACATGGATTTTGGTGCAAAAAGTGAATTTCAAATTCATAAATATTATTTTATTGATTTAGCTATTATTTTATTGTTTCCTTAGGAGGCTCATTTTAGACCTCAAAATTCCCCTAATTCTTGAGCAACCAAGGCTTGATACCTTTCAGGTTGCTTACGTTGTCTCTTATCATTTCGGGGAGTTCCGAAAAAGTCCTCTGCATCCTTCATAATCTGTCAAAGTTCCCTTCTCGTTCTCCCACTGGTAGTGGGTGGATTTATTGGCTCTCCCTCTTGCAAATCCTCGGGAGACTCGTCCCTTGGATGCCAATTCCTTGGAGAGTCAGCTGAGTTTTCTACTACTGGTTGTTGGGGCTATACCAGAGGCTCTTCCTCAGACTGCGTAAGAGAAGGCAACTTGCAGGGTCTTCTGAAGGCCTTCTCTTCCATGAAACTCACATCCCTTCGCTCCACAACTTTCCTACTCTGAGGAATGTAGATGCAATATGAATTTTCATTCTTTTTGTATCCTACTAGATACCCTTTTTTTGCAGTCATCTCCAACTTTGTCCTCTTCTCACTGGGCACATGACTGTAAGCTGTACTACCGAAGATCCTAAAGTGACTCACTTCAGGCTTACTACCAGTGAAGACTCTTTTCGGTGTGATCTTTCCTAGTGCAGCACGAGGAGTCTTGTTTTGAATGTAGAAAATTGTATTACATGCTTCAGCCCATAGGAATTTGGGTATGTCTTGGTCATACATCATAGCTCTTGTTGCTTCAAAAATAGTCTTGTTTTTCCTTTCTGCCACACCATTTTGCTCCGGATTGTATGGAGTTGTCCACTCTATTTTGATGCATTCCCTTGCACAGAATATAATGAAATATTTATCTATGTATTCACCACCTTTATCTGATCGCAATACCTTGATCCGCTTCCCTGTTAGATTTTCAACCAGAGCCTTAAACTCTTTGATCGACTGAAGACTTCATCTGTGGTCTTCAAAAAGTAGATCCAGGTTTTCCTGGAATGGTCATATATGAAGGTGACAAAGTACTCGGCACCACTAAGAGCTCTAGTGGATATTGATCTATAAATTTTTGAGTGTATTAAGTCCAATATACCCTTGGCCCTATTGTTGCTTATCTGATACACCGCCTTGGCATATTTTCCCAATATGCATTCCTTGCAAACATCATCTCGTTTAGTGCTCAGCTCTAGAATACATGTGACAGTCTTCTGGAGAGTTCTAAATGCCCCATGATCCAAATGCCCTGTTATTCTGTGCCATAGCTCATTTAGGTCTGTTTTATCTGCGATGGCAACCAGTGCCATTGGAGACTCAAGATGAAATTTGTAAAATTTGTTGCTTCTTACCCCAATCTATGCCTTCTTTTTCCAACTGGGTTGTTTGACATAGAATATATTTCCAAAAAAGTAGACATAATAACCTCGATTTTTAAGCTGAGACATTGAGAGAAAGTTCATCCCCAAACCTGGCACATGCAGTACATTAATGGCCCAGATCCTATTCCAGCCTCAGTCTAAAAAACTACAGTACCTCACCCAAGAGGAGTGCATTTTGCTTTATTACCCATGGTTATTTTGAAGTTCATCTGCTCTTCTTGGTAGTCGGAAAATCAGTCCCATACTCCAGTCATGTGAGCATAGGCTCCAATGTCAATATACCAGACATCAGAAGAAGCTGTGCTTGATATGCAAAAAAATTCTTCCTCAAGTCTGGATTCCAAAACAGAGACATCATGATCCATCTGCTCTGTCAAGCTTCTTCCCTTCCTGGAGAACTGCGTGAACCCTTCTGTGCTGCTTCTGCAACAATATACTTTCATTCACTAGTCCATTCTCCCTTCCTATTACTCATCTCTGGCTCTGATACCATGTGAAATTTTCAATCTGAAAACTATACAGTTGCAGTGATAGCTTTATTCCTACTACTTATTATTTCAATAATTTATTTTTTAGAAATGTTCTGGTAAATATCGAAATAAATACTACTGCAACATTCAAAAATAGATATGCAGAGAAATAAATAGTAAAGGACATAAGCACTAAAATTAATCACATGTACACAATTATTTTTAGACATTTGTCCCTGGAAAACCCAATGCGGGAAAACTGGTGTAGCAGATGAGGGTTTTATTAATTATTCAGCAAATGATATACTTACAAGGAAATATAATGGCAGATAAAATATGAAATACTTGAGACTAAATTTCTGGCTCCCTTGGACAATTCTCTGACACCCTGATAAGCCTCTGTTGGTTCCTGTGCATGTCTGCATGTTTCTCTGTGTAGTCCTAATGCTGGATTGCGTAAGTCTGTGTAGGGACTACGTGGGTTCTCTGCACTGCAACCTCAAGCTGCCTGCAGTGGCCCACTGCTGCCCTCTGTCCCTGATCTTGATCACTGCTGACTCCCTCCTCCTTATGCTTCTACAAGCCCTTCTCCCTACAAATCTCCCACTGAAATCGAATTCTATTAATTTAGAAACGATCTCCTTTGGGTACTGAGTGTATGCCTGACTTGTTTTCCAAATGACCCTCAAGCCTTATTTTATAATCTTCTCCTTGGAGAACCAACAACCCAGATTAGAAGATTAATCAATGGCTAAGATTAAAAATTGACTTGATCCATGTTTTCTAGAAGATTCACACTCTGAATTATTAATACCCTTTAATTATTTCATTTCCCTAAGTTTAGACTTAGGGTATTCATTAAAATAATCAATTATTTTAATAATTCATGTTCCGAGTGGAATTTCCACAAACGGTTTCTGGGTTCTTTGGAATGTTGTTGTCCAAGCCTCCCTACAAAGTTTGAGATTTGGAACACTTCCAAATGCTACAAAAATCAACAACATCATGCGTAGGAAAGACCATGAGGTTAAGAAACTGGAGTAGGGCACATAGGTTGGCTAGGAGGTTGTGGGTCTCTAGCGTGTAGTAGAGTTTTTTCAATTATTTACATCCTTTAATCCATAATTTGATAGAGTAGATGGAGCTCTTCCTTACGAAGGATGAGTTCATCTTTGATTTCATTATAGTTGAGTAAGACTTTAACTACTATATTTTTTTATATGAGAATATAGATCAATTATATGCAAATTGGTCCATTAGATGAGTAAACGATCATGTTCTTCAATGGAGTTCCTCCTGGGATTATTTATAAAACGATTATTTTCCATGTGTGGCTCATCAAGAATTTCATTGGGCTTTTCACGGATAGAATTTCTTCAAGATTGGTCAAGAATCACAAGATCCCCCTGACAATATGCATGGTCTCCTTTTTGTTAGATTCTCATTATCAAATACTTGGAATATAACATATACCAAAGATGCATTCATCAAATCAAAAACATGATTTTAGGGCTTGAGTGTTCAAAAGACTTCTTGATCCAATTTTCTTCCTTCTCCACACTTGTGTAACTTTATTTTCTCGCTTGGTAGTAATGGTTTTAGCTTGTTTGGGGACCCAAGTCAAGTTACAATCACAATCCATATGTCCAATGTTATGACATTTGAAACATTCCATCTTGTTCATGAATGAGGAAGCATGAGTTCTTATTGCAAAATGGCTTCCAGGGAGCTGATGGGGACCATTATATTTTTCCTTGTGGTATGACCTACAATCCTTTGCCATGTGCCCAAAGTTTGTATAAGAATAGAAATAACCAAAAAATATACTTTGGTACCAGGGGATGGAGATTGCCTTGATGTACTTACAAAGTCATTTTGTCTTGGGATTCTTTGATCGAATTTATTTCTTCTTTAATTTTTGACAACATCTGGATATCTTCTTGGAGTAGGGTTTCTTCCAATGTCATGTTGACTCTTCTCCTTGCCTTTGCTAGAATTGGGAGCATCAATATTTCTTCCATGATTCTTTGGATCCTTGTTTGATCCAGGTGGGTATTGGTGGCCACTCGCCTATTCCACTTGGGGTCCCACCATTGTTTCTTTCAATTTTTCAATTTCCTTAATTGTAGCACAATTTACTATTTTTAGCAGATTTTCGGGTCTTGAACTTCCGGAGCCGTTTTGAGGCCCTAAACGATGATTTTTGGAAAAACCGGGAGAAACATGGAATTTCCTTCAATGTTTCTCACATCAAAAGTTGTAGTAATCGGATATATATTTCTAACGAGGTATTGTGTACGTCAAACAGAGATTGTATGCCAAAGTTACGCCCCTGGGAAGTTTATGTACCAATTTACCCAAACGGGGTCCGTAGTTTTGGGTAAATTGGTACATCAACTTCCTGGGGACGTAATTTTGGCATATGATCTACGTTTGATGTGCACAATACCTCATTAGAAATATCTATCCAAGGACTACAAATTTTAATGTGAGCAACATCAAAGAAAATTCCTCTTGCTTTTCCAAAAAACGTCGTTTAGGGCGTCAAAATGGCTCCGAAATTTCTAGACTCGAAAAACATCTAAAAATAGTAAATTGTGCTACAATTAAAGAAACTAAAAAAATGAAATAAAAAATGGTGGGGCCCCAAGTGGAATAGGCGGGTGGCCACCAATATCCACTTGGATCATTGTTTTTTGAAGCATTAGGGTTTGCAACATTATTTCTTGAGGGTCCTGAACATGGTAGAAGTCACCATCCGGGACCACTTGTGACACTTCAGGAGAAGATTCTCCACTTGAGGTCACCTAAGGACAGCCTCCTAGAGCCACCTTGAGACCTCAAGTGAGCACACAAAGGAATCAATCCCCACTCTTGGGTCATTATCCACAAGTGTACCAAGAGAGGGAAGGATTTGAATTTGCCTATAAATTGCCACTATGAGAAGAAAAAAATGAGAACACATTGTTATGCTGGCCAACTTGCCCATGAGAAAACCAACAGTGTGTGATCTGAAGTAGCAATAGAGTTAGAGGATTCAATTTTTGGCCACCCAACAACTCAAATCCCTTGGGAGAAGAGAGAGGCCTTGCAGAACCAACTCAAGGGTAAAGCCATCCTTGCATCGGGTATTAGAGCTCCATAGCTCTAAGGATCCTTTGAAAGTGTGTAACATTTTACCTTTTATTTACTAATAGCGGCTAATAAGAGGGTATTAGTTCTCCATTCAAATTATTGGCTCGTTTTACTCATTTGAGCTTGTGTTTGTGTTTTATTGTAGTTTTGTTTTTTCTTCTTATTTGCAGCATACTATGTTCCATAAACTAGTTTGTTTTACATGTTAGTATGTTTCCACTAACCAGCTAACAATTCTTTCTGTCTGTTACCATTTCTTCTAGGTTGCAACCATTCCTACCAAGCACCGATGTTTTAGTATACTCATGCACTAAACACACCATAACAGGGTTGACGATTCCACTTATTTTAACCTTTAGCTAAGTGTTTGTGTTTTTGCAGAGCCTTCTCTCTGCTCAGGATTGCTGTTGGACCAACTCTCCTCATCCTCATCTTCTCTCATTCACCCACTGTGAAGAGTTTCAGTTCAGGAGTTTTGGAATTTTTTATGTAGGAAAACCGTGCGCGTTCAACACAGACAGATGCGTCGGTCTGCGCATGTTCAACTCAGACTTGTGTGCAGAATCACGCGCCCGTGTAGGAAAATCTCACGCGGAATCCAGTGAACCAATTTTTCATTAGTTTTCTCCAGTTTTTGCAACTATAAAGTGACTAGCAACCCATAATAAATCCGCCAGCATTGTGTTTGGTGTCCAATGACAGTTAGGACATGCTTTTAGTTGCACTTTAGTTTAGCTATTTGCATCATTTTAATTTTTAGTTATTGTCACAAACTCATATAGTTTAATTAGGAGGTAAGTAAGTGGTTAAAATCAACCCATGCTATCTGAATGAACTTATTTTGTGAAAATAGACACCAAAACACATAGGCAATTAGCAAGGAGTAAGTGATCCATATCCACGCATGATTAGCTAGTTTCCATTTGTTTTTTTCCTAGTTGTAGCACTAATTTTAGTTTTAAAATTTTGCATTAGGAACCAGGACCAGGACCAAATTATCTTAGAGAGAAAGTAATATTCACTGCCCTTGCACCTTTTTGTGACCCTGGGCATGCATATGAACTCTCTCTTTTGATAATTTTCCATGTCCTTTTAGTCAAACATTTAGTTTAATAGACAAAATTGTAAGCGGCCCACTATCCGCACATCATTTGCTTTTCGAAAGGAACAATCAAAACATATTTTAAATAGGAGGACATGTAAAGGATCATCACATATCCGCATCTTACAAACATTGTGATTGTACACTTTCTCACACACATTACCACACCATAAGTAAAGTAAGCCACCTTAAAAATAACCATAAGTGAACTCATTAATATCCCCACAGGGGCCATAAGATAATTAATAGTTCAGGTTAGGACCATTGGGGGTAGGCATCCAATAAGATGCCATGGTCAGTTTACATTCTTGAAACATAGAATTTGACTTTATAGGGAGCTTTAAACCCATCTATCTTCCCACGGAAAAGAAAACTCGAGCGCCACAGAGACCCGATTCAGAGGGGGTTATGCTTAGGCCTAGTGTGTGCGGTACTATTTGGGGCTACCTGACCCATCTAGTTCTCGGTAATGGTAGCTAATTACCAAGAAGCTCAAGAGTCGAACGCTCACGTGGGATGATGATACTTAGTAGCCAAATCTAGGGCATCCTTCCCTATAGGTGACGGTGCAGGAAGCACTAGATCCTCTTTCCATTACCTTGGTCTATTCGTTGGCTACTGGAAGGCGTCGCCAGTTCTTTCGAGACGTTAGCTCCATTACCCACTAGAAGATATCTTTGCAAGGACCAGTTAAAATTGAGAGTGTGAGGACGATTAGGTCTTTTAGGATTTTGAGTATCACACGCAAAACAACCAAAACCATTTTTTGATTGACTGATCACATAGGGTAATCTAAAGGGAAATTAACCTTTTATTTTTGTTTTGTTTTATGTATAAGATCACATTTTTACTTTGATATATAATCTCTCTCCTTTCATAAAACTGAAAATTATTTCCAAAACCATACCTAGTTGACACCATAATGGACCTAATGGGACCTCGTCGATCTAGACATTTTTTGAAACTCCCCCCATTAGAGGGAGGAGTTCTAGGCCTTTCGCCATTTAGGTGTCAAAGACAGAACACCACCACCCTTATCAGTTCATCCTTTATCGGGGCGTCTTTAATTGGGAACCCCCAAAGGTCACCCAATGCCACACCAGTGGAAATCCCCCCAGGGTCACCACACACCACTCCTCCCACAACCCCCAGGGTGCAGAGGAGCGTTATCCATTCAGGGAGCCAACATAACACACAGCTGGGTACGTCACAGACAAACCCCATACCCAACTTGAACCCTATGTTTTCACAGTCTACAATGACACTCAACAATCAGTTACCTTTCTTAGCATATTTAAACTTACCTGATATATCAAAGTTAACAAATGACCCCAATGCACACAATCCCATTTCCCCACCATGCCCACGAAGCTCCCTTCAGACATTCCAAAGTTCGAAGGGAGGAAAGCGAAAGACCTTGGACACCATGTAATGAATTTCCACCTATGGTGTTCATCGAAAAATATTATTGATGATACTGTTCAGTTAAGACTACTTCAGCGCACCTTAACCGGACTAGCTGTGAAATGGTATGTGGAGAAACCTTTTGCTTCACATGGAACCTTTAGTGCCCTCACTACTGCGTTCCTCAAATATTTCTAGTTACCCATCCACCATGATTCAGGAATGGAGTTACTGACACATTTTAGGCAGACACTAGCTGTCCATATCTCGGACCCTCTCCAGGAATGGCAGTGACGTCGAAGTTTGTGTAAAGCCAAACTCGATGCTTGAGTTTTATTGGACCTATTCCTAAAAACTCTCACGACAGATATTTCAAAGGATGTGGCAACTCAAGGACCTAATTTCAAACAGGATTCCATTAGCAAAGCCCAAATACCTGAGCTAATATACATGCAGTCAGGATATATCTATAACATTCTGCCTAACACCTCGCGCCTATAAACTTATAAAGAATTTCTAGGCACGTCAAAAACTACAGATGGATTGATAGGGTCATTGACCCAAAATCACCTAGGCAGTAGTAATCTGTACCCTGATTATGCGTATGATCCTAACAAGAACATCCCACAACCATGCTACCATCAGAGTCATCATACACCTCTGCAAAACATGACCAATAGGGTGTAGTCATACCATCATCAATAAGGAGGATCATACCCTCTCGCACAGGGGACCCAATACACAGCTATGAACACTGATGGAAGAGCTCCCCACAATAGTCATTCACAAATCAAGGACAGGTACCCCAATATTCCCAATCCCAACACAAAACCCACCAATGCAAAATAATGCACCAGTGAACTTTGTGCAACCTTCCCAGGCACAACCGCACCAGTCATACGACTAGGAGAATTCTAGTTATCCTCCTAATGCGGCAAGGAAAAAACCAAAAAACAAATAAAAGGGAAATCCGAGATAGGGGGGAAATAACAAACAATGCCCCCGTGATCTCAGGCTAGGAGCAACTCCAACAGAAATCAAAACCAGGAGCCAAATAAATCCCAAGGGCAGAACAAGAGGGCCAATATTTGGACCAACCACACTTCCACAATCTGTGGTGAGTATGGCCATCACACTAATCACTGTCCAGAACTCCCTGAGTTGAAGAAGCTTCAGGGTAACCGAGGACAAAAGGGACCCACACAGGAAACAACTGTAATGCAGGAGCCCTTCCCCCACCAAGGGGTGGTTAGTACCCAACAACAAAAAACACCCCTCGATGATTCCGTAAACAACAACCACAAAATCTATATGACTGGCGAGAAAATGTTCTTTCAAGCATGGAATTGAATTTATGATACCCCGCCAGACACCAGTTCATTAGGGGCTAGCATGAGTGCACCTATAACACTGTTGAATATATCAAAAATGCCTATTGAACCTTTGCAAAAAATGGCTAAGGGACCAACAAGGTGGGCAAGAAACCACTCCAAAGCAACCCATAATTTAGCATTGTGGATGATTTAGCTCAATCTCTTGCTACCATGTCAGCTTTGGAAGTCCTGCAATCTTGCCCAAAGCAAAGGAAAGCCTTAATTTCGAAATTAGGCACAATCGACCCTACCGATTCACGCCTAAAGGATTTTGGTTTAGATAAAGCCACTCCTAGGCTTCCTTCACTGGTTGCCTTCCAGATACTAGTGTCAGTCTAGAAAATAACTATCCACCGATGTATCATCGACGAGGGTGCATCCACTTGCATCATGTCAAAAAACATTTGGTAGAAGTTAGGATCTCCCGAACTGAAACCATCGGACATCACGCTTAGAGCATACGATGAGCACCCTTATGCTCCTGTTGATCTCTATCAAAACGTCCCTGTTACACCCATTTTTGGTCATCTAACCTATTACTATTAGATGGACTAAAGTACACCATGTAAGACCAATTTTACCATAGTAAAATTGCTTTCACTATAGAAAATAACTTAATAAACCATAATTTATTAAGTTTTTTCTGGTCTAAACAGGAAACCCCATAAGGAATAATTGAATAAATATTTATTTGTTTGATTTTCCTCATGCGATAATTAATTAAACCATAATTTAATTAGTATTCCTGGTCATATTTAACCCAAAACAGGAAAATTAATTAGATAAATCATTATTTATCTTATTATTTTCTAGGAATAATAATTTAAACATTATTTAAATAATATTCCTTGTTAAATTTGAGTAAATCATTTATAAATGATTGAATAAATTATTATTTATTTAATTATTACTTAACCACATTCTTAAAATAATAAATAAGTAATTTATTTATTTATTATTTCTAAATAAAGGGATTTGAGCAAATTCAAATTCTTTTTCTCTCCAACAGAAATAATAAAATATTCCATAAAAGTTGGATCTAGTTTTGGTTAATAATATTTTAATTATGCACCAATATCTAGACTAACTCAATATTTTGTTATAAATAGAAGGGGTTTTCCATTCATTGACTACCTTTTGTTTCCTAGAGATCTCTCTTGATCTATACTTTTGGTCTGACTTTGATCCTCCATCATTGTCATATTTTTCCACTTTTTGCTTGTGAGCTCCCTTTGAGTTCCATTTTTTGTCTGGGTTTTCTGCACCATCAAGAGAGAGAGATCTTAGACCTGAAGTGCTGAGGACATATAAGAACCCATCCCGTTGAGGGGGACTGATAACATCTTTCTATGTTCCCTTCCCAGGTGTCATAATACAAAAAAGCCTTTAAAATTTCTTGTCTTGTTCATTGGTGCATGGAGCAACTCTTGCTTATTATTTGCTGTTTAATATATTTAACTGCATAGATTTGGATTTTTGTAGCATTTATTTTTATCAATAATTATAGATCTAAGGAAATTGATAGCCATCTCTGATGTTAGGGTTGTTTTTTATGCATAGCTAAAGTGAAATTTTTTCGTACGCTTGCGATTAGAATTCACTCTAACAACTGGCAACTCCACAAGGGTTTATAATTACGACTGCTATCATTTTTCAGATCCCTGCATGAAAAAATACTTCAACCCCTAGGGTTTTTCTTTAGCTCCTTATTTTTCATTTCTTAATGTTGTTTTTAACTTGTAAAACCCTAAAAAAATAAAAATTCTAACTTTCGTGTGTTTCTAGGCCCTTTGCAGAGGTAATGGGTATCAGTTGCAATAGAGACGACATATTTTTTTGAAATCTGCTCTCGAAACAGCTGGAAGTACAGGTCACACTTTTTGGGCCAAAAACTGTGACCTTAGTTCCCAGGTAGTGGAAAAAACCTGAAAACTGTGACCTCAACAGAAAACAGGTCAGAAACTGCGACCTGTACTTTTTGCGGGTTTTTTTCTGTGATTTTTCTGGGTTTGTTTGGGGAACTGTTTAGGGTTGTCTTACCTCCCTCTTCACCTATATTAGACCTGTACTTGCTCAGTTTTACTCATCGAAGTAGGAACCAAGCTCCTTAGGGCTTCAATACGCTTCCACCTTTTTAGGAGGATTTTAGCTGAAGCAGGTCCTTTGAGATTTCTGTGTTTTTCAGCCATTTTTCAAATTTGAACATGTACTTTCAGATCCATTTTTGATTGGTTATTCATCCATCCAAAACACCTATTTTCAGTTTTGTTTGTTTCTCCTTTAGGGTTCACGCCGTTTCCCTTTAGTTTTTAGCCTTTCACCCCATTTTTTGCAGCATTTTTCCCTCTGGTTTTTTGTTGTTTTTTCCCCCTATTTCTAGCAGATCTGACCTTTAGATCCATGTCCCTCTCGACTTTAGATCCATTGGCCATTTCGTGTGTTTTGACTAGATTTTCCCACCCATAGACTAGTTGTTGGGAAGCCCTCTTCAGGTTTAAATTGAGGCATCTTTATCTGTTTATTTTACTGTCGCATTCAATTACTTTTACTATCATTTTCAGTTTGATTTACAATTATACAACATATTTTTTTTTCTCTACACGTCTGGGCTTAATTAAAATTAACACACTTATCACATACATGCACACCCTAAGCGAAGAGCGCCTGGTTTACACCACTAGACCAAGACTTAAAATTTTTAGTCAATTGAGCCTACACCTCCCTGCCCTTGTTTACTTCTCTTCCTTATTGTGATCCATGTCTTTTTACCATCATTTCACCCCCAGGGCATTTATCCTGAAGACTCCAAGGCCTTCATCCTCAGTTTCTTTTAGGAAGACTTAACCCACCGTGTAGGGTTCGTGTTCATCCTCCATTGAGTCCCATTATGACTCTACTTCTGGTTCATTGGGTTCCCCTTCTAGTTCTATCCCTGGTTCTCCTCCACCTTTCACCTTCATCATGTCTAGTTCGGGACCCAACGTTGGTGGCAACCCTGGCCCTAATGCTGGAAATTCTACTAGTGGTTCCGCAACAGAACTATTCCGGATGCTCCCTTGCTTCCTTATATGGCAAGCCTAAGCCTTCCCGATTTGAGCCGATTTATTAATGACCCCATACACCATGATCCAGGTTGGCCTGCTATGCCAACCAAGATTCCTTCAGACATCCCCAAGTTGGAAGAAATTGCTGGAGAGGATTCTACCAACCATGTTCATTCTTTGCACATGTGTTGTTCGTCTCACTCCACCACTGATGACTTGGTCCATCTTCAGTTATTCCAACATACGCTTACTAGAGAATCTTCCAAGTGGTATGTCGACTATGCCTCCTTCTCTCATACTACTTTTCCGACCCTTGCGAAGGCTTTTCTGTCTTACTTCCAGCTCCCCCTTCGCTATGGCACCAATACTGAACTCTTGGCCTCTTTCCGTCAAACTTTTGCTACCTGCCTATCTGACCATATTCAAGAATAGTGCACAAGAAAGATCCTATGTCGAGCCCCTATTTTCGAAGACCATGTTTACATGGATTGGTTTCTTAGATCCTGTTAGTCATCAATAATTTTTGCTGATATCAAAAGATGACTAAATTATGATCCCATATTTCTAAAAACAAAATTTGAGAAATATTGTGAGTTTTAGAAATCTCACTGCCTTCATCATCCTAAGTCAAAATGCTTCACTAAATTTCTCCCTTTTTGCCCTCTTAAAAATGTCTACCCCACTACTACAAAAAAGGACTTCATCATTGGGCCTTTTTGCCTCATTTCACTACCTCTCCCTCACTCTAATTCATGGCCTCTTTCCTCTAAAAAAACCCATTTCTTTCTTTCCTCAAAACCCTCATAAACCCCCCCTCATTCATCATTTTTACTCTGACATATTAAACAATGTAAAAACTCCCTTTTTAATCCCTTTTTTACATTGTTTAAAGCTAAGTTTTAGCCTATCGGGTCCTTTAAAGTTATGCATAAAACCTTGTTTTATGTGTAAAAACCCACCCTCTTATAAAGATATAGGCCTTAAGCCCTTTTCTCTTAGCCCCAGCCCCCTTTTTCCCTCATAAAACCTCGACCTCTACTTATCCTTAGCCCCCTTCCCCTGTATGAACTATACCTCGACCCTTTTCATTTCACACACCCCCAAAACTTATAATAAAGGCCCCAAACCTTCGAAATATCAAAACAATGGGCCCCTCCTCCCTTTATCCAGTGCCCCTCTATAAACCATGTAAAAAAACGCATCTCATTAAATATTATAAGACCCTGTTTTATATAATAAACTCGACCCTTAATGGTTTTTAGACCCCTCCACTCTAGCCCTATGCTCCGTAACACCTACGTGACCCAAACCCCATCGTCCCATAAGCCCCGCTCTCCATAAATCCTTTGCACTCTGGTCCGGCCACTTCGCACCATTGATCCAAGCCTTGGACCCTAATCCTATGGCTATCGCTCCCCCAACCTTTCCCCGCATATGTTTTAAACCCCACGCTAAAAGACAAAGGTCCCGCCACGCCACTTAAAACCTGAACCCCACCTCCTCACCTGCTCACTGCTCCCCTGAGCCATTCCAAGTTGATCTCCAAACACGAGATCCAACGACCTAAGATGCATATCACAAATAAAGTTACGACGAGGTTAGCATTTCGCTACCCACGTGAAATAGGTGGTTTTACCTCGGCCACGTGTCGAACCCTAAGGTATATCGCGTCCATTTCGCCCAAAACCACAAACCACCCATTCTCTGCATGATAAACCACTTATGGTTTTTCAAAAACCACCTCCCTCTGCGCCATTTTTCAAAAACGTTTCCCGCTCTCATTCCTCCTGGTTCCACCTGTGGAACCATTTCCCCTTGCACCCTCTCCTCCTCTGCAAAATGCCTTTCGACAATCCAAAACCCCAAAAAAAGCAATAAAACCCTCCCCGTAGGTTTTTAACTAATTATTTATGTTTTGTGAAGGTTTTAATGGAAGAGGTAATTGAACTCCACTTCACAGGGACAAATTGAATCAACTTGAGGCCTGGATGACGATCCAACACCTCACAAAGGGTTGATAATGGCTAGAGGGTTTGTGTCTGTTAGTCATCAATATTTTTCACCTGTTGTTGATGACTAGATTCCTAGCTGAGTTTTCTAGAAGCTGATTTCCATATGTCAATTTGTCATCTAGAAAACCCCCAAACAAATTTTTGCTTTCCTATCCCTTCTTGTCAACCTATGATCGAGCAATCTCCGATTTTTTCAATGTCATGTCTTGTTTCAGCAAAATATCCCTGTCTATAGCTGTCTTGGTCTTGCTAGTCTACTATCATTTTTCCCTTGGTTCTCATGAAACTCACTGTCCAATGTTTGACAAAGTGTCTCCTTTCCTATCCTTGATATTCTTGTCAAACACAATCAGAATCAATGAAAGTTGGCCCTATGTTAGGTAGTGGCGCTTTAGAGAAATCCCTTCCTCGAAAAAAATAGCCTGGGCCAGAATCTTTTGTTCAATACCAACCAACCCTAAATTAGCGCTTAATTTGCAAAAGCAAACCTTGATATACCCCTAGGTCGCGCCACTAAGAGGTCTTGTTGTCTCAGTCCGGAAGAAATTCTACAAATATCTAATACAGAAAGAGATGAGCATGTGCACAGTCTAAAGGAATATGCTTAATATTGGGAAAAATCTCCATAGAACACTAAAGGAGCTTTTAAAGTTTCAAAGTCATATTGTTTGCATCTCTGCAGGGGGCAAATTGAATGACAAACAATTTCTAGACAAAAGAAAAGAGACAAGTCCAAATAAGTCTCATGTTGAAGAATTTTCCATCAGCAGGTGGAGAGTTGCAATGATAACAAAGTAGGAGTGCATGTTTCAAAGGTCAAAATTTGCCCTAAAAGATGATACCATCCTTCAAAGCCACACATATACAGAGGACTGATATAAGGTTGATCTGCAGTGTTCCAGTTTTTCCTTTAGAGATAATGATGCATAAGTTTTCCCAAGGACATCATCATAGTACATAAGAAGACAGCTGCTTCTTATGCTGACTTAAGCCTGGGATAAAAACACTAGTCAAAGAACAAATCAAATGTACCTCTGCAAACATAGTCCAAAAAAGGTTAGTAAATGCTGACTAGCAAGAAAATACTCCACAAACTACATGTCATGTGGTTTCTGCTTTAAAAGTTCACAAAGATATTTTTACAAAAGGATACATATCCCAGAAACATGCCTCATATAGCAGATTTTCAAGATTTCACTTTATTACCTATTCTGATATACCAAGCAAAGACATATATGGCTGAGAGATGACAGGGTTTAGAAAATGGATGAAATGTCATGACTGTGAAGACCTCGTTCAAAGAGAAGATGGTTGGGAACATGATAAATAAGGCCTCCTTCATTTAAAAGCAGAGGGCCAACATGTTTTTAAATGACTTCAGAGCTGTTGTGTGCTACCTCCTCCAAAGATGAACAATGGGTGCATCAACAGGGTTTCAGATTATGTTTAAGAAAGTTTTCAATTGCAAAAGTCAAAGTTGAAAATCAGTGGGAACAATTGAAAGTTTATAAGCTGAATTCTGGTATTACATCATAAGCAAAGAGGTGATATTATAGTATTGAAAAAACCTCTTATTCCTGTCAATAAAGTATCTTCATTAGCAGATAAAAAGAAAGGCCCCATGATAGGTTGAAAAGGGCTGCAAATAGTGTTTTGTAAGCTGAATTTTGTGAGTTAAAAGCGGTTGATTTTCCTTGTGTCTAAGGGCTGTGTTGAATGACATAAATAGTCCCTTGATTTTCACTAATTTTGTCTTGAAAAATTAGGGGCTGAAGTAAATTATTATTGAGACTGATTTCCCACTGTTTATTGAAGTTCCTGGGTAGAATTTTCTACAACCATTGGATAAGTTTGATAGTCAGCTTTTCCTCTGGGTATTAGTGGGCCAGATCTGATATAAAGGTCAAAATATAATGAGGAACATGATATCTTTCTAAATATCTTTTCAGCTGCAATAGAATATCAAAGGAAACTAGTGATTGAGTGATAGGCTGTAGGGTTGTCTTGATAATGGAATCCTCTATAAAACAACAATCCAAGTTTGAAAGTTTCAGCACTCCTTTCATTCCATACGAGACAGAGTTTTATGGCAGTATCCTATGGCTTCGTCATTTCATAAAAACAATGGAGTTTTCCTCATGGTGATTAAAAGGCTGCAATGGTGTCTTTATGATAAAATTCTTCAAAGAAGACTAGGGAAAATCAGTTTGAGACAAAAAGGAGAAACGAAGATTTCCAGGATTGGTAAACTGCAATGTACAAATTTAAAACAAAAATTCTGTCCAAGACTAAAAAGCTGCAAAATATGCTTGATATGCCTTGCAATGTTGAAATAAAAGTAAAATATGCTAATTCAAATTGCATGAAGTTGTTACGCAGGATTGTTGACCATATTCAAAAAGCTGCAAACAGGATCCAGTCCAAACAACACTAGCATAACAAGCATCAAGAAGAAACTCTGGCTCAAGCTCAAGTGGTTAAAAGTTGTTAGAACAGACACAAGAAGAAAATTTTCTTTTGAATAAGCATATTAAACTTCTAAGGCAGTGACTATAGCACTAGCTTACTTTTATGGACTTCATCCAAAACTGAGTGACAGCAATGCTTTCTGTGTTCTTGCAGCTGCATCCTTTCCTGATCTTCAGTTATGCTTATTGTAAATACATGATCTTAGTACAATATGGACTGCTTTTATCATTTCTGAAAATTGGAGCTCCATTAGGAGGAGAATGGCTGATGGAAGCCTTGGTTTTTGTGAGCCATTCTAGCAGCATTCCAGATCTCATACATCGGTCTTATCAACATGGCAAAGGATTAAACAATTTTTGGTCTCAGGTTTAAGGTTACAAGGGCCTCCAAAGATCATTATGGAGATTACAGTCAGCCACAGAGAATAAAGGAACAAAATCTTGGTGGACACATAGCAAGATGGCATTAGGGTTCCAAAGGGTTACATTAGTGTTTTCAAAAAGTGATGATCTCCTTGATTCAGAAATGGAGGTTTTGATCATATTTTAAAAAAATAAAAAGCTTCCTACAACACAAACTATGAATTACCATATGATTTAAAAAAAAAAAACATTCCATTCAATATGACAAAGGTTGCAAAAGACAGAGGTTAAGGAGCGCCCGGGTAGTTTGTTTCAAAATGATTTTATGACCAGATGAAATTTACAAAATTGAGAGAGGTTTTTGTCCCTCATAGGTTAAAGAAGAGAAATTTCCTTCCGTTTCTACACAGGTATCATGGTTTGTGAGAAATGTAAAAAATATAGATGTCACTGGAGAATTTCTGCACCAGGATTCACCATTTTGACCAGTGTTGGGACAGTCGGATTTTTAAAAACCAAATGGATACCAAATGAAAAAAATAAAGCATATTTGGAAATTATACTTCCATAGCTTTCCAACGAGCCATCTCAGGCCCAATTCTGACAACAAGAAGGCATCCAAAAGTAGCCTGTAAACAACACTATGTTTTTCTGCACCAGAATTCACCATTTTTGACCAGTATTAGGACAGTCAATTTTTGAACAAAAAAATGGACACCAAATGATACAAGTCAAGAATATTTGGAAATAATTCTTCCATATATTTCCAACGAGCCATCTCGGGCCCAATTCTGACACCGGGAAGGCATCGAAAAGTGGCCTACAAATAGCACTATGCATTTCTGCACCAGGATTCACCAGTTTTTACCAGTGTTGGGAAAATCAAATTTTGAACATCCAAATGGACTTCAAATGAAAAAATTCAGGTTTTCCTAGAAATCAGACTTCCATAGCTTTCCAACGAGCCATCTCGCGCCCAATTCCGACACCGGTAAGGCCTCTAAAACAGGCTGCAAAAGTGTGCGGCGCGTTTGAAAAATTGCGCGGTGCGCCTGGGAGAGAAAATACAAAGGTTTTCTATTGATGTGCGGCGCGCTTGTAGCAGCGCGCAGCATTCTTGCTTCTGAACGTGCTGCTCACGTAAAAACCTTCAAAAAAACTCTTTTTAGAGCTGCTCAACCAATCAAAAATGGCCCTTAAGCATTTTTAAGGTATTCTTCTCACTCCATGACAAATTTTGAATTTAAGAGGTGATGTACTCTTACTGTCATTCGAAGAGACAAATATTGATAAAGAGGGTGGGGTTTTGGTCTAAAATTAAAGGGTCTTGTTGCTGTGAATACCAAGGGTTAGTGCAGTGGTAGGTGGAGTGTTTGTATCAGTTTCAAAAGGCCTAAAAAACTGTCTTCAAGAACAGTGATAAACCATAATACTAATTGCAAGACAAAGCATAGTATTAGAGGTTTTTCAAATTAATGAAGGTGTCCTAACAGTAATAAGACAAAACTCACCTCTATCAGCAAATTCTAAAGTGAAAACAATGTTATAAGGTGGAATCAGTCTTTGTAAGTAAAACACAGTGTTTGTAAGGTGACAACAGTGAGCCTATTTTGAAAACAGTGGTCTTAGTCCGAATGCCCTATCACTTCAAAAGTATCTTCTTTTGAATAGTGAAACAGTGAAACTAGTGCTGCCTCCATTGCCCAATAAAACAAAGTGTGGTGAGAGATTCTGCAAAGTCATTTGAGGGTGTTTTGTTTTTGTCTAAATACAAGGCTGTTTTGGTTTCTGTCATAACACAAGGAGATCTCTATTCTACAAAAAGCCACCATTACCTCTTTTTCAAATTACCTTGCCCAAACACAATAATCTTCTAACTGTGTGCTTTTTATTTGATAACTGTTTGTTGATTGGCATAAAAGGAGACAAAACAATGATTTGTAAGGAGCAGAAAGTTGGTGTTAAAGAACCATTTCACACAACATTTGAAGTAGTTTTCCTTGGTCAAACAGTGACTAACAAAGAGGACAGAGGTGTGTGCTTGAGAAAACATTCCAAAGGCCATTTGAGACAGCGTGGTGTTGCAGAGAACATTCAAAACAAGATGCCTCCCAGGCAAGACAGTAGGAGTGGCCCGCACAAGAGATTTGAGCCTGTTTCCACTGAAAAGGAGCACAGTGAGGCAGGGTGGCAAGGTGAAGAAGAACACATTGATGATATGTAGCACAGTGATGAAGAGCAACGCCATGAAGAAACTCAAAATTATGATAGATGATGAGGGCTTTGCAAGTTTGAAGGAAGGACTTTTTCTTTGAATAGTGAAGGATAATGCAGTACGAGGGAGGAGGTTTTAGGAGCTAATTTGAAAATCTTTCCTATGCTATAAATGACTTAGAACACACCTAGTCTCTAAGAGAAAAGCAGACTTAGGTTGAGGTCTTTAAATCAGTTTGCAAGGGTCTTAAAACATTGATTTCAAAGCTGCTTTGATCATCTGAAACCACAGAGAGAGAAATTTATTGGAGATAGGGCTTTTTGTCAAAATTATAGAGATATTCTTGCTGTGAATGTTGAAAGAAAATTCTTGGCTGAAGCAAGGATAAAAAAAATCATTGAAGGAAAGAGGTTTTTGGTGCCAAAAACACAAGGATACTTCCCTTCAAAAAACCACAAACATGTCTTGTTAAAGACCTCTTGGCTCAAACACAATACTGAAGAGATGACTTTAGTGCAGATGAAGAACAAGGCAAAGCGTCTAAACATAGCAGTGATAATGAAGAGCAAAGTGATGGGCAGTGAGGCAGTGATGAAAAGGAACATTATGGCAGCCAACACAACAATAAGCATAAGGGTGATGAAGCAGAAAACAGTAAAGGGAAAGAGCATGACAGTCATAAAGAAGGCAGTGACAAAGAAAAACAAGGAAGCCCTCAAGCAAGCAATGATGAGGGCAAGAAAATACAAAACATGGATCATGAAGGGCATTCTCCAAAGCATGTGCTAGCTGCCTCTCCTAGGCAAGGGGCCGTGACTTCTTCACCAAAGCTAGAATGCCAAACAACAAAGAAGAAAACCAAGAAAAGCTCAAAACTGCCCAAAGAGGGCGTCCGGTAAAAAAGAAGGAGAAAGACACCTTTAGGCTTGGAATTTTGGCCCGAGCTTCTAGACATGTTTCTGAAAACCCTTGAGGGTCATGCTCGCCAAGTTTGGGCGAAATTCGACATATTTTGGTTTTTTGTCATTTTTGGGTTTTTGGCCAAAACTCATGGGCATCACCATTTCAGCTTGGGGCATCATCAAAGGATGAAAATGGTATCATTGGATGCCATAATTTCAGGGGCACATACTCAACTATTTTCAGAACAATTGAAGATCATTTCCTCCCTCAAAATGGCTAAAAACACCTGTTTTTTCTACACTCTGCCCCGTTTATCAGCAAGGCCTATTTTCTGGTTTTTTACGCATAGGTATGTTTTTGGAGAAATTCTAGTGATCAGTTGGGAGAAAAATAAACATTTTCAGAAAGTAGACACTCATAGCTTTCCAACGAGCCATCATGAGCCTTGTTTCGACATCGGGAAGGCTTCCAAAAGTTGCCGGCAAGTAAGGGGACCTTTTGCTGATGTATTTTTTGAGTATTTTTGTAAAAATTGAACCTTTCAAAACTGACTTTTCTTCATGTGCGTTTAGCTATTTTTGTACATGATAAGTTATGAAAAGTCAATATATTTCCCTCTTTTAGCATTTTTTGAGATATTTTATGAGATATTTTGTGCCTTGGGCTTTGCAAAGCCTCAAGGAAAAAATAAGATATTTTGGATAGGCCAATGAGATTGCAAGTTGAACTAAGAGGTTTTCCTCACTTTGGCCTATATATTCCAAAGGATTTCATTGTAAAAAAGGCTGAACTTGATGAATAGAAGCAATATATGGTCATATAAGCTTTGGAAGAAATACTTGTCTCATGCTTTTGGATAGTTTCTTGGATGTTCTTGGATGATGAAAGAGGAATGTTGTTGGATTCCATGACTTGGTAGAATGGTATAGTGTCTCTCTCTCTGTTTTTTTTCCTATTTTTCATTCATAAATCCATGTTCTTGCTTGCTATAGGACAGTAGAGAAAATTTGAGACATTTCCTTGGAGGAACCTCAAATTTCCTGTTTCTTCATAGCTTCCATGTTTTCTTCATTCTTAGTCACATTAAATAATTCTTGATTGCTCTTTAATAACTTAAGGATATTGTTGCTTATTTCATTCATGGTTTTATGCATGCCAAGTATGATTTACGCTATGCCCTGCTTACTCATGGCTAGCCATAGCTCCATCTATGAAATTTCTCTTTGACTGATTAGATTGTCATTTGTTGAACCAAGGAGGTCTTGTTATGATCTTGCCCTTTGCCTAAAACTATGAAATCTTGTTTTCAAAGTGCCCAATAGCTTGAAGTACTATGTTTAGGTGTTCCGACATAGTGATTTGAGTTGTTTTTATATCTTAAATGTATTTCCCCAAAGTCTGATAGCCATTTTCCAAAGTTAGAGAGTTATATATCTCTATGCATGGCTTGAATGTTTATTTCTATACATTGATTAGATTAAAGTTACATTTCTCATGATTAATGGTTTGCCCTACCATGTTTATGTCAGATTTTAAACTAGTTATGCTTGAAATCCTTTGCTATTCACAAACTTGATGTCCATCTTATTCCATTTTGCCCAAAGATCCATTTTACCTCGAAACAAATCGGCCCTTCAACAACCTTGTATCACCATTTGAAAGCTTTCTTGACCTCTTCGACCCCATAGCCCAGTTGATTTTACATATTTTTACCTATCTTATATCTTTGATCAGTTTCATCCCTCATAACCTAAAAACCAAAACCAAAAAACCTACTTCATAACTAGCCTAAAATCAGAACACAATAAGCAAACACACTGATATCCCTACACGAATAGAGAGAGCCCTCCCTGCAAATCTTCAAAATAAATTACCTCCCATCTTCCAAGCCCTCCCTGCAAATCTTCAAAATAAATTACCCAGATTTGATGGGGAAAGCTCCAAAGTCACCGCTGAAGAGCACGTCCAAAATCTTGAGGATTTACTTGACCTTTTTGAAATAGAAGAAGATGATGTGCGTATTAGAATGTTTTCCTTATCATTACAAGGAAAAATTAAGAGTTGGTTTAAAGACCTTCTAGCTGCAAGCATTACCAATTTTCATCAGTTCACTCAAATCTTCCTGGATAGGTGGGTGGTCATGGGTAATAAAGTTCTCATCATAAAGGAATACAAACAGTTAAAAAGACAACCAGGGGAGACAATACAAATTTTTTTAGCCAGGTTCAATAAAGTATACCATGCAATGCCTGCTAACATAAAGCCACCCCTCGGATGTGCTCTCTTGCACTACCCGGATTCTTTTGACCCAGATATGGTTTTCCGGATAAGAAATAAAGATCCTTTAACCCTAGAAGAAATGCAAAGGATAGTAGTTGATGTAGAATTCAACATATTAAATAGGGAGGCACAACTAAGAATAATAGAGAAAGACAAAGCAAATCAAGAGAGACTAACATCTTCAGAGGAAAAGTTGGAAAAATTGGTATGCATGTTCAGCAAACTAGAGCATCTACTTGATAGGAAAAGATAAAAACACAAAGTTAAGGTTAGCACTGCTTATTCAAACCAACCTACACTTCTTCCTTAGGATTAACACACTCGACTATTACAAGACAAGAGTTATGAACAAAATGTGCCTAATGGGAAAGTTTCAAATAAAAACATAGAGGAATGCTCTAAAGAGACTATCAGCCATTTTGAAATCATATATTCTGAAATGGAAGAAGAATCAATATATTTGTGCCAACTAGTGCTTTGTTTCCTTCAATAAAGCATTAAGCAGTTATTAGGCCAAGTTAGAGATATTTATATTTGCCAAACAGTTATTGTAAAAGTTATGAATAGGCCTTAAAGTCAAATATTTCACCTATTTTTCCTTAGGAGTTAAGATAGAAGTTATTATTCAAAGAAATATCTGCAGATATTCTTGCCTTGATCCTTGCATGGTTTTCAAGTTTAGGAATTCATTAAATCTGTAATAAATGACACTCAAACCCTAGCTTAGCTTAACCTCCTCATTTGCAGCATAAATACTGCATCTGAACCCATTATCTTGTTGGCATTTTATGACTCTTTGAAGTAATATATAGTCTCTTGGAAGTTGAAAAGAAATTGATGTCTTGGAACTTGTGGATGCCCTGATTTGTTTGTTGATGGAGGAGGCTAGATCACTGGATCCCTGAGCTTGGTTGTTGGTGAAGTACTTCTAGTCTATTATTCTTATTTCTTGTTTCATTATGTTTCCACCTTTCTATGTTGTAGTAGAATAAAAGATTTAGACTAAGAAATGTCTTCTGAAAGCACCTTAGTTCTTTTTATTCTTCACTGCCTTACTGTTTTCTTCTGCTAGGACATTTTATAGAATGATTCATTGCTCTCTAGACCCCCTAAGTTTTCTTATTTCATAAATAATTGAATACAGTTGGTATCAAGCATGATTTATGGCTAGCCCCGCCTACTTGCTGCCACTAAAACATTGTTTTTTGAAGTCTCTCTCTAAAGTACCATTCTTTAAATTTTGCCAAAGAGGTTTTGTTTTGATCATACCCTTTGTACTTGCTTAAATAATTGTTTTAGAGATCTTCATAACTATAATCAAGGATGTTTAGGAGTTCCCTCTTCTCTAATTATAGTTATATGTGTGTCTTAAGTGTTTTCTGTCCTTGAAGGTGAAGTCACTAGATGTTAAATGAGTTCCTTGCCTTCTATATTTCATTGGAAAAGTTTGTATTGAATTATCATCTACTTTAGTTGAATCAAGTAATTTATGGTTTTCCCTGTCTATTGATTGCCTCTTCATGCTTATGATATTTAAGTCCCTTTGTTGAGAAGTACATATGATAAAGGATTCTTGATTTCCCTTTGTCCTACTTTTCTTTCTTACAATTGATGTCCATCTCATTACCCCTAAAAACTTGAAGATCCACTAACCAAGTTAGATTTTCCCTATGATGCTCCCGGATCCATTGATGAAATTATCATGACTTCCATTAAACTCCATTGCCCAATGACTCAGAGATTTCCTCATTCTACCTATGCTTCTCGATCGTTATAGCCAACCAAAACAAACAAAATTTTTTTACACTTAATAACTAGCTTAAAATAAACCTTATAAATCAAACAAGTTCATATCCTTTGCAAGAAAATAGAGAGATCCCTCTCCGAGTCCAGAAAGGCTAGGTCCTAGGGCTCCAAAGACTGGTTTCATGTTACCTTGTCATTTGGTCTACCAATCTGCCAAATCACGTGACACCAACATAATGGCGATCACGGTGGGACCTTCTGAGTTACTGACAACATGATTAATTCTTAGAAATCCAAAAACCATTATCAAATCATAAAAAAATTAGCTATCAGCCATAGAGTAGACTTTGTTGTTTCACCATCTTAGCAAAATGATGATTCAGTCAGAGAACACTCTTACAAACCTTAAGACTACATAAAAACTTAGAAAACCCCAAAAACATCCCTAGATTTTTTTTTTGTCAATTAATGGTGGTGGACCATACACATTTATCTTCAAAACAACCAAAAATATACACTTGGAGACTCCACTAGCCTAGTAGGCCTATTACTTCACTAGCTCTCTTTAGACTTCCTTAATATTGTGTCAAAGCAACCCTGAAAAGTTTAAAAAATCTAGTCCTATATTTTAGAAGTTTACTAAACACTGTGAGAGGTCAACCTTCTGAAAACAGTCCAAAAATTTCAGCCTCTCCAAAATTTTGAGTTTGAAATTTGGCTTCACATAGGATTAATACCACATCTCATCTAGACCCTGATCCTCCTACTATAGTTGATGATCCAAAAAAATTTTTGTGGCAAACTTCTAGAACTAGAAATTTAACTACTGATAGGAATATCCAAAGAATAAGATCTGTCCCTGAAAAATTTACAGTCTTGAAAGATCCTCACTTTGACTTGTATCATTCAAAGATTTTATTTAGAACCAAGTCATATAGTGATATTGACCAATCTGACCTTGAGCCCATAGATTTGCAGCAGAGTTTCAACAGGGAAGCCTCTCCTTCCACTCCTCCTGATTTTCTGCTTCTCCATCACTTTAGCTCCTTCCATAACAAATCTGCTCATAATCAATTTGCTGGTCCAAGTACTTCCACCACACCCATCCATACTTCAACTGTTCAAAACACTCCAGTTCATCCCACTTTCCCTTCTAGAAATCCACCTCTTATAAATCTTCCATTTACTCCCATCATGGCAACATGGTATGCCCCATTAGTATTACCACAACCTATGGTTCCTTTACCAAATGATTATCAATCCAGAATTCCCAATTTCACTGGAACTGAATCTACTACTGCCCAACAACATGTAGATAAAATGGATTGCTATTATCTTGGAGTATAATTTAGAAATTAGGACTACCAAACTAATTAAAGGACATGGATTAGCCAAACTCATGGCAGAATCAAATTTCCAAGCATTAGATATAAATATGGTTGATGTTTTAGAAGAATAGGAACAATTCACTGCTCCATACATTGAAGAAATGTATGTGCCTCTTTATCTTAATACTCCTCCTTTATCAAAGACTAAAGCTATATTCCTGAAACAAAAATCTTTAAATTACGACATTTTAGATGGAGTGTTATAATGGAAAAATGTTGTTGGAATATTTCTTAAATGTTTGCTTGAGAATGATGTAGGAAAGATCATGCATGAGTTGCACGAGGGAGAGTGTGGAGGACACCTTTACTGGAAAAAAACAGCAAACAAGATTCTTAGAGCTGGCTATTACTGGTCCACCCTTTTCCCTGATACTAAAAAATTAGACATGACTTGCCATAAGTGCCAAATTTTTGATGGCAAGAGAAAACTCCTACCTTTACCTTTGCATCCCATCAGTATTGATGCTCCTTTTCAGCAATGGTGTTTAGAATTTATTGGAGAAATTCACCCATTCACCCAACCTCATCTGCCCAACATAAGTGGATCCTTACTGCCACTTATTATTTTACCAAGTGGATAGAGGAAATTACTTCTAGGAATGCTACTGACTCAGTCATTATCAAGTTCCTTGAGACCAACATATTATCTAGATTTGGTTTTCCTAGAAAGATCATTACAGACAATGCTGCTGCCTTCAAATCCAAAAGAATGGTTGATTTCTGCTATAAATATCATATCACATTGGGGCACTCCACATCTTACTACCCTAAGGGGAATGGACTTGCTGAATCCTCCAACAAAAGCCTGATCAACATTATCAAAAGACTGCTGGAACAAAATCAGAAATCATGGCATGGTAAGCTAGTTCATGCCTTAGGGGCTGATAGACTAACCACCAAGAAATCAATCAATATGTCTCTCTATCAGTTGGTATATGGCATGGATACAGTCTTCCTAACATCCTTGGGAGTCTCAGTCATGAAACTTCTCCAAGAAGTGAAATTAGAAGAAAATGACATGCAAATAAGGCTAAGTCAAACTATTCATTTACAACAGTCAAGAGAGGAGGTTTATAAAAGAACACAAGCAGTACAGGAAAGCATCAATAAGATTTTTGACAGAAGGGCTAAAGCTAATAATTTCCAAGTTGGAGACACAGTCTTGAAATGGGATCTAGAAGGGAAGACAGAGGTAAGCATGGAAAATTTGAGAATTTGTGGAAAGGGACTTATATCATTCATTTAATTAGGGGTCGTAATGCTTTCTTCTTACAAGGGCTAAATGCAGAAGAGTTATTTGGAGGTCCTACCAATGGTAGGATGCTCAAACACTATTTCTTTCAAGAGTCCTAGCTTCAAATCTTTCATTCATTGTACATAAACATTGCATGAAAAAATATTGAAAACAAAAATACAAAAACAATGAAAGAAAGGAAAAAGAGGGCATATTCAAAAGAGGTATAGCCCCATACCCAAGAAAAAGTACTACTGAAAATGTGCAAGCCTAAAGGCCACTACTGATTCAAAAATAATATCTTGTTCAGTCATCTAGCCTAATCATGGCTGAACATGCTTTAAATTTATGTTGATAAGTTAGTGAAAACAATGATTGTCAAAGCTATTCAAACTTGACTTATTAAGAAAGATAGATTAGGAAATGAGAGATATTGGTTCCACATGCTCAAAACAGAACCAAAGAGAAAGATGAGGATGCATTTTCAAATGATAAATTACATCCCTTGTCTTTCTATTTTACTTTTATGCAAAATAATGATTGTGTGCAGCTTATTCTAATGCCACAACCATGGTAAGTCAGACTGCCTAATCCTGATTTGAACCATGATTTAAATTTTATGTCAATAGTTTAGAGAATCAAGACTGCGAAACAACTTAATCATGGAAGTAAAATAGTCTAGGTAGAGAACAAAAGAGTTCACAAGTTTAATATGAACTCTTGGAAGAAATAAGGATAAAAATAAATAGTTTATTTCTGTTTTAAAAATAAAAATGTCAAGAGTTTTCCAATTCAAGTGCACTCAAAGAAGAAAAAATATTAGGAAAACTAGGTTGGGTAGGTAGAAATGCTGTTAAAAGAATCATATGTTGCAGATTATTAAGATTATCACTCCGAATGAAATATCAAACAGGTGAAAAGAAGGAGAAATATGCCCAATGGAAAAGACACCGGTCTACAAAAAATCAGAGATTTGATAAACTGAAATTCCTAGACACCTCCAAAAGGGAGCTGCCCTCCCCAAGTGGAGCCACTGTTAGTCATCTGTAATTTTTGCTGATATCAAAATATGACTAAATTATGATCCCAAATTTCTAAAAACAAAATTTGATAAATATTATGAGTTTTAGAAATCTCACTGCCTCTATCATCCTAAGTCAAAATGCTTCAGTAAATTTCTCCCTCTTTTCCCTCTTAAAAAAGTCTACCCCACTGCTACAAAAAGGAATTCATCATTGGGCCTGTTTGCCTCATTTCACTACCTCGCCCTCACTCTCATTCATGGCCTTTTTCCTCTAAAAAAACCCATTTCTTCCTTTCCTCAAAACCCTCATAAACCCCCCCTCATTCATCATTTTTCCTCTGACATATTAAACAATGTAAAAAATCCCTTTTTACATTGTTTAAAGCTAATTTTTAGCTTATGGGGTCCTTTAAAGTTATGCACAAAACCCTGTTTTATGTGTAAAAACCCACCCTCTTATAAAGATATAGGCCTTAATCCCTTTTTCTCTTAGCCCCAACCCCCATTTTCCCTCATAAAACCTTGGCCTCCACTTATCCTTAGCCCCCTTCCCCCGTATGAATTATACATCCACCTTTTTCTTTTCATACACCCCTGAACGTTGTAATAAAGGCCCCAAACCTTCGAAATATCAAACAATGGGCCCCTCCTCCCTTTATTCGTCGCCCCTCTATAAACCATGTAAAACAATGCATCTCATTAAATATTATAAGACCCTATTTTATATAATAAACCCAACCCTTAAAGGTATTTAGACCCCTCCACTCTAGCCCTACTCTCCCTAACACCTACGTGACCCAAAACCCATTGTCCCATAAGCCTCGCTCTCCATAAATCCTTTGCACTTTGGTCCAACCACTCCGCACTGTCGATCCAAGCCCTTGACCCTGATCCTATGGCTATCGCTTCCCCAACCTTTCCCCGCGTATGTTTTAAACCCCGTGCTAAACAAAAAAGGTCCTAACACGTCACTTAAAACTCGGACCCCACCTCCTCACTTTCTCGCCGCTCCCCTGATCCATTCCGCACCGTTGATCTCCAAACCCGAGATCCAACGGACCAAGATACATATCGCAAATAAATTTGTGACAGGGTTAGCATTTCGCAACCCACGTGAAATAGATGGTTTTACCCCTGCCACGTGTCAAACCGTAAGGTATAATGCGTCTATTTCACCCAAAACCACAAACCACCCATTCTCCGCATGATAAACCACTTGTAATTTTTCAAAATCCACCTCCCTCCGCACCATTTTTCAAAAAAATTTCCTGCTCTCATTCCTCCTGGTTCCACATCTGGAACCTTTTCCCCTTGCACCCTCTCCTCCTCTGTAAAATGCCTTTCGACAGTCCAAAAACCCGAAAAAAGAAATAAAACCCTCCCCGTCAGTTTTTAACTAATTATTTATGTTTTTTGTAGGTTTTAATGGCTGAGGTAATTGAAATCCACTTCACAGGGCGAAATTAAATCAACTTGAGGCCCAGATGATGATTCAGGACCTCACAAAGGGTAAATAATGGCCAGAGGGTTTTTTTCAATGAATGGAATTGATGAAACATGATCATCGACTGATCAAAGGAACCCTCCAGCCATGAAGACAACCTCCTCTGCACACAAAAAAACAAATAGTTAGAGAAACAGTGAAAGGAAGAAAGTAGAAAGATTATAGGGATAATCCTTTTCAGAAGAAAAAACAAAAGGGTTAGCAGGTCAAAGCGGAAGATTAAAGAAAAAGCAGACAAATGAAAGTAAAAGATGATAAAGATAAATAAAAAATGATTAAAAGAACAGAACATATCACAAACATATTAAAGAAAAATAATAAAAGCAGACAGTCAGAGCATAAAAGACAGAGTTTAAGGCCTAATGATAGAGTTTAAAGATTAAAAAAAGGCAGATTTACCCAAAATAGATTTACCCAAAATAGATTTGATTTACCCAAACAGTTATTGTAAAAGTTATGAATAGGCCTTAAAGTCAAACATTTCACCTATTTTTCCTTAGGAGTTAAGATAGAAGTTATTATTCAGAGAAATATCTGCAGATATTCCTGCCTTGAGCCTTGCATGGTCTTCAAGGTTAGGAATTCATTAACTCTGTAATAAATGACACTCAAACACTAACTTAGCTTCACCTCCTCATTTTTAGCATAATTACTGCATCTGAACTCATTATCTTGTTGGCATTAGATGACTCTTTGAAGTAATATATAGTCTCTTGGAAGTTGAAAATAAATTGATGTCTTAGAACTTGTGGATGCCCTGATTTGTTTGTTGATGGAGGCTAGATCACTGGATCCCTGAGCTTGGTTTTTGGTTAAGTACTTCTAATATGTTATTGTTATTTCCTGTTTCATTATGTTTCCACCTTTCTATGTTGCAGTAGAATAAAAGGTTTAGACTAAGAAATGTCCTCTGAAAGCACCTTAGTTCTATTTATTCTTCACCGCCTTCATGTTTTCTTTTGCTAGGACATTTTAGAGAATTTTTAATTGCTCTCTTGACCCCCTAAGATTTTTTATTTCATAAATAGTTGAATACAGTTGGTATCAAGCATGATTTATGGCTAGCCCTGCCTACTTGCTGCCACTAAAACACTGTTTTTTGAAGTCTCTCTCTAAAGTACTATTCTTTAAAGTCAGCCAAAGAGGTTTTGTTTTGATCATACCCTTTGTACTTGCCTAACTAATTGTTTTAGAGATATTCGTAACTATAATAAAGGATTTTTAGGATTTCCCTCTTCTCTGATTACAGTTATATGTGTGTCTTAAGTGTTTTCTGTCCTTGAAGGTGAAGTCACTAAAAGTTAAATGAGTTTCTCGCCTTCTATATTTCATTGGGAAAGTTTGTCTTGAATTATCATCTCCTTTAGTTGGATCAAAGAGTTTATGGTTTTCCATGTCTATTGATTTCCTCTTCATGCTTATGATATTTAAGTCCCTTTGTTGAGATGTACATATGATAAAGGATTCTTGATTTCCGTTTGTCCTACTTTTCATTCTTACAATTAATGTCCATCTCATTACCCCTAAAAACTTGAAGATCCACTAACCAAGTTAGATTTTCCCTATGATGCTCCCCAATCCATTTATGAACTTATCATGACTTCCATTAGATTCCATTGCCCAATGACTCAGATATTTCCTCATTATACCTATGCTTCTTGATCATTATACCCAACCAAAACAAACAACAAAACCTCAAACTTAATAACTAGCCTAAAATCAACCTTATAAAGCAAAAAAGTTCATATCCTTTGAAAGCAAATAGAGAGATCCCTCTCTGAGTCCAGGAAGGCTAGGTCCTAGGGCTCCAAATACTGGTTTCATGTTACCTTGTCATTTGGTCTACCAATCTACCAAATCACATGACACCAACAGGTCCCTTTTTCCTGCTATTGGAAAAGATGTTGGATCTCACTTCCCTCAGACCAAGGATGATGCCCTCCAGATTGCGTTGAAATATGTCCTGATCTATGCACAATCATGTTTATACCGTCTTACCTAATCTCCCTAGAATTGGTGGTGCCAATGCACCGGGGGAATCCCATGCCACCGATGGTATCGTTGGAGCCCTTTGACATCCGTACACTCATCCTCCCATGAGTTATGGTTTCCCGTAGGGAGGGACTAGCTCCTCCAACACTTTTCCCCCTCCCGGAAGCATGTATCCAGGATATAACATGCTTCCTCCTTTTTCCCAACTTGTTTACCCCAATGTTGCCCAAACTCCTCATTATCCATATCCGCAGCCTGATGCTCCAGCTTTTCCAGCACTGGCACCTTAGCCTCCCTTTCCTTCTCAAGCTCCATAACAACAACCACCCCCCAGGGGTAGGTGTATGCACATTAGAGTGCGACTAATCATCCTACTTCCAAAAGGAAGATGAAAGGTAACCAAAACCAATCTTCCTCAAGTAATCCAGGAAACAATTCCCATGGGAATACATCTAACACTCCAACCCAGCAACAAGGAACTCAACCCAAGTAGGACAGGACTATTCGCACGAATAGGCTTTGTTCTTATTGTGGTGTCTATGGTCACTATACCCATGATTGTCCTCTTTTACCTCAGATGTTTCAGATGTGGGAAGCTCAAGTAGCATCCCGAGGACAGAAAGCCTCCCCTTCGATTCCTCCTAATTCTGCCCCTACTGAAACCGGCTATGTTTACCAATCCTTTCCCATAGCAAGGATATGTGGTTGCCCAACCCCATGAAAGTCAGGTGACCACTCTACCTCCCCCATTTTCTACCTTTTATTACCAGATCCTCATGATGAACTTTGACCAACCCAATAGCGCTAACCTCAACCTTTAGACTCGGTTCCGTTTGTACAACAAGCCCCTCGCTACGTCTGTTACCGATCCCCCGTATTCAGGTCCCATAGAGCCTATTTCAAAACCTAATGGTCCTTTACTGATCCCTCAGCCTAAGGCATAGGTTCATACCAATATCTTGGAGGGACCATTAGGCCAAAACATTGCTTCCGGAAAATCTCCCCACTCCTATAGTATAGTAGATGACTTGGTGCAATCCCCTGCTGCCATATCAACACTGGAAGTCCTCCAGTTATGCCCTTGATAACGAAAATATATACTAACTACTATGGGCACTGTGGATCTTTCAAAATATCATTTGATTGTCTTCGAAATTGACAAGTGAGAACATCCCCCCCTTCCTGCATCCATCGCCTTCCAAATCCCTGTTAAGATTCGGAATGCCAACGTCTCCCATTGTATCATTGACGAGGGGGCATCCACTTGTGTGATGTCCACTTCTGTTTGGAAGTTGCTCGGATCCCCTGAGCTAGCCCCTTCCACTATCACCCTCTATGCATGGGATGACCACTCTTCCCAGCCGCTTGGCATGTTCCACAATTTTCCTATTACTCTTGTGGGCAAGGTTGTTTGTGTTGACGTTGAAGTCATTGATGCCCCCTTAGACTACAACATTATATTGGGTCGTAGCTACACTTATGCAATGTATGCTGTCCCATCTTGTGTTCACCGTAAGATGTTATTTCCTCATAACGAAAATATCGTCACCATCAGTTAGTTGACATATTACAAACCGAAGTCCCAGACCTCTCCAGAGTCCGTTATTTCTTTGATGGCCAATAAACAAGCAGTTGAACCTCCGACTAGTGTCTCACCCAAAGTCTATAAAGATTCCTCTTTTCTTGGTTCAGTCTCTGGTATCCCCCCTCCTATCTTTGACCCTAGCTCGTCGAATGTTTACATGATGCAATCGTCTTGGTCCGACCTCAAATGCCCTGGTTCAACTAGTCAGCAGCCCCACCCTTCGCAACCTACTCCTAGTACTTAGAATTAGCCTTCAGGACCTCCTCCTCAAGGACCCTCATCTGTAGCTGGTGTCCATGATCTTGTCTATCCTCTTGGAACGGTTCGCCCGGCCTTAACCATCTCGGATCTATCCCACCTAGCCATTTCCTCTCCGGTCAGATATCGTTTCTTTATCCCCCTCTTGGAGTATTTTCGTTACCTTTTATGGCTACCTTTTCTCTTCCCAACATGACCCTAGGGCTCCCAGTTTCGTTCATTGATCTCCCAACCAATACCTCGCCTGGTCAGCCCAAACCTTACACTGCTTTGACCCCGGTCCAACCAGTTGCCATGACCCCTCCATTTACTTCTGTGCCTCAGCCATTTCAACAGGAACCTAATCATGTTACGAAAGCCTCAAGTGAGGGGGAAAAGCTCACAAAAAGGCACCTAAAGACAAGGCTACCTAGACAACCCCTGCTCCTCCTTAGCCTCCAAAGCATACCCCCCCGTGTTCTTTGTGTGATGTTGTTGGTCATGGCACCCATAATTTTCCTGAATTGCCTCGTATCAAACCCATGGTCAATGTAGTGTTTCCTGAGTCTAAGGTCCCAGAAGTCCATATTACTTTACCAACTACAGCCAAGAAACTCAATACTGTGCACAAAAACCACCCCTTTGCTTTTTGTGATATCAATGGCCACTATATCCACCTCTGTCCCCACCTTTTAGACTACCGCACCTCTTTGGACGTAGTTCTCCAATACGAGGCTGACCACCATGAGTCTGTCTCTCCTTTACTTTCACATTATGCTTCGGGTGAACCAGAGGACCCATCCACTCCCATTGACATTCCTCCTCCCAATGTCGAAATGACAGAGTCTTCAGCCACTATCCTCTACCTATCATCATCTATGAGATCCACGATGGAAGACCCCTCTGGGGCTTCCCCTTCCATTTCGCCTGACCTCCCTTTAGCAATCACCGTGGGCCCAACATCCGTGGATCATTCATCTACTTTTTTTTCAGTCACTCTCCGTGACGATGCACATGTGAAACTCTCTTCTCATGATGATGAGTCAGGTAACTTCACCGCACCACGTGGTATTTCTTCCACTAGTCACCCCATCTTCTATTTTGATGACGACATTATGGAAGCAATCACCACCCTTGACTTTATTTACCCCCCCTTACATCAAACCCATGCATTCAAACCACATACAACTTGTGGCCATTACATTGACACCCAATGTTTGGGTAAGGAGGCACCCATATTTGAGAGTTCAGGAGAAACAATTCTCCACAACCTTCCTAGTTCATTTGGACGTGTCGACTCTAGTACCAGTATTCTTCCCCATTTAGAAGAACCTATAGAGTCCCATATCACTTCAGACCACTCTAGGGATGATCCCCCTCATCATTTCTTCATCTTACATCAACAACCCAGTCCCTTAGACATTGTTGTTGACCAACCTCTATATTTTCTCAATGAGCACTAGTTCGTTATCTCCAAATACACTCTTTGGTATAGAGACACCATATATGGCGCTCCATAAACTCCTCTGGCTAGGGGCATCATTCCCACCTCTGCATTTCAGATCAATTTCATCCATCACATATGCTTGGGGGCAATATCCCATGCTTGGGGGCATGATGGAACCCCTGGCCATCTTCTCATATGATTACCATAAGTCTCGGCCTAAAACCCATCAATCTAGGTATGGTCGATTTTCCTCCCATTTCTTGGATAGTTGCACCTACTGGCCTCTCTGGCGAGCCATATATCATAGATGTTTGATACCCTATCTTCAAATATTCTACTTTGTGTGATACCATGTTTACCAATTGGTCCCTCTATTTGACTTGGTGGTCAGGGATGATTTTGCACCTTCTCTAGTAGTTCATTCTCGTATACTTTTCTTACCTTGATTCTTCATTAGGACCATCGTTCCAAGAAGAATTAAGACCATCCTTAGAAAATCAAGGGTTATCTTGCCCTCATCAATGGGTTCTCAACAATTTGAGGACCCCAAACCTAGCCAATGTGGTGCAAAATACATGATCCCCTCGGATCTCAGAATGTAATGCATCCAAGTCTCTCTCTCTCTCCATTTGATCCTCAACTCTTCCATACCTGCACAAAACCATCATGTTTGTCAGCATACAGAAAGGAAAGAATGCATCATAACCATAAAATCCTAGTTCTCAGCCAAAAATAACACTGAAGCCCCCTTTCTCTAACAGGTTTCACTTTTCAGGCCATTTCCTGTGATAGATTGCAGTTTTCTACCTAATACTTGCTACCCAGGACGCAAAACAGACCCCAAAAAGTGCGACCGGACCTGTTCCTGGGCTCTGGATGCCTAATCTAAAACTTTAATCCACTGAATTGAAAGAGTATGGCTAGGCTTCTTACCTACAATTGAAATATATTGATTTCAACGGTCAATTTTTCTGCTACGATCGCTGCAAGATTTAGGGCCTTTTTTCCTCTCTACATTCACCAAAACTACACTTGGAAATGAATCAAATTGGAGGGAAAATTCCTTATTAAAAGAGAAACCCCAGATTTTCTTTTGTTAGCAGTGACCAAATTGTAGCTCGGTTTGACAAACCATCAACACTTTTGGAAAGCTCTCACTGAGATATCAAATGGGTATCCTTTCGTTTTTTGTAGTTTGATACTTCCCCCAGACTGATTTTTTCCAAGAAGGGTCACTTCACCGCTTCTCAAAATCGAATTTCTTCACTTGCAACACTTGTACTTGGGGCACCACCTTGCCTTCATACTTGTCCAGGCTCGTGTTGATTTTCTTCGTGAGTAACCGTCTTGTACTCATGTATTTATGGTCCCCATTGGGCCTGTTCTGTGTGGTAGCATCATCGATTCACCCTTGTTTAGAGCATCCAAGTTGAGTCATCATCGCATCCATGGAGTTTGTCATGAGTCCCTTTATATCCCACCACATTCCTCCATCCTTCATTGCTTTTTCCCTCTCTCATTTCGCATGTTTTGGCCTCTAGTCATACTGTCCCCTATCCCCTTCGGAGTTGAGTCGGTCGTTTTGATAATCCATGCCTTTGCTCTTTCTAACAATGGAATTATCTGACCCACTCTCAGTTCCCCCCATTCCACCATCATCCCTTGTGTCATTCTATCAGTCACTCTACTATTATCCCTCGTGCCTGATTTGAGGATTCCTTATTGCCTCACCTATGACGGACCTCCTTCTATCGACATCTACTTATTCATTCTAAAATACTTTTCTACAGGGAAGTGTACCTTGGTTCCTGCTTCCACTCTTTTTTGGTGCCTCGAATTAGGAAAATGGACCCTTTATTGCCCTTTGACTTGATTTTTTCTCAGTTCCAGCTCTTCATGGCATGATCGAGATCCATATACATGATGGTTTAGTGATGCAATAGATTGTACCAGTTATTCTCGGGTGTGTGTGATATGTTTCAGACCTCATGAGGGGTGGATATTGAGTGAGCCCATGCCCAGTTAATATTTCCTAAAACCTTGGATGCAACTCTATGGTTGATGTTTGGCCTCCATTGCCCAGCCTTTTGGTTGCATGCATCATTAGTTTTGGAGCCCTTTCTTTGTTTTATGGCCTCTTTGGTTTTACTTATATCTCATGTACTCAGAGATTATTATATAAGTCTCATTTGTTGTCCCCGAACCTGGTATGTGTGGGATCCATTATTATGTTTTTTATCTGGCCCATGTTTATGCTAGCATGTACTATATAGTTCAGTCCCATGTTTGCTAGACGCATCATTATTTTTTATACTTTTTTATCTTGGTGGGCATAGGTATGCCTCCCCCGCCTCATGTAAAATAGGTACCCACTCATAAAAGAGACTTGTCACACTTGTAAGTCTCACCTCCTCAGGGTCTTTTCCTCTCATGCTTCATTCCGCCTTATATTTCTCTCTCTTTGACTCCCCTTCAGTGTCTAGTGATTGAGTTCTTCCAACGTACTTTGGTCATACGATTAGCTCCTAACGCTCGCATGTTGGGGGGCAATCTGTTACACCAATTTTTGGGTATATAACCTCTTACTATTAGATGGAATAAATTACACCATATAAGACTAATTTTACCATAGTCAAATTGTTGGCAATATGATGCAGAGTGTTGTCCTTGATGGCAACCCACTTAATGAAGATGAAGACATGAGATTGTTGGCATGTGTTGTCCTTGATGGCAATCCACCTGATGAAGTTATTCTTGACTTGATGGACTTGGTAAATGATGTAAATCTGATATGAAGTGATGTTTGTTAGCAATATGATGCTGAGTGTTGTCCTTGAATGGCAACCCACTTGATGAAGATGATGACAACTTATACTTGATGATTGTGCTGATAGAATATATTTCATAATGAAGTAAATACGATGTATCTACGGTGTGTACGACAATGAAGAAGGATTCAGCATGTGCTAAATCTTGATGATTGAAAAGTGTCTCTAGGCATGTGATTTTCTAAGTGTGACAATACTGTGAGAATCAACGTGCCAAGTGGTGTATATGCGAACCGCGCTGTAAAAAAGTGCAAAACCAGGGGTTACCACCATGGTATTAACCCATTTTATTGCGTAATGATTCGTCTAAATGACCCCGTCCAGGAATACCATCGGAATTAATGTGGTTTTGGCTCATGGTATTGAAAAAGGGTAAACCTATATAAAGAGAAGAAATTCATTGTGCAAATCATGAGTGTGGGTGCAAGATGTCTGAGCTTGAATGAATACTTCTCTGTGAAGTATATCTGTATGGAAAGGGTAAAGGTTTGATAATAGATCTGAAACTATGATGCACCTATGAAGAAATGATGAAGAGGAATATCTAGATCTGGAATGTATTTGTATCTGCTAGATCTGTTTATGGAAGGCTTAGATCTGAGATGAGGCGAACATCTGTCTGAAGTAAAAGGGTAAATCTGAACTGAATATCTGATCTGAAGAAGTATGCTTCTCTATAATGGTTGAAGATCTATACGCTAGTTCGCCGCAGAGGAAGCGCGTATATCTGTAACTTATTGAAGAGAAGCGGTATCTAAATGAAATAGACTCTACGAAATATGCCAATTATCGGTTTATAAAGACGAGCCGTATATCATAACGATAGGTGTAGGAAAAGCCTATGCAAACTAGGGTTTGCTGAAGTCTGTGGTAAGAAATGTCTGATCTGTTCTGTTGGTTTACTGATATCTGTCAGTGAGTTATATGTATTTGTTTCATGGTTGAATGTGCTTAAAAGTATGGAGTGGGTCCAGTCTGAAAATATGATGAAACGTGGCCTGCAAGTGGTGTCCTAAAGGAAGCTTTGGATCCAGTGTGAAAATTGATGAAGCGTGGTCCATAGAGGTGCTGAGGGTTGTAGCCTTCAGTCAGGGGGTTGTAGCTCCCTTCCATGCCAGAGGTACAGTAAATGTGAGATCAGGAGGTGTGTCTCAGGGAGTATATGTCAAACAGTCGAGTTGGAAGAAGATTCCGGGGAGAGGCTAGTAAACGGCGCGGTGGGTGTGTCTTTGGTGATCTGCACCAAACTCACGTATGTTAATGAATGTTTCTCTATAATAAAATATTGAAGGCTGAGCAACGACAGCAGTGGTTTTCTCCCGACTTGGGTTTCCACCTAAAATCTTTGTTGTTCATATGTGATGCTTTGTGTGATGGTTATTCTGTTGTTACTACACATGTTTACTGTTAACTTAACTTCAGATGAATGCATATTGCAAAGAACCAAGTTAATAAGTATCTGCATATTTAGATCTCTGCTAATACGCGAGTTGTATGAAGGATATCCGCGTGTATACGCGAGTTTACTAAAGGAAAGTAGCGTATGGGTTTTAGAGAGTGAAAAAGTAAAAAATTTTGAATATGCAGTAAATATTGATTCACCCCCCCCTCTCAGTATTTTTCCCAACAATTGGTATCAGAGCAGGTTCTTCTGCAGAAGCTTGATCGCTTGAAGGAGATCCGTCGCAATGGGAAGTCAAGAAGGAGTGATGTCTATAAAGCCACCTCTATTCAATGGAAGCAATCTGATATTTGGGATGGTACGAACAAAAGCTTATCTGCAAAATCTTGGTGCAAAGGTATGGGCAATCATGAAAGAATGTGAACTAGAATCTAGAGAAGAAAAGGATACTTTTGTGGATATGCTAGAAGACAATAATTTGCTTGAAGAAAACAATCATCTCAAAGTAAGTCTAGAAGAAAAGAACAGAATCATAGAGACTCAAGAAAATCAGCTTGAATCAAAAGAAAAACGCATTGAGGAATTGGAGTGTGAAGTAGTAAGTCTAAGAAAAGATAATGAGAAAGTGAAATCTCTCAATCTTAGATTTGCTAAAGGTTCAGAAACCTTAGATGAGATTATCAAGGTACAATGGTCCCCTCTTATAAAAACAGGTCTTGGATATACTGGGAAATCTTCCCAAACTTCAGCACCAAATTTTCTAAAAACAACCACAGCTGGTTCTCTACATTCAGCCACTCAGCAAGGGAACAAAGGATCTTTACAGGTAAAGCATGATAATCTAAATTCAAGGAACACTAACAAGGAGATCGCTCAAAGAAGCTACAACCAACAGGTAAATTCTAATAGAAGATTTCATGATCACAGAAATTTCTACTTCAATGGACAATGTTTCTCATGTCACAATTTTGGTCATAAAGCTGTTCAATGTGTTGCATATAAAACCATTATGACAAGAGAAGCAAGAACAAAAAGGATGAATATTGAACCAAAGAAGAACACCTATAACAACTTCTCTCCTCTTCAAAACGAAGTTGAATGTACTTATTGCAATAACTTTGGTCATGAAGAATTTGAATGCAGGAGCAAGGTCCAGCCAAAAGAGCATGTTCCCTCAAGCTCTAAAGTGTGGAAAGAGAAAGAAATACCGGTTGAAAATTGTGGGATAGCATTATTTGCAAAAGGTGAAGAAAATCAATGGTACATTGATAGTGGGTGCTCAAGACACATGACAGGTGACAAAAGCAAACTTCTTTCATATAATGCTCTAGAAAAGGAAAATAAAGTTACATTTGGAAATGATACTCCTGCTATAATTAAAGGAAAAGGGTCAGTGTTTCTAAAAGAAAAGGTGAAGGCTAAAGATGTCATGTATGTGGATGGATTGAGGCATAACCTGTTAAGTGTAAGTCAAATTTGTGATCAAGGAACAGAAGTTGTTTTTAGTTCAAACGAATGTGTGGTTCGTGATCTTGATACAGGTAAAATTATTATAAAAGGAAAAAGAAATCCAAGCAACCTGTATATACTAAAGGGCTACAAAGATCAATGTTACCTGAGCAAATCTTCAGAAAATTGGCTATGGCATAGAAGGCTAGGGCATCTGAGCTTCTCTCAAATCAACAAAGCAAGCAGACTTCAAGCTGTTCGTGATCTTCCCAATATTAATCCACCAGAAAGTATCATATGCAAATCTTGTCAATTCGGTAAGCAGACTAGAGTACGGTTTAATGTCAAAGAAGGATCATCAAGTAACCCTCTTGAACTCATTCATACTGACATATGTGGACCTATGAGAAAGAAGACACCACGTGGGAAAGAATACTATATCTTATTCATTGATGATTACTCTAGAATGTGTTGGATCGAGTTCATTAAACACAAAGATGAAGCATTTGAAAAATTTCCGAGCTTCAAAGCACTGGCTGAAAATGAATTGGATCTAAAAATCAAGTGTCTCAGATCTGATCGAGGAGGAGAATATACATCAAATGAATTCCTTGAATTTTGTGAACAACATGGCATAAAAAGACAATTCTCTATAGCTGGCACTCCACAACAAAATGGCGTAGCAGAAAGAATGAATAGAACAATTCAACAAATGGCTAGAGCTATGATTGATGATTCTGGAACACCTCACACTTTCTGGGGAGAAGCAACACATACAGCAGCAAACATTCTCAACAAAGCACATGTTCGGGTAAACAGTGATAAAACTTCATATGAACTCTGGTATGGTAGATCTCCCTCCGTAAAGCATTTTAGAGTTTTTGGAAGCAAATGCTTTATCAAAAATAATGATGAAAAGCTTGGCAAGTTTGAACCTAGATCAGATAAAGGAATTTTTCTTGGTTACTCATCTTCAAGCAAAGCATACAAATGTTATAATGAAAGGCTTCAAAAGATTGTTGAATGTATTGATGTTGTTATTGATGAGTCTCCTGCAGCCCCTAAAGAAGAAAAACAAACAACAAAAGAAGATGATGATGACTTATGGCCTTCTACATCAAATATAAATGATATAGACAGTGGATCCAATGAAGAACCTGAAAATGATCTATCTGAAAAAGCTCCATCCAGATATGTACAAAAGAATCATCCTGAATCTCAAATTTTGGGAGACAAGGAATCAAGTGTATGAACAAGGAGAACACTTATGGGATCTACTAGTCATCTGGCACTTCTATCCACAATTGAACCACACAATGTCAATCAAGCTAGAAAAGATGAATGTTGGAACCAAGCCATGAATGAAGAGCTTGATCAAATTGAAAAGAATGACACTTGGGATTTGGTACCAAGACCACATGATAAAAATGTCATTGGAACTAAATGGATTTTCAAGAACAAGTTAAATGAGAATGGGGAGGTTGTAAGAAACAAAGCTAGATTGGTTTGCAAAGGGTATACTCAACAAGAAGGTATAGAATTTGAAGAAACTTTTGCTCCTGTAGCTAGACTTGAAGCCATAAGAATGTTTCTTGCCTTTTCAAGTTATCAACAAATCAAAGTTTATCAAATGGATGTTAAATCTGCTTTTCTTAATGGTGATCTAGAAGAAGAAGTATATATAGAACAACCAGAAGGATTCATTTTGGGAAATGATGCAAATCTTGTTTGTAGACTTAAAAAGGCTCTATATGGTCTCAAACAAGCTCCAAGGGCTTGGTACTATCGTCTTGACAAATATCTTCATCGACAAGGATTTTCAAAGGGGTCTGCTGATAGCAACTTATACACAAAAGTTGAAAATGATAAACTATTGATTGTGGTTGTATATGTTGATGATATCATTTTTGGGAGTAACGAAGAATCTATGAGTCAAAAATTTGCTTCTGTCATGCAGCAAGAATTTGAAATTTCCTTACTTGGGGAACTAACATTCTTTCTTGGCTTACAAGTGCATCAAACTGCAGATGGTATATTCCTATCACAAGCAAAATATCTTAAGCAAATTCTGAAGAAGTATGGCATGGAAGAATGCAAGCCTGTAAGTACACCAATGATAACCGGATGCAATCTCAGTTCTCATGATGATTCTCCCACGGTGAATCAACCAGAATACAGATCAATGATAGGAAGTCTACTTTATCTCACTGGAACTAGACCAGACATTATGCATGCAGTTGGGATTGTTGGACGATTCCAAGCTAATCCAAAAGAATCTCACCTTCAGGCTGTTAAAAGAATTTTCAAATATCTTCAAGGAACTCAAGACCTTGGTCTATGGTATCCAAAGAATGTTGATCTTACTCTTCATGCTTACACTGATGCAGATTGGGCTGGAAGTGTTGATGATCGGAAAAGCAATAGTGGTGGTGCATTCTATATGGGACCCCAGTTAGTATCTTGGTTCAGCAAGAAGCAAAATTCTATTGCCTTATCTACAGCAGAAGCAGAATATGTGGCTGCCGCATCTTGTTGCACTCAACTCCTTTGGATGATGCAAACCTTACAAGATTTTAAAATCAAATGTACACCTCCTGTCCCCATTAAGTGTGACAATACAAGTGCCATCAGTATTTCAAAGAATCCTGTTATGCATTCGAAGACCAAGCACATTCCCATCAAGTATCACTTTTTACGTGAACAAGTGCTTGAGCAAAAGGTGAAGCTGGAGTATGTTCCCTCCAAAGAACAAGTTGTTGATATCTTTACCAAACCTCTGCCCAGGGAAGCGTTCGAGTATCTAAGACAGAAGCTGGGAGTGTTCTCTGCCAGTCAAAAGAACAAATCTGCATAAATTTAGAAGATGGCATTGGATACACGGATTTCCTGAAACACAGTCGCGTATATACGCGAGTTCATGCACAGAAAACCGCATATGTCTTATTGCTGACATTTTTCTGTTTGGAGTCAGCTCTCTTCAGCACAACTGCAGTGCTGTTTGGTATCTCTGATACTGTTTGGTATCTCTGGTGGTGTTCCAGTTCTCATAATTCTATTTCTAATGTTTTGATAAATATGCCTTGATGATTTGTTGGTGAAAGTGTTCAGGATGCACAAACTAAGGGGGAGCCTTAGTCATATTGAAAGGTTGCTTGGATGCATAGATTCAGGGGGAGCATTAGCATTGCTGAGTATAATGCATTGTTGGCATTATGATGGTTCTGAAATATGTTCTCTTTCTTGAGGACTTTCTGGTGTTGGTTATGAAAAGTCATATTTGTAACTTGATGAAAAGGTCTTGTTGAGATTCATGATGTAAAAATTGTAATATTCAGTCATGTAAGGACTTGTCATTTTTTTAAACCCACTTGGTTGGGTAGCTGAGTCAAATTTTGTAAACCCACTTGGTTGAGTAGCTGAGTCAAATTTGTAAACCCACTTGGTTGGGTAGTTGAGTCTCATATGTAAATCCACTTGGTTGGATATTTGATGTAAGTATGAGTCTTTGGTGATAGGAAGTTCTTAGAGTCATGTACTTCATTGAAAAATATGTTAGAAGATTCAACATGAACTCAGGGGGAGCTTGGTCACTTCAGTATTCATCAGATCTGCAGAACGCTTCTTCCACATGAAGAGAAAAGAGGGAGAGTATGTTGGTTTTGATCCACCCTTTGCCCTTGATGTCAAAGGGGGAGAGTGACATGGTGTTTGAATGAAGAAAAAGAATGGTGTCAAAAATGGGGAATGTGACATGGTGTCCTTGTATTCTTAATGTACCTATCTGTTGTGGTAACCAAACACCATTGTGGTTGCCATCAAGTCCAAAGGGGGAGATTGTTGGCAATATGATGAAGAGTGTTGTCCTTGATGGCAACCCACTGAATGAAGATGAAGACATGAGACTGTTGACATGTGTTGTCCTTGATGGCAATCCACCTGATGAAGTTATTCTTGACCTGATGAGCTTGGTAAATGATGTAAATTTGATATGAAGTGATATTTGTTAGCAATATGATGCTGAGTGTTGTCCTTGAATGGCAAGATGATGGCAACTTACTTGATGAAGTTGTGCTTGATAGAACATGTCTTGATGAACTAAATCTAATGTATCTACAGTGTGTACAGAAGGCAATGAAGAAAGGAATTCAGCATGTGCTAAATCTTGATGAAAAGAGTATGTCTCTAGGCATACGCGGATTTGCCTAAGGGAAGTCGCGTATGCACGCGGGAATAAACGTTCCAAGTCGCGTATGGGCAAAAGCGCTCATAAAGTGCAAAACCAGGGGTAACCACCATGGTATTGACCCATTGTATTGGGTAATGATTTGTCTAAATGACCCCGTCCAGGAATACCATCGGAAGTAATGTAGTTTTGGGCTCATGGTATTGTTTTGGCTCATGGTATTGAAAAAGGGTAAACCTATATAAAGAGAAGAAATTCATTGTGAAAATGATGAGTGTGGGAGCAAGATGTCTGAGCTTGAATGAATACTTCTCTGTGAAGTATATCTGTATGGAAAGGGTAAAGGTTTGATGATAGATCTGAATCTATGATGCACCTATGAAGAAATGATGAAGCGGGATATCTAGATCCGAAATGTATTTGTATCTACTAGATCTGTTTATGGAGTGATTAGATCTGTGATGAGGCGAACATCTGTCTGAAGTAAAGGGTTGAATCTGAACTGAATATCTGATCTGAAGAAGTATGTAGCTCTGTAATGGTTGAAGATCCATACGCTAGTTAGCTGCAGAGGAAGCGCGCATATACGCATTTCTTCGAAGAAAAAGCGCGATGCATTAAAGTGAAGTTTCAGTGCGTATGTGGTTACCGGTTGATAACTCTTCAAGGGATACGCGATATCAAAGGGAAAAAAAGCGCGTATGCAAACTAGGGTTTGTCAAGTCTCGTGGTAAGAAATAATCGATCTCGGTTTCGCTAGTTTATCGATATCTCATGCCAAAGAGTTATATGACTGCTTTATGGTCAGATCGCTTAAAAGTTGGGTGTGGGTCCATTTCGAAAATATGATGAAACGTGTCATGTTGTGTCCTAAAGGAAGCTTTGGATCCAAAGGTGAAATTGATGAAACGTGGTCCATAGAGGTGCCGAGGTTGTATCCTTTAGTCAAAATGTAGCTCCTCTGCGTGAGGTCAAAACGCAGACCGTGGGGTCGTAGCTCCCTTCCAGGTGAGGCTGGTAAACGAGATCGGGGGGCCGTAGCTCCCTTCCAGGAGAGGCTGGTAAACGAGTCAGGGGGTTGGAGCTCCCTTCCAGGAGAGACTGGTAAACGAGCGCAGGTGGGTGCCTGCGTGCTGGTCAAGTCTGCGCCAGCACATATGTTGTAATATGTTTTCTCTATAATAAAATATTGAAGGCTGAGCAACCGCAGCGGTGGTTTTCTCCCGACTTGGGTTTCCACCTAAAAATCCTGGTGTTCATGTGTGATGCTTTGTGTGATGGTTTATTCTGTTCTTACTGCACATGTTTACTGTTTATAGAACATCTAAGGAATGAATGATGGAATGATATAAGTGAAGAACTAATGGCATAATTAGATCTCTGTGGCATAACATAAGTTTCACAAGGTATCCGCGTATATACGCGAGGTTCTGCTTTCAGAAAGTAGCGATGGGTTTTAAAGCAGTAAAGTTTTGAACATGCAAGAAATACTCCATTCACCCCCCCTCTCAGTATTTTTCCCAACAAAGTGGGAGGGAATGGTTATATACTCAAGGCATTTTCTCACATTCGCATACCATGAGTTTATGCTGGTAGTGGGGGAGGTTCGCTTGATATCATACATCTTAATTTCTTACTCCCACCCTGAGGGCTCTTCTTCTTCCTCTCTGTCTACTGCTTCTTCTACTAGTCGATAGATACCATGGCCCTTGATTGTGTGAACTATCTTGATTTCGAAGTCATATTTTTGCAAACCAGCCATCCAGTTCTCCCTCCTTTAAAGGGAATTAATAAAATAAAATGAGAGAAAGACATGGAAAAAAAGGCTTTTTAATACTTAACCTATTGTATCTCATAGAAAATAATGATAATGATACAATATATAAATATATCAAGAATATGTCTCAAGAAAGTGCGTCTATCTTAGATATAATCACTTTGGTTGAGTAAATATCTAAACCACACACTAACCTAGGAGCCTAACTAGTTGGAGATAATATCTCAACCAACTAGACCTAAATAAACTCCCAAGTTTGAGGAACAGTCTGATTCTAAAATGGATAAGTAGGAATTAATCCAAGTTTTATAATTTTAATTATTTTGGACTTATTGATTTTTTTATGTGAGAGTGAGGCTAATATTCCTCCCCTCAATAATAAGTCCAAAGTAATAACCTTGTATCATCTCCAAGTATTAATGTTTAAATTTCTAAGCTTATCCTCAATGAAGAACTTCCTGAAAAATCGAAAAAACTGGAGGCCGAAAAGTCCAATATGAAGAGAGAAAACCAAGAGAAGTGAATCAAATGCAAGTATGTTACAACTCTAAAGATGCTTGACAACTCAATCAAACTCCAAGATACAATGCAAAAGTATCCATCTATCCTTTTCTTGGTCTAATTTCTGTCCAAGTGAAAAAAATAATCTCCACAAATGCTCTCAATCAGCATCCCAATCGCTTGTCCACTAACAAAAGTTTGATGACTCCCAATGTAGAACCTCAAGATTGCTTCATTTTGACACACTCTCTTACCTATTTTTCCTCTTTTTGACCACCATAATCAACTCAAATTAGGATCAAACTACATGTTCTTGACATGGTTAGGTGTTTAATTGTCGTGTATTTCATATTTAATAATGTTCCTTATTATTAAGTTAATATTTGTATTAGATACATAATTGACATGATTTTGCAGCTAATCTATGTTTCTATAGCCAAATCCATGGTTTCTGGACTCTAAGGTGTCATCTGAGCAAAGAATTACATGGCAGGTGGGGATTGATCTTCTGAAGTATTTCCTTCTTTTAATCTGAACCATATAAAAAATGAAATCATTCAATTCCGTAGTCAAAAGAGTTGGTAAACATGTTTGTTATAGGTCAATTTGGGCATCATCCCTAAGACCAGTATGGATAGGGTATATCATCCCCTAATTCAATACAAACAAGGTACATCATACCCTAATTCAGTTGCTACATGCCCTAGATAATTCATTCCATTGATGGCTTTAATTCATGAGAATTCCAATGTTTGAAGTATAGATTAAATGACCCATTGACTCATCAACGCTCCTCTGAATGGGCCTAAGTGCATTTCAAATAACTTATCCCATGCAAGGGTTATCTACAAAGAACTTCCCAACACTTAAGGGCGATTTGGTCTCCTCAGAGTGAAATCATCATTATTTCGGGAATCTCCACATGTCCAGTGCCTTCTAGAAGAGCTCATATGTGTCATATTTCAAATACATGTGCTCATCCATCACCATTGAACCTAGAAACATGTCTCATATATTAATAGAAAGCCATTCAATATCATTTATTGAGAAACTACCTTCAATTTCCCTATAAATTGAGCATTCATCTAAGTGCTAGGGAGGAAGAAATTTGTTTAGTGTTATGTTGTTGGATTCTCAATTATTGAGAGTTGGAGTACTGTTATGTTGTTGAGATGATGCTTGGTGTGATGAGGATAGAATAAAGTTGGAGCAAGTTGATGATGAATTGATCTATTGGTTGTAATATTCTCCTCCTAATTTCTCAATAAAGATATTTTTTCTTTCTCATATATATACGCTTATATCTTGTGAATGTATTCTAAAATGTGTATGTATTCTCAGATCTAATCGGCTCTATTTGGTTAAGATATATAGATATTTTATATTTGTATGTTGTTTTTTGTCTTCTTTCTTTGATTTTAGGTATTGATCTGGCGAGTTTAGTTGGATTGAGAGCGACGACAGCGACGAAAGAAGATGAACAAGAGTGAAGCATCACAAGCAGGTCTCTTTCCCTTTCTTTTTGTCTATTTGTTTTAGAGAAAATAATATTTTTCTTTCTTCTATTGTTTTGAGTGAAGGAACACCACACTCAACGAACTCTAGTTTATCCATAGATTAGAATTCCATATAATAAATTGGTGACTCTGCTCAGGATAAATCCATCATTACTGGAGTTTCTATCTTTGTTTACCATCTTAAGTAGAATTTACTTCATATTTTCATTCATTTGAATGTAATTTTTTTCTTAGAAGTGTGTTTAGCCTCCTTGATTTTCAAGCTTAATTGCGCCCAATGCACCATTTTTCAGGGTACAGTTCTCTACAAAGAACTGTCTCCCATTTAGAGGTGCTCTACAATGTGTCTACCCTTACGGGTGCATTTCCCCTTCAACCAACCAAATTCCATCATAATTTGTCTTTGCATTCAGTTTCATCCAGTTGATTGATGTATTCTTAGATGTCTAATTTCTCTTAGAGACCAATAAACATTACTTGTTCTTCCTTCTTTGGATATTTGTTTGTTCAATGTTTAATTAGCTGTTTTTTTTATCATTGTCAAATTAAATCCAAAGTTCTAAATTTTGCATTAGATCAATTCTCTATTTTCAAAAAGGAAATTGTTGTTTCAGTCTTCATTTCCTAAAGGAAAATTGTCGTTTCAGTCTTCATTTTCCTAACAGAAAATTGTTGTTTCATTCCTCATTTCTCAAAATAAAACAATTGTTTGATTGATTTTTTCATTTAGTTTCTTTTTACTCATTCACATTAAAGGAAACTGAAAATTAACACATGCATGTGAATTTAGATATTGTGAGTGTTACATAGGAATAGATTAGGGAAATCTGCATTTAGTTTGTGCTCTTTGATCTATGCTCAAAATTCTTATTGCTCTATCCCTTTAGTAGCTAAGGGTTTCATTGAAAAACTGAATTGAAAATATTGCTTCTCATTTAGTTTTCATTTTAGGAATTTCCCAGTACATCTCGCGGTGAACCTGAAAGATCAAATTTTAAGCAAGATCAACATAAAATTTACCTCAATCAACCTAATAAATCATTGTAACATTAATGATAACACTTAGAATGTCTAGGCTAGAGACGTGTTCTGGCATCGTTACATATAGCAGTTGTCGCTAACTTGTATATGCTACACTCCAAGTGTGAAATCCCACTCCAAGTACATAAGTATATCAAAGCTTGTCCACGTACCTTCAGGTATATAGGGCATTGTTCTAGTACGAAAAGTATAATGGGGTGCTCTCACTGTGCAACTTTTCATTAGATGGCACTAATATAGACTTGGGCCTCCACATACCTTCTAGTATATTTGGGAGGAGAAATTTACTTTTCTTACCATCCATAGGTAACTGAGTCGGTTGCCTTGTAACTTGTGATACACCGAACAAAACATTTGGGGAGATTTCCTGCCCATATTTCTTGGTTCGCCAGGAGGTATTCTGTAATTCACAATTACTTGGAAATCCTTTTTCCTAGTATCACCCTTTTATTGGTTTATTTTCTTTTGTAATAAAATGAATCAGTCATCATGGAAGAAGAACAATCATTTCCCCATCGTTCACATAGAATAAGGTTTAAACCACCTTTACTACCAGAAGCCATTTCTAGTCGGTGAAGGCAACCTAGTTCTACTAAATCCAGTAAAATAAGTACCTATAGTGCATCATCTTCATCACATCTACCAAATTTTTCTTGAGTCGTTTCTACACATCCTAGTTTATCTACTGTCGTCGAAATAGATTCCTTATCTCTACCTGTGGATACTGAAGATCTAATTAGTAAGACCATACATCTAGAACCCGACGTTCTTCAACTAGAAGTTGATCTTGATCCCATCGTACTTTTACCAGAAAATCTAGATCCTAAATTCGAACAACAAGAAGTTTTTCCTATATCGGTCGCTCCTTAGTCATTCGTAGCCATTGAGTCTTCCCTTTTATCATGCAGTCAACAACCTGAAATATATCTCGGGTCTGACAAAGAAATTCTCCCGCCTAGTTTGATTTCCATTCAAGAATAACCCCAACAAGGAACATGCCCTTCAACTCCAACTCATTTTGGGTCGGGGCTTTATCTTTACAAGTATTTTCTTTGATTAACTTACACTACTTTGGTTGATCCTGTTTCAATCCAAGTTTCCATAGTTCCTATAGGGTATACACTAGGTCATTTGACCATGACTGATTCAGCATATCCAGTTGTACCATCTGTTACAGTTGCGACAACATATATTGTTACTACTTCGTCGATGTTTACCACATCACCTGAGTCACATGTTTATGGTGGTCCATCCATCCCGCCGAGTTACCAATCATTATCTGGAACCTACTCTGGTGACTCCTCAAATCAATGGACTTCACCCATGTCATCTTTTGGTATCTTAGGTGGTACATCTCTAATGAGCACTGAATGACTTGATCCTTTATACACATATTCAATGTAACATCATGCTGGTCCATCTTGGTACATTCCATCCAGTTCAATATCGAATGGACTCCCACCATTTGGAGATCAATATACTCCATATTATTATAATCCTCATGCTGGGGGGGAACCTATGGTCACCCATTTTGATAGTAATATATCATTTTATAGTCATCCAAATGTTGGAATGATTTTTTTTCAGTGGCACCCTATCGTTCCCATTCAACCACAAATGGTTGTGCATTCATATCAACTGGTTCAACCTGTTACTCACACATCTACCCCACATGTTAATACTTCATTATCCCATTTATAGGCTCAGTTGGTTGTAACTCAACCATCTCAGGTGGGTCCTTCAACCCATTACCCTCAAATCTTGGGCCTCTAGACTCCACCTCCTTCGGCTGGTTTACAACAACCACCTGTCTCTGGAACCTTACAACCACATGCTGTATTACCCTTTTACAGGATTTCACAGGCTCCTACCGGTCTTACCTATCCACAACCGGGTCCAATCTATTCTAGTTTGGGCTATAAACTTGGCGGACAATCACCTTGGAAACCATAACCTAAAATTCCACAACAAAAATTCCAACAAGAACCAGCTTATCCAGGTCTTGGTCAACAGATCCCTCAAGAGTTTAGTCATCAAAACAACCCATATATGGGTTAGCAGTAGCAAATACCTTATTCAAGTACACAAACATTTTTTTCCCAAGAAATTCCATCCTATCCTAGTTATGCTCAACCTAACTTAAATCGAAGTTTCTCTTTTTTTCAACATTAGAATTACCTGATTTAAACCAGCTGACCAATGACCCCATCAAATATTCTCCTCAGTGGCTGGTGATACCACATTAATTACGCTATGACATTCTTAAATTCAATGGAAACCATGGAGAATACCCATCAACGCATGTTATGACATATCATTTGTGGTGTTCATCAAACTCCTTAAATGACGACTCCGTTAGACTATGCCTTTTCAAGCGTACACTTACTGGTCTGGCTGTGAAGTGGTATATTGAATTACAAAAAGCTTCATTTGATAACTTCACTACCTTAGCCACTACATTTTTAACCCACTTACAGTTACTCATATGATATGAAACTGGGATAGAACTGCTGACCAAATTTAAATAGACAACTACAACTCACGTTTCTAATCATATTCATGAGTGGCATCGTCATCGTCGAATGGTAAAAACATTTGTTCCTGATCAGCTCTTGGCTGGGTGGTTTATTAAGTCCTTTCTTCCATATATCATTGAGGATGTAGTTAAAGGCAACATCGTCACTAAAGAGAAAGCCATTTCTCGTGCCCAGTACTTAGATTTGATTTCTACTCAATCTCGCATGCTCTATGAGAAAATTTCAAACACACCGCGATCAAATTTTACTGTTCCACCTCCATCTGGTAAGGACTGTCATGTCGGCGATAATATGATTGGTTGTGCAAACACACACACCTCTACTGCATCTGATCCTGCACCTTCTTCTGAAATTCATTTCATCTCATAAAATAAAAAGTGACAAGAAAACTAGAAGCAAGAAAAAGGGGAAAGAAAAGAAAAAGAAAAATTCACCCCACCAAGAACGATAATCTGATCAACAATATGGAAATTCTTGAAAACCTCGTTACCCTTGCTTGATATGTAATTAAGAGAAATTTGCATGAGACTATCCTCACCGCTCCGAAGTCTCAAAATTTCTTAATAATTTTCCTACATTTTATGTGTTGACAAATCCTTTTCTAAATCTAAACACAAAAACGGTTGCTACGAATCCTGCTTCTAGTTCTCAAGTGCTTATGCTATTTGTCACAAAGCCAAAAAATGATGTTTTGGTGTCTATCAAAAATTAATATTATGATATTCAGGATATTGATCAACCTACTACCTCGACCATGAATCCATCCACTAAATCAATTCCGCCATCTGTTATTCCAGAGTTAACAATAAAGCCACCGAAGGGAGTCATCCACAAATCAACATTCAATCCTCGAGCTTGTGCAGCTCAAAATTATAATATAGTTGACGATCTGCCTCAATCACCTTCAACTATGTCGACGCTTGAGGTACTTCAAAATTTTCCCTCCAAGAAGCAAGCTTTGTTGTCACCAATTGGTGGAATTGACCCGAAAAATTCTAATCTTGTAGTCTTTAATCGCACGGCCTATGTGCCACAATTACCAGTTGAATTACCATTTCCAATCCAATTAAATGTTCTAAATCACCTCGTTCATCATGTTGTTATTAATGAGGGAGCATCGACTTGTATTATGTCTGTCAATTTCTAGAATTCACTTTGCTCGCCTCGCTTATCTCAATCACCTACGATGTTGAAAGATTTTGACAATCGTACATATAAGCCTTGTGGTATTATCAATAACCTACATGTCAAAATAGGGGGGAAAACTGTAATTTTTGAATTTAAGGTCATTTACAAGCCCCTTGAATACAACATATTACTTGGAAGCCCATGGGTTTATGCTATGAATGTCATTGTTTCTACTTTCTTTCAAGTGGTTTCCTTCCCTCATAAAGGCGCCATCACAGTCATTAATCAACTCTCCTTATTTTCCTCTAGTTCCCAGGTATATGGAAGCATTATGTTAGTTCACTCACCCTAGCTAGCACTTCAAAACATTGGTGTTAGTATCTCTAAGGATTCTTCCTAATGGGCACCTTTACATTACCGTCGCCCCCGACGTCAGCGAAAATTGTGAATATAGAGACCTGCTGCATGATATCTTCCACTTCATCTGACTTAAGGAAGATTACCAATGATTCTGGAGTTGATATGTTGGGTGAATTTTTTCTGCCAAGACCAATTAAGCTCGCATAGAAATCAATATTCTTGGCTTGGGCGGCTCATCCTGATCCATCGTCATCGATCATTTGGGTCAATCGTTCATTAGATTTTGGTACCCATTCTGATATTTTTTCATCCACTTTCTTGACTAATGAGAGAATTATGGAAGCCATGATGCCAGAAGGATAACCATGGGACAATTCTCATCATTTTTCCCATATTCCAGATTACAAAAAACATTATCTTATTGAACTATATCGCCCTATAATCTCTGATATTTTATCGAATTTTGTTCCAATTAATGCCATCGAATCCAAGCGAAACCTGTCAAATATTGAAGAAACGATTTCTATATATATTTCGACCAATCCTGGCATTGTAGAAAACATTCATGTCAGTGTGTCTTGTTCTACATCTGAAATCGACACTTATCGCTCTCTTTTTCGTGAATTCCGAGATATATTTTCTTGCGGTTATGAGGAAAATCCAAGCATAGATTCTAGTATTATTGAACACACAATTAAAATTTACCCTAATGTCAAACTGGTACGTCAATGCTTTCTTCCTTTTCATCCGAAGAAGGTTGCTGCCATTAAAGAAGAAGTTGAAAAACTTTTGCATGTTGGTTTCATTTACCTTGTTCTTCTTACTGATTGGGTTTCCAACATTGTTCCTATCATGAAGAAAAAAGGAACAATCAAAGTGTGTGTTGATTATCGGTATGTCAATCTTGATTTTCCAAAAGACAATTATCCTACTCCATTTATCGACCAAATTATTGACAAATGTGTTGGCTATGAAATCAATTCATTCGTGGATGGATTCTCTTATTACAATCAAATCAATATTCACCCAGAGGACCAATATAACACAACATTCATCTGTCCCTGGGGCACATTCTCTTATCGTAAACTCCCATTTGGTTTAAAGAATGTTTGGGCAACATTTTATAGAGAAATGGATTATGCTTTGCATGACATTAAGCACATTGTTCCACCTTATCTAGATGATTTACCTGCACATTCAGGAAAATAGATTGATCACTCGATGCATCTGAGAGCAATATTTCTACGCTGTCGGCACTATAATATATGCCTCAATCCACACAAATGTGTGTTTTATGTTGGTTCTGGTCATTTTGTTGGATTTTTCGTCTCAAAATATGGAATTCAAATTGACCCACTGAAGGTTTAGGCCATTCTATATTTTCTTGCTCCATCAAACTTACTTTAGTTACAAAGACTTCAAGGAAAGGGGAAAACTCTAAGGAAGTTCATATCCAACTATTTCGAAATGGCTAAAGGATTTACTCATCTCTTGCAAAATTGGATTCCCTTCGATTGGGATAAGGTTGCACAAGCTTCTTTTGATGCTCTTAAAGATACCCTAATCCAAGCGTCATTAATGTATCCCCCTAATTATGAGAGTGATTATTTCTTATATCTCGTCACTATAGATACAACCATTTCTATGGTTTTAGTCCAATAATATGATGGGATATAACATACGATATATTATTTGATTCGTAATCTCAATGATATAGAAGTTAGATACTCATATGTTGAAACTCTTGCCTTGGTCTTCATTCAAGCCATCCAAATATTTCGCCATTATATCCTTCTCCGGAAGACCATTGTCATTTCAGATTGAAACCATATGACATACATTCTGTCACGTCGATTTCTGGGGGGGAAATATTCAATATAGATCATCATTTTGCAGAAATTTGATTTTGAATTCATAAAATCCATGTCAAAGAAGTCTTTGTCTTTTATTGAGCTTCCCTGTGACCTTCCCTTTGATAGTACTAAAACTATGTTGGAACCATCAATTCTAGATGAGTTTCTGTTTCTAATTGGGTCATCTAACCCTTGGTATGGGGATTTTATCATTTATCTCCAAAACCAAACTTTATGGCCCAATACCGCTCGCTCACAATAGCGATGTATTCGATACCAAGCCAAAGATTATCTGATCTTTGGCGATACACTTTATCGTCGTGGTGACGATACTATTTTAAGGAGGTGGCTCACTCATGAGGACACCGAGAAAGTTATAAATGATTGTCATGATGGGCCTTGTGGTGGAAATTTTTCTAGATACGCCACCGCGCAGAAAATTCTTTGTGCTAGTTATTGCTGGCCAACCATATTCTGCGACTGCATTCTCACGGTCAGAAGTTTTCATGCGTGCCAGATATTTGATCGTAAAATCCTCATGTTGTCAACAATAAATCTTGTCATCTCTATGGGACCATTTGAAAAATGGGGTATTGACTTCATGACCTGCAACCCTCATTCGGTCGGGGGGCATGGTTATATTATTTTCGTCGTCGACTACTTTACCAAGTGGGCCAAAGCGATGCCTACATTCAATAACACAAACAAAACAAATGCATTGTTATTTTTCAATCATGTTGTTTCTTGGTTTGGTGTTCCATAAGCTATAGTTACAGATCATGGTAAGCATTTTTGCAATAACATGATGAATGAGTTTATTTCCAAATTTGGACTGTCGCATGATAGTTCTATCCCTTATTATCCACAATATAATGGACAAGTTGAAGTTATTAACAATATCCTTAAGAGAATTCTTAACCGAATGATAGGGGTTAATAAACAAAATTGGAATTTAATATTGTACTTGGCTTTATGGGCATATCGAACCTCGATGAGAAACATAACCGGATTTACTCCCTTTCAGTTGGTGTATGGTCTGGAAGATATCTTGCCAATCCAATGTGAAATTACGTCATTAAAAATTGTTATTGACTTGTTACATGGCACCTCTAATGAAGAAGCGAGTCTTTTAAACATCATCCATCTAGATCAAACACGTCATGAAGCCACATCAGCCAACGAAGCGCATAAGAGACGAATCAAGGGGCAATATGACCGCAATGTCAACCCTTGCATCTTCTGAAAGGGAGAACTGGTCTTGATTTATGATCAGGAAGCTGATTTGATAGGAACATGAATATTTGAGCCACTATGGCATGGATCATACATTTCCAATAGAGTTATGGTTAAGGGCACCTACGAGTTAGTTGATTATGATGGAATTCCATCGGTGCAACCTCGAAATGGGTTGTATATAATTGTTACTATGCTTAATTTAGTGTAATAAACTTTTATATCATATTGTGTATATGCTTTAATTGTCTTAGTTTTTTTTTTTAGATTTTTCATGATGTTATTAATCCACTTTACAACTTATCACAAATGACTAAATATTTGGAACCATTCCTTGGGTACGCTAATGGTGCTAGTCATAGTACACACAACCTATCCTCTGCAACATGGGCCATTTTCACTCCAGGTGACAAGTTAGCGAGTTTTCAAGGGATTTTTATCAGTCGATCCACAAACAATATCGTTGATTATATTGCGTTGATCAAAATTCTCTTCGATGCCATTTCACTTTGCATTAACCACATCATCATTAGGTTAGAATCACATCTTTTCGTACTACACCTTACAAACGTCTATACCATCCGAAATCCAATAATTCATCATATGTCCCTTAGAGTTCGACTTTTGGAAATACATTTTGATTACATTCAATATCAATACATTTCCAGAAACTTTAACACATTAACTGATTCGTTAGTGAATTATTTTTTAAAGAGAGATTTGCAACCCACATAAATATACATTTTCAATTCACATCACATAATTGAATGGGATTGCACATTAAACATAAGAAACAATGAAAACAAATCGATAGATAGTTTAGGTTTTTACAGAATTTGTGTCCAACACACATTGGTCATCTTGTTGGAAATACTTGGGGGGGGAGGGGGGTTGAATCAGTATTCCTTTCAATTAGAGCATTAGTTAATATTCATTTATTATCAGTGTTTGTACAATGATAGAAAAAAACAAGAGGAACACAAATGCACATATTTTTTAAGGTGGAAACCCACTCCGGGACAAAAACCACCTAATGCTTTTCTAATAATTCTTTAATATTCAACTCCAATTGAAAATAAAGCTCCAAATTCCTAGAATCTAGAAAAGCATTATTCTCCAGCTCCCACTGGATGGACGCTCCAATGCTCGAGATTCTTCATTAGTCAACTGAATGGATGCCCCAACACCTAATGAGCTACAACTCACCCTAGCACCACCCTACCACCCTATAGAATAATAAAATAAGAATGGACTCCCATACTAGGGAAAATGGTCCACTTTACAATGATATAGAATGATGCAGAAGAAGAAGATATACTAGACCATAACCCCAAATTTGACACAACCACCTAATGATGATCCTAGACCTCCCAACACTTCCTCTTCAACCCTAGGTAGATAGACACTAGTACAATTTGTACAATAATGTATTTACAATGACTAAGCACAATGAGACCTTTACAATGATTGTATGCAATGCTGCCCACTTGAAGACTTCATATGATGAACTTCTTGCTGCTGTTATGCACCTTGGTTGTTGCTCTTGTCATGCTACCCTCTGCTGCACCTTGCTTTTCTTTTCTGCCATAGAAAGTCTGGTCCTTTGCAAACCTTGACAACATATGATCTATATTTTTCTTGCCTTCTAGGAGCTCGATATTGAATCTGGTGTATATCTATTGTTTCAGATCCTCAATATCTGATTTTTGGTCCTGTAGTATTCCTTTGAGTCATCTATCCAATGCCATAGGTCTAACCCAATTTGGATTCTTCAAGAGAGAGTTATACCTAATCTCTCACAATGCCCTAATTATGGACTGTTTCAGCAGAGCGCACTTGTACGGCATGCCACATGTCACTGTTTCATCATTTGGCTCTTAAATTGAAAGAGAAAAAATTGCAGACTATGCACTATCTACCACTTTATACAAAATTCCAATACAATACTTGGAGAGAGAGTTATGATGATTTTACCAAGGTGACTTCTTTGAGATGAATTTCAGGAGTCTGCAAAAACCATGACTTCCACAGATCATATCTCCAAAAATGTTTCGCACCTTGATCTAAAATTTTTAGAGACGCTTCCTCAGGATTTCAAATTCGCCTCATAAAAATTTTAGCTTCTGAACCATCGTAGAAAAAACGTTAGAGCGAAAATGCCACGATGACCTGTTTCAGATGGCCGAATCCCTTGCATAAGGAGGAAATGAGGATCACAATTTATATAAACGCTTAAGTTGAGAGGCACTTCAACAAGTGAACGTGGAAGGTATTTTAGAAGCTTAAAAAATATTAATTATGACTTTTCAATGACCCATGCCCCAACCCCATGGGGTTTTAGCCCACTAACTGGGGTACAAACTTCAAACATGAATATCTCTCAAACCGTGAAGAATTACATGGCATGCCATATATCAACGGAAACATCTCGACAATTAGAAACCATCAAAAGCATTATTGAACTAGAATATATTAATTTGTTAAGTAAAAATTCTCATTCAATATTGGGTTAGCCCCTAGTGCTGCTTGGGTTGACATCAATGACAACCGCTAATCAACACATCTGACCCCAAAATGTATACAAAAATGTGAAGTAAAACTAGTGATGTTCATGATAACAAGTGATTGCTCTAGCTATCCTGCATAATAGCCTCATCCAATGGCTAGGAAAAACAGTAGTATGGCGTTGCAGCCTCATAGGTAACTCCTCAATCTGGACATCCAGTATCCCAAGAGTCAATCCCTCAACGTTTTGTTGCAATTTAACAAGAGTCTTGGTAAAATCCAAATCCCGAAGGACTTCTCTCTCGATAGTCCTCTTTGTTGGTTCATATGCTGCCTGCTCTAATCGACCCAATGGTCGAACACGACCCACATCTATGTACATGAAAAAATTTAGTTTAGTCTTGGAAAACATCAAAAAAAAAAAAAAAACATGTACAAACCTCAAAAACAAAAACATGGTCAAAACATTTTTACCCATTGCACCCCATTGAGCGCCATCTCGTAAAGTCAAATTTGGATTTCCATGGAAATATACACCTGCATATGGATACTCCTCTATGGTGATCATTTGTCATTGAAGCCAGGAAAAGAATGTAGTATAAAATATGATAGTTGACTGACCAGCATGCCTAGCCATAATCTTGACCCATCGCTACATCCGAGGATCTCTAAGACCAGATATGCTCAGCGTCACATGTTGCAACTGCATCAATGGAAATCGCTCTAAAATAAAGGAAATCAGGATCGAGCCATAGCTGAAATTATTTTTCCTGCCACCCTTTTCTTTATTCAGTTGTTCTTTCATCTGAAAGAGTACTGCTTCAGCCTAGTTGAACATTGTCAGTTCAAGACACTCAAGAGCATACTACATGTATGAACGGTTTGCAACATGTAGTGTCACTGAACCAACAAGTTTTGCAATATTAAACAGGATAGTTCTCAAAAGAAAATAACACACATCATGAATGTTGATATTTTCATCCTTGATAGGTTCAGTGCATGGCTGACAATACTGGCGTATGTAATCCTTCACTGTCTCACCTCCTAGAGTATATCCTGCAAGGGAAATAGGAGAACCACTTCTCGATAATCCAGTGAGAAAGTAAACATAATCAACTAATATTGGGAGCACTTTGTCCACAATGTGAAATGCCTCAGATTCTAGATCTCATGAATGAACTAATATATGTTGCCTCATCCCTGACAATCTGAAGTACTTAAGAAACCAAAAATCCCTTTGGGCTCTTACAAAACCAGGATCATTTAGGGAAATCATGTCTTGTTCTTCATGTTCTCTTTTTCACCATGTAATATTCATTTTGATTTGATCAATACCTAAAACCCAACCATAACCTTCATTAGGATCCACTTCATGCAAAAAATTAGGAATTGTTTGAGCACACAGCAAGAAAAACGTTTTGGAAATGTGCCCAACACACCCCTAGTCAATGCACAGAGCATTGTAGACGCGCCTAAGCTTCAATTTATGTGCTCTGCAATGAAAATTTCAACATTTAAGGGTGCATTTCCCTTAGAACAAAATATATTTATTCTAAGGGGATAAAATATCTAAAACTTTACCCTGAAATGAAACAAAAATTATACTAAAATAAAGAGAACGTTCAGATCTCTAACATGGATCAAACAACACGATAAATCGTCCACTGAAACTATCACAATCTACCGCTAAAATTCGAGGCAAAAACGGGTTTAGAGCTCCGAAATTTCAAATGGTAACTATGGAATGGTAAAATGAAATGGTAAAAAACTTCTTTTTATTATCCATTTTTATTATTTTAATCATATTTAAAGATGTGACTATAGTTTTTGTTCATTTTTACTATGAAATGTTTATTTTTAATCTCTTTGATGGTTCTCTAAGCAGGTTTACAGTTGATACAGTGAGTTTGATGTGCACCATTATCAAAAAATTATTTGACCACAATGCATACTTTTATCTCTTTTTCAAGCTTTGTTAAACATGAAAAAGCAATTTAATGCGTACTTTTATCTCTTTTTTGAGCTTTGTTAAATGGGAAAAAGGAACCCACTGGAGTCTTCTTTTAGCTCTCTTTAGACTCGGTTAATGTGAAAATATTTTTGAGCACTTCTCTTTTCAAGCTTGTAAAAGGAAATGAAACAACATCTACTCAATATAAGTTTAACCCTTTTCAAGACTGAGATAGATTATTTATGAAAAATGAACACCTTAGTTGAACATGGCTAAGAGGTTTTCTCAAGTATCATTTTACACTTTTTCAGACCTGAGCGAAAAATTTACGAAAAAAGACTCATGGATTTTTCTTTTCGTCCCTTTTTCAAACACTCTAAACATGAAAAAGGACTGAGTTTTCACTTTCATTATATTCGTTAAAACATCAAATAGTGACGGACTTGTCCAACCATGACGAGATAAAATTTCATTATCACTAGACTCGTTAAATCATCAAATAGCGATGGATTCACCCGAAGGGTCGAACTATAGATCAAGCATATGTTACCCTCTTGAAGCTTATTAAAAAATAAATAGGTACTAGTCATAAATGACTGGGAAAAATTTGGGAAAAAGAACAGAGCAATTTATGGTAGCAGGTGACCCTTGAACATGACACTTTTACTTCATCTCCATGGCTTTGTGTTGGGTAATCTTCTTGATGGTCTATCATACCATCCATCACTTTTGTTTTGGTTAAATATTGCCAACTCATTTTAGTGTCATCGATATGTTCAAGATAATTCATCTAGTAATTCCTCATCTTCTGCAATACTTAGAAACCTTCATTTTCATGACTGCCATCCATGAATATTGATTCATCAAGTCACATTTTGTCTCCCAAATCATTACTCCCATTTCTTGATAAAGTTTCTTCCTATCGACATCAGATCATCATCTAGGAAATTGACTTAGAAACATCTTTCCAGTGCCTTGGAGCTTGCTTACATCAACGAAAATTTTCACGCTTTCGACAACAAGTTAACATCAAAGGCCTTTGACCGAGAGTTTTTTTGGCGTTCGACATCAAATCTTCTATTCACGCCTTGCAAGTTGTATTGCGGTACCTTGAGAGCCATTAACATGAAAAATGGTTTCTCTCACGTCTGTTAATGGCTTACATCAACGTCTGGTAATCAGACGATGTCTTCTCATGTTTGACTTTAGATCAAATATTCGCATGGTTAGACTTGTACTTGAAGGACCGAGTAAATGAGATAGAAGACCCCAGATCTAGTTTCATCCATCTCGGCTGCATTTTTAGGAATTGTACACAATCATCCGTACGATGAATTTACATACAGATTTATTTGTAGATGACTATATGATTTATGTACGTGTTATGATAGTTTATGTGTTGAGAATGGGCATGCCTCCCTTAGAAATTCATATCTAAGATGTATAAGATATCATGATTTAATGTATTTCAAATTGATGCAGGTCACCCTCCACTTCAGATCCTACTCATCACTTTGTAAATAATCTGATCCAAATATTATCACTATTTTGACTTCATGCTTTAGGGGGAAGTTGTTACAGGTAAATTTTGGAATCATCCCTAAGACTAGTATGAACATGGTATATCATCCCCTAATTCAATACAAACAGGTTCCATCATACCCTAATTCAATTGCCACATGCTCTAGAGAAGTCATTCCATTGATGGCTTTAATTCATTAGAATTAAAATGTTTGAAGTATTGATTAAAAGACCCATTAACTCATCAATGCTCCTCTGAATGGGCCTATGTGTGTTTTAAATAACTTATCCCCATGCAAGGGTTCTCTGAAAAGCACCTCCCGACACTTCAAGGTGCGTTGGTCTCTTGGGAGCGAAATCATCATTGTTCTCAGAATCTCCACATGTCTAGTGCCTTCTAGAAGAGCTCATAGGTTTCATACTTCTAATAAATGTGTTCATCCATCACCACTGAACCTAAGAACATGTCTCATATATTATTATAAATCTATTCAATATCCTTTATTGAGAAACTACCTTCAATTTCCCCATAAATTGAGCATTCATCTAAGTGCTAGGGAGGAAGAAATTGTGTAGTGTTATGTTGTTGGATTCTTAATTATTGAGAGCTGGAGTATTGTTATGAGTTTGAGATGATTCTTGGTGTGATGAGGATGGAATTAAGTTGTAGTAGGTTGACGATGAATCAATTTATTGGTTGTAATCTTCTCCTCCTGCTTTCTCAATAAAGATATATCTTCTTTATCTCATATATACCCTTATATATTGTGAATGTATTCTCAAATGTGTATGTACTCACAGATATAATTGGTTGGATTTGGTTAATATAGATATATCTTGTATATTTATATGTCGTTTGTTGTCTTTTGTCTTTGATTGTAGGTATTGATTTGCCGAATTCAGTTGGATTGAGAGCGTCGACAATGACGAAAGAAGGGGAACAAGAGAGAAGGATCACAATTAGGTCTCTTTCCCTTTTGTTTATCTATTTGTTTTATAGAAAACAATATTTTTATTTCATATTTTTTTCTGAGTGAAGGAACACCACACTTAGGGAACTCCATTTTATCCATATATTAGAATTCCATATAACTGAAAAGGTGAGCGAGATTCTGAGATGATCACCTTCATGATTTGCTTTGTCGAATATAAAATTGTGAATAGGCGATATTATGTTATTTTTATAAGTCAAAATTAGAGTTTGTTTAGCTAAAGTAGGCATGAAAGCCTCGAACAGTTATGAGGAAGGGATTTTATAAATATTTTGCAAACAATCCTAAACAATGTGTATTTTTTTATGCCACTATGATGTTTTAAAAAACTCATTTTTTCATCCCTTTTAATGAAGTGCCTTGAAGATTTGATGCATAGCTAACTGTTAGTGTAAAGCTTTGAGACCTCATGTTTGTGGAGGGTCCCTGCAAACCGTGAAGTTTCTGCATTTTCAAGTTTTCATTTTATCATTTGATGTAGTTAATTTCATGTTTTCATTTTATCATTTGATGTAGTTAATTTGATGTTTTCATTTTACCATTTGATGCAGTTAATTTCATGTTTTCATTTTATCATTTGATGTAGTTAATTTGATGTTTTCATTTTACCATTTGATGCAGTTAATTCCATGTTTTAATGTCATCCTTTGATGTAGTTATTTTCATAAGTTTTATTTTTTCATTTGATGTATATGGTTTCTTTCACAATTTCATTTTATCATTTTATGTAGTTATTTACATATTGTCTGATCATTTGCAGAGTAATTTCCTTTTAAATTGTCAATTGCAGAGTAGTCATTTTTCATATATTTCTTCATACTTTCATTTCCAAGAATTGAGTGATTCCTTTACAAATTTACGAGAAATTTCTTTTCAGAATATGAGTGATTCCTTTTAAAAATCAGTAGTTACTTCTTTTCAAGTTTTCATTTCTAGAATATTTCATTTTAAAAGCATGTGTGATTTCAATTTCTAGAATTTAATTTTTTCTTTATACAGAGGACTGTTAGAACAATATTTGAGTAATTATGTTTTTAGAGACTAACAATAGATTGGTTAATTTTTCTTTAGTGCTATTTAACAGAGTAAAAAGCATATTTATTTTAGGAACTGAAATTGTGATTTGAATGCATCAATTTCATTAGGAACATAACAATAAAAACCATCCTTCAAAGTAGTTTATACAAACTCAATAATCACATAAATAAACTGAATTAAAAGAGGGTTCTAGCATATATAGTGAACTTTCACTTCACAAGTTTACCAATTAAATTAAGCAATTTAAGACCATTAAATTGACAAAAAATTTGGCATCGTTGCAGGGGAAGTGTAAATAGGAGTCTTTTTCTTTCTAAAAAAATAAATAATAAAACAAAAAAATGATATGCATAGTGAAAGAGAGTCTAGAGGAAGATGTGTAGCAAAAGATATAATATTAATTCCAACAACACCACTCACCCCATCATGACCTCGTATTTCCACACCATCTACCCAAACTGGCATACCATTCATTGCAAACAGACATAGAATTTTTGAGGTACTGAGATCTATAATGGAACCTAGAAATTCACCAAATTCATCAACTAAAGCAATTCTAGAAGAAGAAGATCCTACATCCCCAACAAAAGGAGTAACTTTCCTAACCTCAATTGGAGAACTATTTATATCCCAAGAACTATAAATTCCCAGTGAAGAAGAGGAAGAAGAAACCTTTTTTAATATACAATTGATAGAGGAACCATAAGAATAAGAAGAAGAACAAAAAAATCTAATTTTGGAACCTTACATTAGTTCTGAAGAATATACATTTGTTGGGGAAGGAGAAGGAGAAATACACAATGTAAATGATGAAAATTTTAGAATTGGAGGAGGGGGGTCTAGGATTTGAGGTGGAGGAAGAGGAAGAGGAAGAGGTGGAGGAAGAGGAAGGGGAAGAGAAGGAGAAGGAAACACAGGAGAACCAGATCATATTGGATTTCCTATCTATGATGAATACAGTAGAACAAAAATGAAAAATATATCACCCTCTGTGAGGATCCTAAAACATTTCTTTTTGAGTTTGACGTTTTATGTAGGTCTTATGACTATTTTCTCCATTCTCAAAAATTGAAATTGTTTCTAGAAACTCTCAAGGATGTAGCGTTAAAATGGTTCATGGGATTAATAAAAACTCTATTAGAAAATGGGAAGAAATTAAAATTGCATTATTAAAAATATAAGGATTATTATATGCCCCATAATCATAAGGATGAAGTTTTTAAAATGATGCAAATAGAAGATGAAAATCTTGAGGATTTAATTGAAAGATTTAGTTATAATCTTACGAGGGCTAAAATGAAAAATTTTGATGTAAATACTTTGAAATCTCTCATATTAAAATCCATTAGTGATGAATGGATAGATATCCTAAAACTCATGTGAAGAGGAGATATTTATTAGTTATCATTACCAAGAATTTCTGAATTATGCATACATAATTCAAGAGGTAAGTCAAGAGTTGGAAATAGTTCAAGAGACATAGTTATGTCTAGAATTAATAAATTTGTAGCTGGAACGGTAAGTAGGGCTGAAATAGGCAATTTTCTTGATGAAATTAAAACAATCATTTTAGGGAGTACTAGTGAAAAAATAGACACCTTGAAATTACAAAACAAAAAGGAGTTGAAAGTGTTGCGTTATCTATATTTTGTCCTACATGGAGAAAAAAACATGCCTTGAGAGAACGCCCTCTCGACTTGAAAAGTGTAGAAACTTGTGTTATATGTGAAAAAAATCATGATACAAAAAAATATCCTTCAATACCATGTCTTAAATCTATTTACGAAGAGGAAGTAGTTCCAAATCAAATAGATCCTCTTTGTTTTTTTGCTAGAAGACCCTGGCAGGGATCAAAAACTCAAGCTTTTAACACTCAAATGTATACTCGACCTCCATAGAATAACTAGACTACACCAATGCCATGGTAGCCTTGGTTCAATCTTAATCTTGGGCACAAGGATGGAAAAATCCTTATGGAATATATTCTCAATATCACCAATATCCACAACCTTATCCAAAAATTCCACCACAACATTTTCCTAAGTCTAGTCAAATAACTCAAACTTAGTTCAAAATCTAAATCCACAATTTTCATTACCATTTCCACAACTGCCAAATCAATTTCCCGCTTAACCGCTTCTGAACCAAAATAATAAAAATTCACAGTTTTTTTACAATATGGAGGGGCACAATTTTTAGACTTATATTATAACTTCATTATATCTTAACAATTTTCAACTTAGATCTGGTAGAGCATTGGAAAAGAAGTCACAATCTGTTGTTATTCAGGAAAAATAAAAGGATGATCAGTCTGAGGAAGAGACAACTCTTCATCATAATTTTTTTTTTTTTAAAATAGGCCACTCCTACACATGATACTCCAATAGACACAACTCCCATTATGGAGCAACCTTCAGTATCTGTCTCAAAACCACCTTTTCCTGAAAGATTAAATATTGATAAATGGGTAGAAAAACAGATCATGTTGCCAGATTATAATTTGTTATATTAGGAAAAGAATGTTTGCATAAAAACCCCTCTGATACAAGATATCAATGAAATTCCAATTTTTGCAAAGAAAATTAGGGAGTTAAGTATTAAAAGGCCGAGAAGGAAAAGAAAATAAGTCAAAAGAATTTAGTTAGTTGAAAAAAATTGCATATATCATGATGGAAAAAACAATAATTCAGAAATATTTTGATACAGGAATTCCCATTATGAAAACACACATCAAAGGTATTTAAATACGAAACGCACTGATTGATCTAGGAGCAACTATAAACATCATGACTAAACAAACTATCAATCAACTAAAACTTCCTAATCTCCAATATACGCCAACATTGTTACAATTAGAAGATAGATCTGTAGTTATACCTGATTGTGGGTTACAGGACATTTATGTATCCTTATATTCTTGGGAATATCCAGTTGATTTTATGACCTTTACACCCAAGAATAACTTAGGAGGATATCCATGAAGATTAGGAAGACATTGGTTAGTTATAGTCGATGCTTTTATTAGTTGTAGATCTAGTGATATGTTTATCTCTAATGGAAGCTCAAAAAATAAATTCACATTATATCACCTAAAAACACAATGATAGAGGTATAAATTGAAGAATGGATGGAAGATGATAATGATATAAAACCTACTTTTACTATCTCACAAGTAAGTGAAGAAGATCAAATTTTAAATTCAAGAGAAAATAATGCATCCACTTCATATTTTGAGACTAGTCAAAATTTTTAGGAAAAGTGAAATATTGAATATGTATCATCTCGTCAGATGTCTTTACATTCTATGGAATAATTTGGAAATTATTTAATAGAAAATTCCATGAAAAACTTTGAATATAAATCATAACTTTGAAGAATTAATGAAATCGTTATTGAAAGTATTACAAGAAAATGGTTCTGCATATGCATGGGAATATACTAACATGAAAGGAATTACTCCTAAAACTTCTATTCATCACATATATATTGAAGAATATTCTAGACCAATATGACAACCTCAGAGAAGAATGAATCCAAATTTAAGGGAAATTATTAAAGAGGAACTACAAAAACTGTTAAATGTAAATTTCATTTATACAATATCAGACAATCAATGTGTTTCACCTTTAGTAATTGTTCCTAAAAATAATTGAAAATGGAGAGTATGAATTGATTATAGGGAGCTGAATAAGGAAATTTCGAAAGATCATTTTTCACTGCCTTTCATAGATCAAGTTTTAGACACATTAGTAGGGAAGAAGTATTTCTCATTCTTGGATGGTTTTAGTGGGTATAACCAAATTTAGGTAGCAGCAGAAGATCAAGACAAAACCACATTTACCTGACCATGGGGAACTTATTCTTATCAAGTGATTCCTTTTGGATTATGTAATGCACCAACAACATTCCAAACAATAGTATTAGGTATTTTCTTTGATCTAATTCATGATTGTGTGGAAGTGTATATGGATGATTTTACAGTATATGGAAACTATTTTGAAGAAGATCTTAAAAATTTGGAAAAAAATATCATAAGATGTAAGGAAGAAAATATCTGATTAAGTCATGAAGAATTATTTATGATGTTTACTAAGGGAATTATTTTAGGACACCACATTTCATGAAATGGAATTAATGTGGACTCATCTAAAGTAGAAGTTATTTCTAACTTAACAATTCCAATTTGTCAATGATATGTTAGGGGTTTTCTTCATTTTACTTGATACTATATAATATTTATATAAAACTTTACAAAAATTTCATCTTCACTCTTCAAATTTCTCACAAAATATTGTGAATTCAGTTGGAATTGTGATCGCCAAAAATCCTTTGAAAATTTGAAAGAGAATATTTCTGAAGCACCCATTTGGAGAGGACCAAATTGGAAATTACATTTTCACATTTGAACTGATGCTTCATACATAGTTTTAGGAGTTGTATTAGGAAAAAAAATACTTGACTCCTTATGACATTTACTATACAAGTAAAAATTTGATACATGTAGAGTTAAATTACATTGTTACTGAAAAATATTTTTTAGTTTTTGTCCATGCCATCAAAAAATTATTACATTACCTCACTGGATATGAATATTTCATTCATACAGAACATTATAAAATTAGATATCTAATGAATAAATCAGTTACTAATGGTAGATTCACAAGATGGTTATTCTTGTTACAATAATTTAATATCGGTATTTTGGATCGACCTGGAAAACAAAACAAAGTTGTTGACTTTTTATCTAGAATTAAAAATGATGACAACGATAAACCTATATAGGATAATTTCCTTGATGAATATATTTTTGTAATATATATTAAATATCCATGGTTTGTAGATATTTCTAACTATTTGGCTACAGGGAAATTACCATCATATTTGTTTCCTAGGGAAAAAAAGAAAGATAATTCAAATGAGTGCATCTTATTCATGGATAAATGAAGAATTGTACAAGACACGGTCATATATCATCATTTGAAGATGTGTATGAGAATAAAAAATACCTGAAATAATAAAACATGTCATGATGGACCATGTGGAGGACACTTTGCTGATAAAATAACCACTTACAAAGTTATTCTCCTAGGATATTATTGGCCTTCCCTTTTTAAGGATGCCAAGAAATATGATAAGATATATGATAGTTTCCAAAGAATGGGGGGACTTGTTCCTTCATATGAAATGGCTCTAACACCTTGGGTACTCATTTAACCTTTTGAAAAATGGGCTTTGAATTTTTTCAGACCAATCAATCCACCATCAAGACAAAAGAGGTATATTATTGTGCACATTGGTTGTGTTACTAAATGGGTAGAAGCTAAATCACTTTATTTTTCTACTGAAAATGTTGTAGTTTCATTTATTTTGGAGGATATTTTTACTCGTTTTGGTGTCCAAAGGGAAATTGTGACAGATCAAGGTACCCAATTCACATCTAGAATGGTATAGAAGATAGTGGAGGAATATAAAATAAAGAATCAAAAGTATATTGTTAGAAAATTATATATTACTGAGCAATGGAACACATAAAATATGCGGAAACACAAACACAAATGTTACACCATTTTTTGGTCATCTAACCTACTATCATTAGCTGAACCCAAGTACACCATGTAAGACCAATTTTACCCTAAGTAAAATTTCTTTCACTATGTGAAATAACTTATTAAAACACTTTATTAAGTTGTTTATGGTCTAAACAGGAAACCCCAAAAGGAAATAATAAAAAAATCTATATTTGTTTATATTTCTTGGTCATTTTTAACCCAAAACAAGGAAATCAATTAAATAAATCCTTATTTATTTGATTATTTCCTAGGAATAAGTTATTTAAATCCCATTTAAATAATATTCCTAGTTAAATTTGACTAAATCATTTATAAATAATTAAATAAATCATTATTTATTTAATTATATTCCCACCATTTCCTTAAAATAGTAAATAAATCATTTATTTATTTATTATTTATAAATAAAGGAATTGACCCAAGTCAAAAATCCTTTTTCCTCCAACAAATATAATAAAATATTCCTAAAGGGTGGTTCTAGAATTTGATTAATAATATTTTATTCATGCACCAAGTTTCTAGATTGCCCTAATATTTTGTTATAAATAGAAGGGTTTTCCCCATTCATTAGTCACATTTTTGTTGGGTGTGGAGCCTGATTATCTTGTTTACTTTGTATCACAGCATTGGACCCCTATACCTTCAAAGGGGCGGCAACGCCACCCGTAATTAATCGTTGTCGTGGGGGGTCTAGGAGGGGGCGGCAGCGCTTTTCGGAGCCCCCCCCCCCTGGCAGGGGTTTTCGGGGGCAGCACACCCGAAGCTAAAAATAGATGTAAAACTGCCTTGTAAAAGTATAGTAATTTCTAGTCAATCTGGAGCGTTCATTAGGCAAATGATCTGACGGTAGAAGTTATGTTTAGATTAGGGTTTTTTGCCCTAGAAGGCAACCCCCTTGTATATATGAGGGTATTGTATTGCGGTTGTGTATTATGTGTGTATTCTTGGAGTGAGAAATAGAGAGGGAGATTGTGAGAGAGAACAGAGGATATTACAGCAGATCTTCTGTAGGTTTTGTCTCTTTATTTTTGCTGGATAATAGAAAGGAAGGATTGGTTGTTTAGGGTGGATGTAGCCCAAACTGGGTGAACCACGTATATCTATGTCTCTCTGGTTTTATGTGTTTTGTGTGCTTGTATTTTCCGCATATTTTATGTGTTGCATTGCTCCATAATATATAATTTTCAAACAGTTTTGTGGCCTAAAGATAACTCTGGATCTATATACTTGGTCACATTTTCTCCATTTTTGCCTTGTGAGCTCCCATTGAGTTCTATGTTTGTTTGGGTTTTCTACACCAACAAGAGAGAGAGATTCTAGATCTGAAGTGTTGAGGATTGTCAAGAACCCATCCCATTGAGGAGAACCGGAAAACACCTTTCTTGTTTTCCACTCAGGTGCCCCCTTTCAATATAATATAAAAAATTCTTTCAAATACATTGTTCTTGCCTTGTCTATTGGATGCATGGAGCCATATTTCATTTTACTGCTTAATGTCTTTTATGCTTAGATCTGGATTTATGCAGCGTTATTTGGATCAACTAACTGCAGACTTAAAGATATTGGTAGTCATACTTGATGTTAGGGCTATTTGTTATGCGTAGCTAAAGTGGTCTTTTACGACGAAAGATTCATACTAACAATTGGCGACTCCACATGGGTTTTATTTTACGACCACTGTCGTTTTATCTATTCCTACATATCCGGCTATTTCAGACCCTAGGATTTCTCTTAAGTTTTCTTTTTCCTATTTTTATGGTGTTTTTCACCCATCAAACCCTCAAACATTAAAATTTTTAACTTCCGTGTGTTTCTGGCCCTATTGCACAGGTGACCGACATCAGCCACAACTGAGACGACACTTTTTTCTGAAATCTACTGCTGAGAGACCCGGATCTGCAGGTCGCACTTATCGGCCCAAAAACTGCGACCTAGACCTGAGGACGTACTTTTTTGCCCCAAACCTGCGACCTGGACTGAAAACAGGTCAGAACCTGCGACTTGCACTTTTTTCTGCAATTTTCCAGCAATTTTTCTGGGTTTGTCTAAAGATTCTGTCAGGGTTTTCCAGCCTCTGTCTCTACCCGTTTAGACCTGTTTCTGATATTTTTCACTCAACTAAGTGGGAATATTGCCCCTTAGGGCTTTAGTACCCTCCACTTTTGGTGGGCGAGTTTTAGTTGTTTCAGACATCTGAATTTTTAGAGTTTCAGCCTTCTTATTGTCAGATCTGATACTTCCTTTTCAGATCCATTTTGATCAGCTCTTACCCCTTCCAAATCACCTCATATAGTTTTGTTTGGGTTTACTACTAGGGCCACCTCTTCGTCCCTCCTTCCTTTAGTTGATTTCCCCTTTTGTTATAGCAACCTTGCCTCTGCCTCTTTGTTTTTCTCTGCACCTCTTTCCAGCAGATTTATCCTTTAGATCCATGTCCCTCCCGACCTTAGATCTATCGACCTCTTTTTCATGTGTTTTGACTAGATTTTTCCCTCTTTTTAGATTATTTTTTAGAGACTCGCCTTCTTGGGTTAGATCGATGCATTGTTAGCTGTTAAATTTTATGTTATTTCAACATTATATACTGTTATTTACAGATTTATTTTTAGTTACACAGCACACTTTTTCTTTTACTCTCAAAACATCTGGGTTTAAAAAATTAAAATCAACACACGCCACACACTGAACTTAAGTGAAGAAGAGCGTGGTTAACACCACCTAGCAAAGACTTTAAAATCAATTGTCACTGCACCTCTCTGCCCTTGACCTCACTTGATTTTTTCCTTCCCTGCCCTTGTCGATTTTTCTTCTTCCCGTTATCATTGCACGCCCAAGGCGCTTATCCCAGAGACTTCTTGGCCTTCAGCCTCAGTTTCCGGTTGGTCAACTTCCTCCTTCCCATCATCATTGAGTAAGTCTTCCCTCGAGTCCGCACTTCGACTCTTCTTCTAATTGTTTGGGTTCTCCCCCTACTCCTGGTTCTCCCCCTGTTACCTTCACCATGTCTAGTTCAGGGCCTAGCACCAGCGGCAACCCTAGTTCTACTACTGGGTCCGTTTCCAGTGGAACCACTATGGGACCTACCTCGACTACCCCATTTCTCCCTTATATGGCCGACCTTAGTCTCCCCGAATTCATTAATCTAATCAATGATCCTATCTGCCACGATGTTAGTTGGCCTGCTATGCCAACCAAGCTCCCCTCCGACATTCCCAAGTTCGAAGGCCTTGTTAGTGAAGATCCCTCCAAACATATCCGATCTTTCCATATGTGGTGTTTATCCAATTCCATTACTGACGACTCCATCCATATTCGATTGTTCCAACGCACGCTTACCGGCGAAGCTTCTAAATGGTATGTTGAGAAGGCCACCTCCTCCCATACCACTTTTGCGACCATTTCCCAAGCCTTTTTATCTTATTTCCAGCTACCTCTCTGATACAACACTGGTACCTAGCTTTTAACTTCTTTCCGTCAATCTTATTCGACCCGCCTTTCCGCCCATGTCTAGGAATGGCGGGGAAGAAGAAGCTTATGTCGCGCTCCTCCCATTGACGATCGGGTTTATATGGACTAGTTCCTTCACTCTCTCTTACCTCCCATTGGCAAAGATGTCGCCTCCCATTTCCCTCAAACCGAAGAATCCGCCCTCCAAATAGCCTTGAAATATGACCTTATTTATGCTCAATCTGGTTATGTTTATACCATCCTTCTTGACCTTCCCAAGCCCGGCGGCACTAATGCCCCAGGGGCATCTCACTCTGCCGATGATATCATTGGATCTCTTTCACATACCTCTTCTCAACCTCTTATGGGCTATGGTTTGTCTCCAGGAGGGGCCAACATCTCTTGCACCTTCCCCCCTCTAGGTAGCATGTATCCCGGATACGGCATGCCTCCTCCTTTTGCCCCCACTCCTGCTTACCTCAATGTTGCCCATCCTTATCCACAGCCTGGTATCCCAGCTCCTCTAGCATTTGGACCTCTCAACCCCTTGCCTTCTCAACCCCCACCGCAACACTTACTACCCCCTCTAGGGCACGTATTTGCACAACAGGGCGCGCCCAATTCTCTTCCTTCTCAAAGAAAGAGGAAATGAAATCAATCTGCCCCTGGTAATCATGGATCTAATCCTTCAAGTATTGATCCTAACACTGCCAACCAACCACAGGGCTCTCAGCCCAAGCCGGAAAGGCCACTTCACACTAATAAGCCCTTTTCATGTTGCTGTGTTTATGGACATTACACTCACGATTGTCTCCTATTACCACAGATGCAGCAGATGTGGGAGTCTCATGCCAACGTGTGGGGACAACATTCCTCCCCTCCTATCCCTCCCACTCCGACTACTTCTCAACCCGCTGTGTTTACCGATCCTTTCCCTCAACAAGGATTCGTGGCCACTCAACCACCTCATGCCCCAACAACCACTCAACCTTCCCCTTCTAGTTCCTCTGATTACCATATTCTCATGATGGCTGCTGACCAACCTCTCAACGTCGATCTCAACCTTCAAACTCAGTCTCGTCAGAACTCCACGCCTCCCGTTTCGTCTGTCTCCGAGTCCCCATGTTCCGGTCCTACAGAGCCTCTGTCGACACCCAATGGTCCCTTGCAAATCCCTCCACCCAAAGCTGAGGTTCATACCAAGATTCCTAAGGGCCCATTACACTGAAATGCTGCCTCTGGTCAGGCTGCCCATTTATATAGCATAGTAGATGATCTGGCGCAATCTCTTGCTGCCATTTCAACACTAGAACTCCTCCAGTCATGTCCTTCCCAAAATAAGGCTCTACTATCTGCCGTGGGAACTGTAGATCCTGTTGATGACAAATTTATTGTTTTAGATGCCCATCAGTCAGACCACCCCCCCCCCTACCTGCTTCTTTTGCTTTCCAAATCCCCGTCAAAATCCGAAATGCCAATGTCGCTCGGTGTATCATTGATGAGGGGGCATCTACCTGTGTGATGTCCGCTTCGGTTTGGAAACAACTCGGATCTCCTAAGCTGGCCTCTTCCACAGTCACCCTTCGTGCGTGGGATGGCCATGCCTCCCAGCCCATTGGCCTATTCTGTAACTGTCCTATCACCCTTGCGGGTAAGATTGTTTGTGTCGACGTTGAAGTTATCGACGCCCCTCTCGAATACAACATTCTTTTGGGGCATAGTTACACCTATGCCATGTCTGTCGTCCCATCCATAGTCCACCGCAAGATATTTTTCCCTCATAATGTCAAGATTGTCACCATTAACCAGTTGACTTACCATGAACCAAAATCTCAGACCTCCCCTGAGTCAACCATCTCTACTGTCACCAAGAAGAAAACTATTGATTATTTGACCAGTGTTTCCCCTGGCGTCTACAAAGTTTCCTCTTTGATTGGAACTTTTCCAGGTCCTACCCCTCCTCCTGTCTCTGACGCCAGCTTAGCGAATGTTTGCATGTTACACTCGTCTCAGGCTGACCTTCCACAGCCTGCTTTGGCTAGTCAGCAATCTCAATCTCGCCCACCACACCCTGCTCCTAGCCCTTCGCTTCAGTAAACTGAACCTTTTCCACCTAGACCTTCCCATCCACCTCACACTCAGGAACCTCCCTACCCTCCCGAGTCAGTTCCCCCCGGTCTTCACCATATGGGAGCCATCCCTCCTGGCCATTACCCCGCCGGTCAGATACCTTTCCTTTCTCCCCCTCCCGGAGTCTATTCGGTTCCTGTCATGGCCACCCTTTCCCTCCCTAATTTAACCTTGGGAATACCGATATGGTATCTTACACCTCCAATTGAGACCCCACTCAGCCACCCCAAACCATACATTGCTGTGACACTAGTTCAACCGATTCCCTTCGCTCCTTCCCCTGCTACAGTGCCCATAGCCCCTCCGCAAGACCATCCTCATGTTGTGATAGCTACGGGAAAGAAAATAAAAACTCGCAAGGGGGCATCCAAAGACAAGGCCACCGCACCCGACCCTACCCCTCCCCCACCCACCAAGCCTTGTGCCTTGTGTGATGGTATCGATCATGCCACCCATACTTTTCCAGAGTTTCCCCCTATCCAACCCATGGTTAAAGTCGCGTTCCCTGAATCTACGGTCCCTGAAACCTCTATTTCTTCCTCATCTGTAGCCAAGAACCCAAAGACTCTTCGCACCAAAAAACCCTGTTCTCTGTGTGGTATCCATGGCCATTATTCTCACCATTTTCCTCACCTCATGCATTACCAAGCCTCTTTAGAGGTCATTCGTGAGTACAAAGTTGAACAAAATCAATCCGCCTCTCCCATCCTTGCTCAGTATGCATCAGGTTTACTTGAGGATCCCCCTGCTACCATTGACATTCCTCCCCCTGATGTTGTGATGTCAGAACCTGTTGCCCCCCTTCTATACCTATCCTCATCCACACGACCCTTGGAGTACATTCCTGCTGAATCCACTCCATCTGTTTTGCTTGATTCCTCTTTAGCAACATCCTTGGGCTCTACATCCTTTTACCATATTTTTACTTGCTCTTCTGTCATTCCCCGTGATGACCTGTATCTGCACCTCTCTTCCCATACTGATGATTTAGGTAGCTTTGCAGCATCATGTGGTTTCCTTGAACTTTCCCTTTCCTCCCATAATCAAGATGATACCATCTATATCTATGATATCTTTCGCAACATGAGTTCCCGCTCTTCCTCCCATAGTTCTCATCCATCTCCCACTAGTCAATCCATGAGTCCTAGACTTCCTACCCAGACTACTCCCTCCCATAGTTGTCATTGGATGTCTACCCTATACTCACGCTGCCATCATTATTCTCCTTCCTCCCATGTTTTGTCTTGTGACACTATTCCACTGGCCCTCTCGTCCACAAATTATATTAGCTATGCCGATGGGGCAAGTCGCTATTCCCGGAATCTCACCTCGGCTGCATGGGCCATCTTTACCCCCTTGCATACCCTCGTTCTTGCAAATTTGGTCTGCATTGGTAATGCCACCAATAACCAAGCCGAATATGATGCAGTACGTGGTCTCTTAGCCGATGCCCTCTCTCATCGCATCCTCCATCTGCACGTTCATTTAGATTCCCTGCTTCTTGTTTTACAACTCAATGGTGTATATCATGTGCATAATGCTATCCTGTTTAGACAATATTTACGAGTGAAACTTTTGATACGTGACTTTATATTCATTACTTTCAATCATGTACCTAGAAGTCAAAATCACTATGTAGATAGAATTGCAAATCATGTTCTAGACTGGCATTTATCACTCACAAGAGAATAAAATTTCACACCATCCACACAATGCATATAGATAATATATATCATATAACATTTTTTTTAGAATCCATCTACTCTGAAACATATGACATGCCCATATCATGTTACAAAAACAAAACTACAAAACTGGGGGGGCACCATTTTCCCCTACATACACACTGGGGGGCACCACTTGCCCTACATATAATCACTCTCTGGAGGATCCCGAGCCAATGGCTCTGCTCTCATAGCTCGTAGATCGTGCACAGTCTGACTGGCCATCACCATGCGTCACATGATACCTCGCCATTCCAAGGGTATCCCAATACATAGCTCTATGTACTGGTCATCTAAATCTTGCCAACCACGCTCTGACACACCGGTCAGTAGCCCCTCACATCTACGATGAATATCCTCCAACAGATTGGCCATATCCTCGTTCTGTGTCGTTCTTGATCCACTTGCACCTGTAGCTCCAGTTGCTGTAGGTTGTCCCATATATCCAGCCGGTTTTACCGGAGCTATATCTACATTCCAAAAAGTATAAGGATCAGTACCATGCATACTATTCACAAACTTTACAATGCACATAACAGATTAGTTAATTTTCACTTACCATTGGGCCCCCATACTCGACCAGGTGGAAGCGGCAAGTCCGGATCTCCCCAATAACTCATCCCACTATAGGGATAGTCGTCTATGTACAAAGGCATCTGATCCTAATGGGCGAAGAAATATGGTCGGAACACTCGTCCGACTGCCCCTCCTCCTCCTCTACATAGTAATCGTCCCCACCGACGCATCGAAGGCTCTCTCGGACCCCCATCAGGTAGTTGTACACGAGGTCGTAAGGTCCAAATCTTCTCAAAAAAGAAGGAGCACAATACAGTCCCATAAGCACAATCATGATTCACTTGCCACTGACATAGCGACAACTGTTGTTTCACCGACACCAACATCATCTGAGCCCACCCATAGTCAGTCCCACTCAACACACTCTCTACAATCATCATCTTCCCTCCATTGATGTGATGGAACACCTGGCTACCCAAGATCCGCAACACTGCTGCTGCTACTGCCCGGGTCTCCAACCTCTATAGATCCCCAATCGATATTTGAGTCCCTTTGACTCAGACACCTGGTCGACAATGTCGCTCAATGAACTCCATGATGTTACGCCCCCGCGATAACACTGGCTGTGTATTCCCCACCATCCCTAATGGTGGGAGACCAGTCAGGAAATACAGATCCTGGACTGTCAGCTCAATCTTGTGCCCCTGCACTACAAACACCTCATGATCCGAATCCCAATAACTGATAATCCGGGCCAACAAGGGCTTCCTAGCCCTCATCAAAGGGTTTTCCACAAATTTCATAGCCCCAAACCTAGCCAATGCATGACAGACACCCTGATCCGCTTGGATTTCCGTCCTTAATGTACCTAGGTCTCTCTCTCTCAACTTGATCCGTAAATCTACCATATCTGCACAAAATCATCATCTTTGTCAGTCTACATATAATCAAAAATGCATTCATTCACACCAAAACTGAATCTCAGTCCATTCCAGCACTGAAACCACTTCTATCTACCAGGTCACACTTTTTCGCCAAACCCTGGGCTAGGTCATACTTTTCAGGCCCAAACCTACGTCCCAGGTCGCAGTTTTTGCCCCAAAAGGTGCGACCCGACCGTAATGATGAAGTAGGAGTAGTTACTAAGATTTAAAACCCTAATCTAAACTTTGAATCCATCAAAAACAAAGAGTAGGATTAGGCCTCTTACCTGCAACTGACGGATCACGATTCCAACGAACGATTTGTCCGCTATGATTGCCGCAAGATTTAGGGCCTTCTCTCCTCTCCACATTCACCATAGCTACAGAAGAAAATGAATGATTTTGGAGGGAAAATGCCTTATTAGAAGAAAAACACCTATTTTTTCTTTCGCCCACTGTGACCAAACCATAGCCCTGTTTGACACACCGTCTGCACCGTTGGAAAGCTCTCATCGAGCACTCAAATGGGTATCTATTAGATTTTCATATTTTGACACTCCATTAGGACACATTTTTTCTACGAAGGGTCTATTCACCTCTCCTCTAAATCGAATTTCTTCACTTACAACACTTGTACTTGGGGCACCACTTTGCCTCCTTACTTGTCTTTGTTCGTGTCGATTTTTGTCATGAGATACCATATTGTACTCATGTTTTTATGGTCCCCCATTGGACTTTGACTATGTGGCAGCACAATCGAGTCACCCTTCTTTAGAGCATTCGAGTTGAGTCATCATCGGTCATGGAGTCTATCTTGAGTCCCTTTGTATCCTGCTATAGCCTTCCATCCTTCATTTCTTGGTCCCTCTCTCATGTTGCACATTATGGCCTTCAGTACCATTTTCCCCTATCCCTCATGATATTGTGTCAGTCCCTGCCAAGCCATTCATTCCCTTTATGCTCTAACAAGGGAAGTCGTCCATCCGCTACTCAGTATTCACCATTTCATCATCATCAGTAGTGTCTGTCTGTTCGTCGCTCCACTATTTTTTCTCGCGCCTTATTTGGGGATCCCTTATTGCATCACCTATGGCAGACCTCCTTCTGTCGAAATTAGCTCATTTACTCCAGAAGCCAGGTTTAGAGGACAGTGTACCTTGGTTCGAGCTCCTTTCCACATGATCGCGATCCGTATACTTGATGGTCCAGTGATGCAGCAGCAACTATTGGTGATTCCCGGGTGTGTGTGAGATGTCTCAACCCTCATGAGGGGGTGGCCCTGCAGGTAGCCCCCAACATGCCCGGATGACTTCTTCATTTTCGCCTTTGATGCAGCTCCTTACATTTGATGATGTCGGCCTCAGCTGCTTGCAGCGCCTCTTCGATTTGCATATATGAGTCAGATTTTGCGAGCCCTCCCCCGTGTATAGGGGGCATTTGGGGTGTATTTGTATCTCATGTACTAAACTATTATTGTATAAGTCCTGGCTGTTATTCGAGGCACATCATGTATGTGGGATTCATCATTTTATTTTTTCTGGCTTGTATTTATGCCAGCATGTACTTTATAGTTCGGTTCCTTGTTTACTGGACATACTATTCTTTTGTACTTTGTCTCTATGGGCATAGGTATGCCTCCCCCGCCGCCTTCAGCATAGGTACCACTTCATAAACTAGAGACTTGTTGCACCTGTAAGTCTCGTCTCCTCAGGGTCTAGTCCTTTAGCACATTAGACTACCTTACATTTCTCTCTCTGACTTCCCTCTAGATGTCTAGTGATTGAGTTCTTACAACGTACTTCGGTCATACGATTTGCTCCTAACAATCGTACGTTGGGGGGAAATCTGTTACACCGTTTTTTGGTCATCTAACCTACTATCATTAGATGAACCCAAGTACACCATGTAAGACCAATTTTACCCTAAGTAAAATTGCTTTCACTAAGTAAAATTGCTTTCACTAAAACACCTTTATTAAGTTGTTTATGGTCTAAACAAGAAACCCCAAAAGGAAATAATAAAAAAATCCATATTTGTTTATATTTCCTGGTCATATTTAACCCCAAACAAGGAAATCAATTAAATAAATCCTTATTTATTTGATTATTTCCTAGGAATAAGTTATTTAAATCCCATTTAAATAATATTCGTAGTCAAATTTGACTAAATCATTTATAAATAATTAAATAAATCATCATTTATTTAATTATATTCCCACCATTTCCTTAAAATAGTAAATAAATCATTTATTGATTTATTATTTATAAATAAAGGAATTGACCCAAGTCAAAAATCCTTTTCCCTCCAACAAATATAATAAAATATTCCTAAAGGGTGGTTCTAAAATTTGATTAATAATATTTTATTCATGCACCAAGTTTCTAGATCACCCTAATATTTTGTTATAAATAGAAGGGTTTTCCCCATTCATTAGTCACCTTTTGTTGCCTAAAGGTCACCTCTGGATCTATACACTTGGTCACATTTTCTCCATTTTTGCCTTGTGAGCTCCCATTGAGTCCTATGTTTGTCTGGTTTTTCTACACCAACAAGAGAGAGAGATTCTAGATCTGAAGTGTTGAGGAATGTCAAGAACCCATCCCATTGAGGAGAACCAGAAAATATCTTTCTTGTTTTTCTCTCAGTTGCCCCCTTTCAATATAATATCAAAAATTCTTTCAAATACATTATTCTTGCCTTGTCTATTGGATGCATGGAGCCATATTTCATTTTACTGCTTAATGTCTTTTATGCTTAGATATGGATTTATGCAACGTTATTTGGATCAACTAAATGCAGACTTAAAGATATTGGCAGTCATACTTGATGTTAGGGCTATTTGTTATGCCTAGCTAAAGTGGTCTTTTACGATGAAAGATTCATACTAACAACAGAAAACATATAAAACAAGAGAGACAAGTATTCGTGGTTCACCCAATTTGGGTTATGTCCACCCTGAATAATGAATCCTTCCTTTATATTATCCAGTAAGATGAAGAGACACAAGCTACAACATATCCATTGTAATATCCTTTGTTCTCTCTCACAATCCCCCTTTCTATGTCTTTCTCATAATAAACATACATCACACAGCCGTAATACAATACCCTCATAAAATAGAGGGGTTGCCTTCTAGGGAAAAAAACCCTAAATTAAACATAACTTCTACCATCAAATCATCCACCAAATGGACAGCCCAGATTGACCATAAATTACAATATTTTATAAGGCAATTTTACATATGTTTTTAGCTTCGGGGGCATTGCCCCCGAAACTCCCCCCCCCGAAACTCCCCGCCAAGGGGGGGATCCAAAAGGTCGCAACTGGCCCCCCTCAACCCTGCAGGCAGTGTTTAAATGACGGGCAGTGTTGCCACCCTGTTAAGAACATCGGTCCAACATGGTAATACATCTAAATAAAGAATATAACCACACTCCACACCCAACATCTACTCCATATCATCGACAATCAATGGACAAGTAGAATCTACTAACAAAGATATTAAAGAAATCCTAACAAAGAATGTACATTTTCATATAAGGAATCGAATGAGAAAAGCTTCCAGAAGCTTTATGGGCCTACCGAACTACATGGAGAAGAACTAAAGGACATACTCCCTATGAACTTGTTTATGGAAAGAAAGTCCTATTTCTTATTGAGTTCCGAATAAAAACTTTCAAGACAACAATTAAATTGGGACTTGACCTATCAAAAGCACAAAAGCATAGAATGGAACAACTCAATGAGCTTGATGAAATAAGACAAGATGATATTCAAAAGACCAGTCTAGTTCAGCAACAAAGATTCAAGTGGCATGACAAATATATCAAGTAGGAGATTGGGCACTTTTGTTCGATTCAAAGTTCAAATACTTCCAAGGAAAATTTCAGACTCATTGGCATATGCCATATGAGATTGAAAAATTCTTTGATAATGGAGCAGTCAAGATTAGGACCATTGATGAAGAAAAAATTCCCCTCCTTGTAAATGGACATTGACTAAGAATTTTTCACACTCCATTAACAAAGTAGGAATTTGTTGAGATTTTTTAAAACAATTCTGACTTGAAGTTGGTTGGGAAGAATTATTCTTCTTCTCCAGCCTAAAGCCTTATTTTGTGTGTGTGTGTGTGTGTGTGTGTGTGTGTGTGTGTAAACATGAAAACCAATAATTGTTGGCATGGTTATACAGAAAATGTAAGGTGAAAATAAAGAATTCTTTGCACCTTAAATTTTCTCCATAACTATTCTAAATCTCATTTTCTTTGCATCCCTTTATTTTCTTTATGGAATAAAAATAGCTACAGAATTTTTCAGAATCTATAGCTCTGACATATATCTACAACTAATGTTTGAAAGGAACCTTTAAATTGAAGCAATTGAATAAATGATTGAATCCACCGCTGAAAGCACCTGAAGGCAATGAAAAAAGGAGCAACGAAGTGTTAGAAACATCAATTCAAAAGGTATGAAAATATTTAATTTGATAATAAGGGTCAAAACATTAGTATATGAATTATATGGACATTGTACCACCAGTTCAAAAACCATTATTGCTAAGAGTTGAGATGAAAATATCTTATCAAATAAAATAAAATTTGAAAATCCTCCCATTCAATCCTCATCATTACATAAACACTCCAACCTGAATCCTGAGTTCATTTTTAAGATCACCCAAATCACATTCATTGATACCCTAATGATCACTTGTTTTCTTCTCCCTCTCGTACTCTCATCAAAGCCATTATTCCAAAACCCTCACTCATACCTTTTGTCAAGAAGCGATTAAGAGTAGAATTTCATAATCTGTTAACGGGGTCTCATGCAGGACATAGCTATGAGGAGAAAAATTGTAAAAAATTATAGGAGAAGGAAATTTTGCAGAAATAATTGTGGTTTGAATTTGTGAATAAATTTTATGGTTCTAACAAGGAAACACTACAAGAAAAAATGACATTGGTGAAGGTCATGCTTGTGATGAACGTTTAAGGTCCGTCACCAATGTCACATATGGTGACGGTCCTTAAAAAAGCATCATTGTAAGTGTATATAGTGATGGTCCTTTAAGGTTCATCACCAAAGCCATTTTCAATGACACTTTTGGTGAGGGTCATTAAAGGCCCATCACTAATTCTCTCTTTGGTGACACTTCTAGTGACGAAATTTTAATGACCCTCACCAATGCTCTTTTTGTTACTTTTGGTGACAGTCAAAAAATGTTCGTCACCATTGATCATTCCAATGAGTTTTTGATGACGCTATATGCTTGTTAATATTATTTTTTTCAAAAGATAATGATTTAAGGCCATTATTGTGGAGTATTTTTTATGATATTTCCAAGGCCATAGTGGTTATAATCAGTCAATTTTTTAAGAAGTAATTAGTGTGTATCATTTCCCTCAAGTAATCACTAGTCGAATAGAGTTTTCCTATGAGTCAACACATGATTCATATCTATTAAGTTTATTATCTATCAAATTACCTTTAGATAAAGTTCCACTGGTGTGTATAGGAAATATATTGTTTAATACATAATAAAGCTCTAACAATTATATGAATGAGAAAGACCTAACACTCCTCAATAATTCGGGCACACCTTAAATTAATGCTTTGTCACACACTAACATTTCTTAGCACCTTGCATGTCTTGGAACATATTTGTACCTAGAACATATTGTCATGACACTGATGCCTAAGAACATGGTGGCATGTGCTAGCACAACATGGAACTCTCCTAGCATGTGTTAGCATGCATGTGGTCCCTAGCATGCCCTGGAACACCTTGGTTGAATGCATTGACATACATTAGGACTTGGCACATAATGCCAGTTGGCATGTATTGGGACCTATTATTAGTGTGGCTAGCATTCCCCTTTTGAAAACGATAAATTTCTGACTTATTAACCCTCTTATGTGTTCATTTCCTTACATTTTAGCTTTGTTCTTCCTTTTGTTTCCTTGACACTTCTTGACACACATTGAAATACCCTGGAACCATGCACATCCTTAGCTCCTGGCATGTATTGGCATATCTTGCCACTATTTGGATCATATAATTAGCACACCCTAGAACTCCCTAGCACACTTTCACACTTCTTTACATGCCTTGATATTCCCTAGCATGCCTTACCAATGCTTAGCATACCTTGTCACTCCCTCCTTGGCATGATAGCTAGCACTCATTAACACTAGTCCCTGGCACACGTTCCTCATATTCATTAACTTCCATGAATTTTGACCTAGTGCTCCCTTAATGTTTTGTACTAGTACTCCTTAACACTCCTCAACATGCATTAGCACTCTCTAGCACACCTTAGCACTCTTCAACATGCCATTCCACTTCATAGCATGCATAACACTCCCTGACACATATTGGCAATTGGCAGGTGTTGGCGCTTGGAAAGTCTTAGCATGTATGGAACACGTTGAGATGCCTTGGTATGATTTAATTTGCATGGTTTAATATTAAATTTATTTGAGATCAATTTTTGGAAAGTAGACGAGAAGTAACAAAGGAAGACTTGGCACTTAGAATGCACTAAGACTTTGAACTTGGCACCTATTGGCGCCTAGTGTTGGTGTGCCTAGCATGCCCCTCTTAGAAAAGGTAAATTGATGACTCATTAACCCTCTTATGTGTTCATTTCCTTGTATTTTAACTTGTTTATCCCTTTTATTGCCTTGACATTCCCTGACACGCATTGACACACCCTTGCACATCTTGGCATGCCTTATCACTAGGAACATCTTATCATGTTTGACATGCCTTCGCACTATTTGGCACATCTTAGCATTCCCTAGCACGCCTTGGCACTCATCTCCTCAGAACTAAACTTTACATTTTTTCATGACTTGGGAACCTAATCAAGTCCTTGGCTACTACAGTTCATGTGAAAACATTGGCATGCTTCAACTGCAACAACCTGACCAATTGCACCTACTATAAGTAGATTGTGCCTTGTTCACCTGAGAACTGTCTATAACTCATCTTATGCCACTCATGTCCAAGCTCAACTTGTCCCACTTAACTATTTACCAAGACAAGGATCACATGATCTAGCCATGGCCATTAAACAACTAAGCAACATAGCTTACACAGGCAATATTTCAGATGTATGTTCAGTTCATATAAAAAATAGAACATTAACTGAGAGTTTGCAAGAAACACAAGATTCACAAGGCACACAAGATATAAGCTGACACAAGCTGAGTGCCCCAAAAATTATACACAAAAATCTACAATATGCAATTATCTAGAATAGTTTAAAACATGAGCATGTACCCAAAGTGTGCCACATCTACTACAAAAAAAAAAAAAACTAAAGGCAAAACAATGTTGTGCCTAGCACAAAGTGATCTCCCTTTGCCTAAAAATGCTATGTCGAGCCCCTGCTAACAATCGTAGGATTTATCCTGTAAATCATATTCTAAACTTCTCCTAACAAACTTCTTCCTTAGCACACTTGAATTCGCTAACACTCCCTAGCACACACTCTTATTTGTTCCTTTCCATGCATTTTGACCTAGTTATCCCTTAATATGCCCCGACAATCCCTAACACTCTAGTTCAACATGCATTGACATTTTCCGACATGTATTAGCATGCCTTTTCATTCCTTTGCATGCCCTGACCTTCCCTAGCTATCATGCCCTCACAACTACCCTTACTTAATTTTCAACTTGGGAACCCAACCAAGCCTCCTTATTCTTAAACTTGTTCAATTATGAACTATGTTGAAGCCTCGAAAATCACTGCTTCAAACATTGGGGGATAACCACCCGATCGGGACCTTAGGACAACTCCTTTTCCGTTTGGTGTGGTGGCTCCGACTGGATTTATAGGACCAGTTTCCTAGTAATTTAAATGAGTTGGTAATGGAATGATTGAATGAAGGGAAAATGGGACTAAATGACTGAAATAAAACTATTTAAACTAACTTAAAAATGATAAGATAATTCTAAAACTAACCCAGGCATCAAATGTGAATACAACTTTAAATTGCTTCAATTAACCAATAACCATGAAAATGTATTATAGCTTAATTGAAATATGCAGTAACAAATAAATATAACTATGTTTAAGAAATTAAACAGAGTTATAATAACATATTGCATTCATCATTATATATCGTTTTCATATATTGTAAAAGATAAATATTTCTACACACTCAGAAATGATATGTATAAAGAAATATTGTAAAGCGAATACACATAAACGATAGCAATTTAAAAGATAATACCACATAACATAAGAAAACTAACAGTGAATAGATAGAAATACCATATCCATCTTGCTACTCTCCAATGCATTTCGATATTCAAATCTAGCAACTTCAATGTAAAATCGACTCCAAGATACAGAAATGCAATTCTTAAAGGCAATTTCGCACAGAATCACCAGATGTGATCCTTTATAAAAAAATATAAGAGTCAATGGAGTACAGAAATGTAATCTCCAAGTCAAAATATTACAAATTCAGGACCCCTTTCTAAATGCATGAAAGGGGTTTAAATATGTACTTAACAAAATAACTAAAACTATTCCTACAATCTATCTAAATCAAAAAAAATCTAGAACAGAAATGTGATTTTGAGGTGAACCGACTCATTGATTATCTTATGCGTTTGATGTGCCCAGATGGCAGATTTTGACCATTTCCTTCACTTCTTCAGGATGAAAAAGCTTTGAATGCAACCACCCTGTATATGTGGCATCAGAGAATTCGGGAATGATGCAATCGATGGCATTTGAAAGAAATTTTATTGTTGTTTGTTGACTATGCGGCTTGATAAGATAGGTCCACATTGTATCCCATGATATTCCTTATAGTTGGCCAATTTGCTGATTTTTATTAATTATCTCTTCTTTCCATCTGTGATCAGTTTCTTTTACCCTAGATAATGTTGGAAATTTTGTCATTGACGGCAAAGGAGATGACAAAGGAGGAAGCACCTAAAACAGCAACAAGGCAAAGAGAGCATGATACATGAAGCAGAGGCAGTTGTAGAAGGGTCATGTGATTGGAGATCTAGAGAGGCAGCAGAAGCAGCAAAGAGAGAGGAAAGGAGCAGCATCAGTCAAGGAGCAACATCTGTTAAGGAGTAGAGAAAATTGAAGAAAATCTATAAACTGTTGAGACAGGGTTGATTGAGAGATCGAGAATGAATAATCAATTGTGTAAAATCTGTATGGGCCATATATGTATCCCTTAGTCAAAACCTGTGTGATGGAACCCTATGATTGACTGTGTGAATAGAAATTGCAGTGTGTCATAGTTCGTTGTTATGTTGACAATCCCCTGAGGGCCCTAGCTCATAGTGTATTGATTTGTACATGTTGCGTAGAAAACAACTGAACATTTTCTGTATAGAAACTCAAGAGGACGAATCTGTTCATGTGGCATAGTAGAGTAAACCTCTGTCATTTAAAGAGAAAGGCAATTTTAGTATATCGGACTGAGCAGTAGTGAATTGGTAATGACACATTGAACGAGTTGCAACAGTGATTAAAATTGGTGAAGAGTATGTGAAATAATGAAATGCATCAAGCGTTGACTTAATTACAGAAGTGCCATAGCAAAGGCTCGAAGTGAGTATTGTGAAAGGAATATTGTCTGCAATGTTAAAGAGGAACCAAAGGCATAGAGGCAGAGGCAGAGTCATTATCAAATAGTGAAATGATCAATGTTGAATAAGAAGAAATAAGAAATAAACCCTGTGTTAAGGAATTATGAATAGAAATGAGTCGTTGGTAATTGCAGTATGGACCAAGAAACTGTGTTGAGGAATTGAACATGAAAGGAAAAGTTCATATATATATAAGCGCAATGGAAACCTGAGGGAAAAGGAGAGGAACCACGAGTACTGTGAAGAGTGACAGCGGGTTTGCAAAACCAACCCCACCCATATCGCACCGCCTCTATACGGTAAGCTGTATTTCTAATTCTAACGCGATCAATGCCATAGGCTGACACGTGGCCTTAAGTGGTTTGGAGATACCACTCTCATCGCGAGTTAAAATCAGATGCATCTAAGTCACGCGAGATTTTATTGAGGACGTTGGATCATCTGAAGTAGTGCGACGTGCTGTCCGTCGTTAGATGAGAAGGGTCGTTTAAGAGCTGGGCCCCACTTTTAATTTATGTTGAGGACTGATGTTTAATGCAAGGTCAAGGCTTATAAAGCTTTCTCATTAAGTTCATGTTTTTTTGATGTTGTAACATTTGATTGGAGAGCTTTATATATTGGGCATTATGTTTATGGAATTGCCGTGGGTAAGTCTAAGGTATGTTATAATGCATTATGGGCCTGAGTGTTAATGGAAATTCGAGGAGTATACATATGGGGGAATATATATATATATATATATATATATATATATATATATATATATGGTGTTATATATATTATGTGACATTTCAAACCTTACACGAATTAAACAGAGTGTGGGGTACACATTAAAATACATGGGTCGTTGAATATTAAAATCATATTAAGAGTTCGGCTCTTGAACAATGGTAAGTTTATAAAGCCGTGGGTATATAAATAAATGACTTCCACACACAGTCAAAGCTGCCAACATTCAATAAAATGTTATTTTATCAAAGGTTAAGCCCAAATTGATTCCGTATGTGTAAATCGAATGGACAAAAGAGTGGGACCCTCATGAATGCATCAGAGAAATGCATACCAGCAGAACTTGTTAATAATAGTAAATCATCGCATCGAGAGTACTCAAGTTGCGATTAATCACAATTGGAAAAATGAAGTGAACAATAAATTATCGCTGAGAGTTTTTTATGTTCGATTAAAAGACAGTTGTACAGGCAGCAGTTATGCAACTACAATGAACAGGGGAAATGAATATAGTGAAATGAAAAAGAGAATTATGGTTTTTGATGAATGTGAGATGAAAACAGAGAGAGAGCAGTGTTGTTCAAAATTTATATTGTAATTGAATGAAAGGTTTTAACTGTTTACATTGTTTGTGATGTAATTGGCAAGTCTTCGGAGAAAGATAAAATTCCACTGTAAAGTTAAAATTGATACATTTCTCTGAGTAAATTGATATAAGAGAAGAAAATAAACAATTGAAGAAAAAAAAAATCAAGCAAATATGAATATTGGAGTGCAGTAAAAAGAAAAAAAACAATCAAAGGTATAGAATAGAGCTGATATCCAAGGTAAATCAACAAATGTTTCATTTATGAAAAAGAGGGAGTTGAAGCTTCCTTGCAAGTTGTAGCTTGCAAAATTTGAGGTTGGAGCCTCCTCTAGGTTGGTGCTTACAGAAAATCAGTGGTGATAGGGAATTGGAGCTTGCCTTTACATCACAACAATAATAAGATATGGTTTTCTCCCTTTATGGGTTTCCACGTATATCTGTTGTCTCTGTGTGTGATGTCTATGTGTTGATATGGTTATTCAGTCTGCTTAATACTTACTGCTTTGTCATAATTCTGATGTTACATTATCTTAACATTTCTACACATATAAGTTTGTTTCCATATAAAATTGATCATGAAAGATAAATTGTAAATAACTTTAATTGAAAAAGTTTTTTAAATATTCTTAAAGGTGATAAACTGATTCACACCCCCCCCCTCTCAGTTTATCTAAGGTTTCAAAAATTGGTATCAGAGTAGGTTCCTTTTTGTAGGAGTTTAATAACTGAAAGGAGATCCTAGGTTCTTAGGATGGCTAGTCAAGAAGGATCCTCAACGAACACAGCCCCTTTTTTCACTGGTGCAAATTATGCCTTGTGGAAAATCAGAATGAGAACATACATAATGTCCTTAGAGATATAAGTTTGGGCTGCTGTGGAATTTGTATATGACTCTAAGGAAAATGTCTCAGAGAAAGAAGCCAAACAAGATTTTGTGGCTAATGCAAAGGTAATGAATGTAATATTGAATGGACTGTGTGAGGCAGAATTCATCAAAGTAATGCATAGCGATACTACCAAAGAAATGTGGGAAACTCTAGAAAATATTCATGAGGGAGACAAAAAGGTGAAGACAGCTAAACTTCAAGTGTATAAAGCCCAGTTTGAAAATTTAAAGATGAATGATGAGGAAGATATTGCTAGTTTATTTTTAAGGGTTGCAGAAATTTTCAATAATATGAAAGCACTAGGTGAAACCATGCAAGAATGTGTAATTGTTCAAAATATCCTAAGATCTTTGCCGTCTATTTTTAACCCCAAGGTTTCTGCCATAGAAGAAACAACAGATTGGGAAACCTTGACCATGAACCAGCTGCTTGGAAAACTAACAGCCTATGAGATGAGACTGCCATAGAGAAATTAAAATGTAATGGAGGCATCCTTTAAGGCAGAGAAGAAGAAAGAAGAAAAAGAAGATATAGGCTCCTGTTCTAATGAATAAGAGGCCAAATTTATCAGGAAGTTGGATAAAGGCTCAGGTAAGTATAAAGGTAAACTTCCATTTAAATGTTTCAACTGTGGAAGAGTTGGACACTATGCTTCTAAGTGTCCTTATAAGAAAAAAAAGAATCTGGCTCGGGAATCAGAGAAGACTATATCTAAGAACTGGCAGAAAGGGAAGAGATTCAATAGAAAATCTTTCTATGCTCAGCAAGACAATAGTGCATCAGAAGACTCAGCTGAATTATCAAGTGAAGAAGGAACATCAGAATTTGTTTTGATGGCTATAGAAGAGCTGGAAGAATGTCTTCTAGAAGATGAGGAAGAAGGAGAAGTGGACCTTGAAGGGGAGCAAAGAAGTGCCTTGGAGGAAATTGATAGACTAAAACTGAAGTGCAGAAAATAGAAAGACATTCTTCTCAAATATGTAAGAGAGGAACAAAATTCAGAAGCCCTCATTCAGTTGAAAGTAGAGCTTGAAGAACCCAAGAAGGTAGAGAATATTCTTCTTAAACAAATCAATGATAAGACTCAGGAACAAGAGAAGTTGGAAGAAGAAGTAGTTTTCTTAAGGAAGAAATTAGAAAATGCCCAGAGGAAAGTAGATACTTCTCAAATAACAAGCTCTGGTAAGTTAAATGAGATTTTAGATGCTCAAAGATCTCCTCCGATAAAAACTGGAATAGGCTATGAAGGAGAATCAAGCAAAGGCAAAGAAAAAGAAAACAAAAGTATTATTTTTGCAAAAGTAGATGAGAATATCCAAGCAGCTTAGAAGATTTCAAAGGAAGAAGAATCTTGCAATAAAGCAGATAAAAATCAGGAGGAAGCTCAAGTGACAAAGGATGAAGTATTCAACCGAAAAAATCTCGTATACTCCTGAATATGTCAATTTAAAAAATCATCAAAGGAGATTTTTTTCCTCCTATGAAAAATGAAACTTGTTATGTCTGCCACAAATTGGGACACATTGCTGCATATTGTCATACAAGAAGAATAAATACAAACCAACAAAGGATGAAAATAGTAAAAAGTTTTACTCAAGCAGGAAGATGGAGAAGACAACCTTTTATTAGGTATGCAAATTATTTTTATGGATACTGTTTTTATTAAAACGAATTTGGCCATAAAATCATAGAATGCAGGAAATACGGAAAAATATTGTTGTTCAAAACCTCAAGGAGATTTATGAATCATGGAGAGTTTATTCCTACTTATAATTCTACTAAAGATATATCCAAATGTTGTGTATGAAATAAAAGTGGACATATGTCTTCCAAATTTCCTCTAAGAGAATATGGTTCATCATCTCAGAAAAGGTACCAAACAAGAGGATGCCTGTAGTGGAAAAAGAAAGTGAATAAATGTGACTTGGCCCTAATAGCCCAAGATCTAAAAATCCAATGGTATTTGGACAGTGGTTGCTCAAAGCATATGTCAGGAGATAGAAGCAAGTTTATAACCTTTGATGAAAAGAAATCTAGAAATGTTACTTTTTGCAATGATAAAGCAGGAAAAATCAAAGGAAGAGGCTCAGTCAGTTTGGAAAATGGCAGAGGAAAAGCCCAGGATGTACTATTTGTGTATGGGCTGAAAGAAAATCTATTGAGTGTTAGTCAAATTTGTGATAAAGGCTGTGAAGTTCTTTTTAGAGCACAAGACTGTGAAGTAAGATCAAGCACCACTAGAAAAACCCTGATCAAAGGCGTTCGAACAGAAAGAAATGTCTATGTATTAAAAGAAGAAAATGAAGCATGTCACCTTAGCAAATTTGAGGAGTCTTGGTTATGGCATAGGAGATTGGGACACCTAAAATTTTATCATATCATGAGTCTAAGCAAAAAGAACGCAGTCAGAGATATGTCAGCCATAAAGAAGCCTTCAAATACAATATGTAAATCCTGTCAGCTAGGTAAGCAGACCCATACATCCTTAAAAACCAAGAAGTTATCTATAAGAAGACCTCTTCAACTTGTTCACATGGATCTATGTGGGCCTTTGAGAACTAAAACACCGAGTGGAGAATCCTATTTCATGCTAATAATAGATGATTTTTCCAAAATCACATGGGTTGCATTTCTCAAGCACAAATCAGAAGCACTTGAGAAACTCAAATTATTCAAGGCTTTGGCAGAAAATCAAACAGGATGCAAGGTAAAGTGCATCAGATCAGACATAGGGGTGAATATGCAGATTACGATTTTGTAGATCTATGCAATGAGCATGGGATAAAGCAACAGTTCACAATTGCAGGAACACCTCAGCAAAATCGAGTGGTAGAGAGACAAAACAGGTTTGTACAACAGATTGCCAGAGCCATGATGCAAGAAAGTAACATTCCTCAAATATTTTGGGCAGAAGCAGTACACACAGTTGTGCATATCCTAGAAAAAGCTCATTTAAGACCGAACAGTGTTAAGACTCCTCATGAATTATGGCATGGTAAACCAACATCAATCAAGCATTTTAGAGTTTTTGGAAGTAAGTGTTTTATAAAAAATAATGATGAAAATCTGGGAAAGTTTGATGCAAGAGAAAATGAAAGAATATTCTTAGGATATGCATCCAAGAGTAAAGGTTGCAGGTGCTACAAAAAAATACTTCACAAAATTGTAGAAAGTATTGATGTAAGATTTGATGAAGAACTATCAGACAAGATAAGAAGTACATATTGCAGCAATCCTCCAGAAGTTCATGAAGAAGAGAATCAAGATGATGATGAAATAAACAATTCAACAGAAGATACAAACCTGAGATCAAAAAGCTCTTCAAGATACCTCAGAAGAACCATCCAGAAGATCAAATCATTGGGGACAAGATTTTAGGTGTACAGACAAGAAGATAGCTAAATGAACAAACTGAAGAGGCATACCTGGAAATGTTGTCACAAATAGAGCCAAAGAAGTTTGAAGAAGCCAGAAAAGACAAACATTGGGTGAATGCCATGAATGAAGAATTGGACCAAATTGAGAAGAACAACACTTGGGAACTAGTTCCAATACCTAGTGAGAAAAATGTCATTGGTTCAAAATGGGTATTCAAAAATAAGATGAATGAACAAGGACAGGTAATCAGAAATAAAGCTAGACTTGTGTGCAAGGGATATTCACAGGTTGAAGGATTGGATTATGATGAAACATTTGCCCCTGTAGCTAGAATGGAAGCTATCAGACTATTTTTAGCTTTTTCTTGCTATCATGACTTCAAGGTATACCAAATCGATGTGAAGTCTACCTTCTTGAATGGATATTTAGAGGAAGAAGTCTACATGGAGCAACCAGAAGGGTTCTCCTTAACAAATAATGTAGACTATGTTTGCAGATTAAAGAGAGCATTATATGGGCTGAAACAAGCTCCTCGAGCATGGTATTCAAGGCTGGACAAATACTTGCAAAAAAAAGGGTTCAAGAAAGGAGGAGTAGACAACAACTTGTACATAAAAGCAAATGAAGATGAACTTCTGATTGTAGTAGTGTATGTAGATGATATCATGTTTGGAAGCAGCAAAGATGAGTTAACAAAAGGATTTGCTGAAGAGATGAAATCAAAGTTTGAAATGTATATGATTGGAGAGCTTACTTTCTATCTCGGACTACAAATTCAAAAAAAAATCACAGGCACATTTATCTCACAAGAAAAATACCTAAAAGAGATGCTGAAAAGATTCAAAATGGAAGACTGCAAACCTGTGTCAACTCCCATGACTACTGGATGCAAGCTTTGTGCAAATGATGGAACAACTAATGTAGATCAAAAACTTTACAGATCCATGGTTGGAAGTCTGTTACCTAACAGCTTCTAGACCGGACAATGTGATGGTTGTAGGACTTGTGGCAAGATATCAAGAAGCACCAAAACAAAATCACTTACTAGCAATTAAAAGAATATTCAGATATCTACAAATAACTTCACATTATGGGCTATGGTATCCAAAAGGCAAAAACTTCATTTTGACAGCATACACAGATGCAGATTGGGCTAGCTATGTTGATGACAGGAAAAGCACAAGTGGAGGTGCATTATATTTAGAAGAGAGTCTGGTGGCATGGCTAAGAAAGAGACAAACATCTATTTCTCTATCTACAACAGAAACGGAATACATAGCAGCAGTAGCATGTTGCACACAAGTCATGTGGATGAAACAAACCCTCCAAGACATGAAGGTAAGGATTGATGAGCCTATCTCTATCAAATGTGATAATACAAGTGCCATAAGCATATCAAAAAATCCTGTGCTTCATTCAAAAACTAAACATATTCCAATCAAGTATCATTTTCTCAGAGAACAAGTAGCTCAAAAAGTAGTGAAGTTGGAATATGTGCCAACAAAAGAACAGACATCAGAATATTTACAAGACCTCTTGCTAGAGAACCATTTTAATATCTGAGAGATAGACTAGGAGTAGTGTATGTATATGCTACTCTCTAATATAAAGAGAAAGTATAGTTTCAGGGGGAGAATAGAAGAGAAAACATAATTTCAGGGGGAGATCCACAAGGATCATGAATAAAGATCAGAATATCAGCCCTTTGCCATTGATGTCAAAGGGGGAGCAAAGCTATAAGTAGAGGAGGCTTGGCAAAGAATAGCTATAAACAGACAGCAATGTTATTTCCATCAATGCCAAAGGGGGAGACTGTTGGAAATGTTGTCATTGATGGCAAAGGAGATGACAAAGGAGGAAGCACCTAAAACAGAAACAAGGCAAAGAGAGCATGAGACATGAAGTAGAGGAAGTTGTAGAAGGGTCATGTGATTGGAGATCTAGAGAGGCAGAAGAAGCAGAAAATACAGAAGCAAGGAGCAACATCTATCAAGGAGCAGAGAAAATTGAAGAAAATCTATAAACTGTTGAGACAGGGTTGATTGAGAGATTGAGAATGAATAATCAATTATGTAAATTCTGTATGGGCCATATATCTATCCCTTAGTCAAAACATGTGTGATGGAACCCTATGATTTACTGTGTGAATAGAAATTGCAGTGTGTCAGAGTTCGTTGTTATGTTGACAATCCCTTGAGGGCCCTACTTCACAGTGTATTGATTTGTACATGCTGCGTAGAAAACAAATGAACTGTTTCTGTATAGAAACTCAAGAGGTCGACTCTGTTCATGTGGCATAGTAGAGTAAACCTCTATCATTTAAAGAGAAAGGCGATTTTAGTAGATCGGACTGAGCTGTAGTGAATTGGTAATGACACATTGAATGGGTTGCAACAGTGATTAAAATTGGTGAAGAGTATGTGAAATACTGAAATGCATCAAGCGATGACTTAATTGCAGAAGTGCCATAGTGAAGGCTTGAAGTGAGTATTGTGAAAGGAAGACAGTCTGCAACGTTCAAGAGGAACCAAAGGCATAGAGGTAGAGGCAGAGCCATTTTCAAACAATGAAATGATCAATGTTGAATAAGAAGAAATAAGAAATAAACCCTGTGTTAAGGAATTATGAATAGAAATGAGTCGTTGGTAATTGCAGTATGGACCAAGAAACTGTGTTGAGGAATTTCACATGAAAGGTAGATTTCATATATATATAAGCGCGATGGAACCCTGAAGGAAAAGGAGAGGAACCATGAGTACTATGAACAGTGACAACGGGTTTGCAAAACCAACCCCACCCATATCGCCCCGCCTTTGTACGGTAAGCTGTATTTCCAATTCAAACTCGAGAAATGCCATAGGCTGACACGTGGCCTTAAGCGGTTTGGAGATACCACTCTCATCGTGAGTTAAAAGCCCATGCATATAAGTCACGCGAGATTTGATTGAGGACGTTGGATAATCTGAAGCAGTGCGACATGTTGTCCGTCGTTAGACGAGAAAGGTTGTTTAAGAGCTGCACCCCACTTTTAATTTGTGTTGAGGACTGATGTTTAATGCAAGGTTGAGGCTTATAAAGCTTTCTCATTAAGTTCATGGTTTGTTGATGTTGTAACATTTGATTGGAGAGCTTTATATATTGGGCATTATGTTTATGGAATTGCCGTGGGTAAGTCTAAGGTATGTTATAATGCATTATGGGCCCGAGTGTTAATGGAAATCCGAGGAGTATACATATGGGGGAATATATCTATATATATATATATATATATGGTGTTATATATATTATGTGACATGTCGAACCTTACAGGAATTAAACTGAGTATGGGGTACACATTAAAATACCTGGGTCCTTTAATATTAAAATCATATTAAGAGTTTGGCTCTAGAACAATGGTAAGTTTATAAAGCCGTGGGTATATAAAGAAATGACTTCCGCACACAGTCAAAGCTGCCGACATTCAATAAAATGTTATTTTATCAAAAGTTAAGCCCGAATTGATTCCGTATGTGTAAATCGAATGGACAGAAGAGTGGGACCCTCATGAATCGCATCGGAGAAATGCATACCAGCGGAACTTTCTAATAATAGTACCAGCAGAGTACTCAAGTTGCGATTAATCGCAATTGGAAAAATGAAGTGAACAGTAAATTATCGCTGAGAGTTATTTATGTTTGATTAAAAGACAGTTGTACAGGCAGCAGTTATGCAATAGCAATGAACAGGGAAAATGAATATAGTGAAATGAAAAAGAGAAGTATGGTTGTTGATGAATGTGAGAGGAAAACAGAGAGAGCGCAGTGTTGTTCAAAATTTATACTGTAATTGAATGAAAGGTTTTAACTATTTACATTGTTTTTGATGTAATTGGAAAGTCTCCGGAGAAAGATAAAATCCCACTGTAAATTTGAAATTGATACATTTCTCTGAGTAAATTGATAGAAGAGAAGAGAATGCACAATTGAAGAAAAAGAAATAATCAAGCAAATATGAAGATTGGAGTACATATAAAAAAAAAACAATCAAAGGTACAGAACAGAGCTGATATCCAAGGTAAATCAACAAATGTTTAATTTATGAAAAAGAGGGAGTTGAAGCTTCCCTACAAGTTGTACCTTGCAGAATTTGAGGTTGGAGCCTCCTCTAGGTTGGTGCTTACAGAAAATCAGTGGTGAGAGGGAGTTGGAGCTTTCCTTTACATCACAACAATAATAAGATGTGGTTTTCTCCCTTTATGGGTTTCCACGTATATCTGTTTTCTTTGTGTGTGATGTCTATGTGTTGATATGGTTATTTAGTCTGCTTAATACTTACTACTCTATCATAATTCTGTTGTTACATTATCTTAACATTTCTACACATATAAGTTTGTTTCCATATAATATTGATCATGAAAGATAAATTGTAAATAAGTTTAATTGAAAAAGTTTTTTAAATATTCTTGAAGGTGATAAACTGATTCACCCCCCCGCCCCTCTCAGTTTATCTAAGGTTTCAAAAGGTAATTGGCCAGGGGTACAATCTAAAATTAAATTGATTGTGCATATAGGTTATTATTCACCAGCTATGTTACATTGTTCATTATGATTTTAGCTCTGGATGTAGCTCTTTCTACTTTGATTAAACATTGTTCCCATTCTGCAAAAATAATTTATTTATGTCTCTCCATAATCTTGGGAAGGTTTGCTTTTCTTCCTGATTCTGAGTCTTGCCATAAAATAAATTCAGAGATCTTTTCATTAGCTTCATAAAATTCAATTTTAAGACTGACTCCTTCATCTACCAAGGAAGATGTTAATTCACATAGGGATTCTTCTTTTGCAACCTTTAGACAAAATTCATTTAATTGTTGAGACAATAACTTTTTTGTCTCCAGAGCTTCATTTTTGAATTGATCCAAATTAGGATAATTCTTAAACTTGTCTAATTTAGATTGAAACATCTTCTCTTGCTCAATCTTTGAAGTCTACTCATTTTTAAGAAGAGCCTGTAATTTTGCTATTTCTTGATTTAGTTGCTATTTCTTTTCTAAAGTCTGTTGATCGGTCTTTTCCTTTTCAACAGCAAGATGCTCTTATAATTGTTTAGATTTGAGCTCTCCATCCTGCAATCTCTATTCTAAATAAATGATTTTCTGCTAGTTCTCTGTAACCTGTTATTGTAACATGGCTATTTGCATATCCTTTTGCTTCATTAACTGTGTAACTTCAGAGGCCTTGTCTATAGTAGCAGCACTATAGGCACTTGCATATTAGGATAATTTGGTGAGATCCTCATATGGATTCACCTCAACATTATTATAAACAATATTCATGAATTCCACCTGCGATGTCAAAAGTGCATCTTGATCAGTTCTCCTTCTTTTTATTTGTTTTCTCACAACATCCCTATGTTTAGGACTGTAAAATATATCCAGAGGAGGGATTTCTTCTATCTTCAACATGATCTCACTTGTGGGATTTTCAGGGATGATTTCTATATCTTGGTCTTTCAGATCATTAACTTGGGGATTATTGTGTTGTCCTATTTGCTGCGAAAATTGCTCATATTGGCTCAGCAAATGAGGAGAAACAATAAGTTTAGTAGCTTCTTCTCCTCCAAGTTGAAAATTTGAACTATTGTTTATATCACGTTTTGGTGCCTGTTCATTATTCTTACTGTCTATGCCTCCCTTTTCAGTATACACATTGGCATCAATACCTGTGCTTTCTTTTCTTGCCTGGGCCAAAGATTGTTGTAGATCAATTTTAGCAGTTGTTTCTGTCTTTTCAGTATCAACTTTGCTGCTAATATATTTCTTTTCTAAAATAGGATTAGTTCATGTTACTTCTTTACCAGATGTATTCCATGTTTCCCTCTATTATGATTCATATTCCTGTATATAAACTCTCAACTGATCCAGAGGAACTTTGAGTAACCTCTGACTTCTAAATAACAAAAAATTATTCATTTCTTCGGCCTGAAGGTTGGACTTGGCCAAATCAGAAACTTGGGACATTTTATCTATAGAAACAAATAAATCATCAAACATATCTGGTTCATGTTTGAACCGAGAAATTGAAACAGAAGTAGTAAAATCATATACCACCTTCCTAGGATCATATTGCCTCCTTGGGATTGTTGAAAGCTTGAGATTGGTTAGCTTAAAAAATTATTTTTCAGCATGGAAAAAATTACTGAGAGTATAGTCACCACATTTAAAAGGAAAATTAGGCCACATAAGCTTCTTGTTGTTCTTCAAAGTTATAGACATGCCTTCTACTGTCAGTTGATAAGAAATTTCTTGTGCTAACAGTTTGTGTGGAACATACAAAGGATGGATGTGTGGTTCTACAATACTTCCAAAAACTCTGATGTATGTGAAATTTTCCTCTCCGTACCAATCTCCAATTGAGGATAAATCAACTCTAGCTTTGTCGAAAAGTCTAGGAGGGAATCGAATGAAAATGGTTTGATAAATTGGAATAAGAAAACAGTGACAGACTCTGTAAACATGGCTTTTGAAATTCCCCTTCCATAAGAACTTGTGATATATATGAATTGGAATAGGATCTTTAGGGGTCCATTTCCATCCTAATAAGGGGAATTCAGAATTGAAACAAAGGGCATCTACGATATAATCACAAAAATAAAAAGGAGTGGAATTTCCTGAATTTTTGTCTTTCCTATACTCAATAATTCTGTTGGCTATCTTATCAGAAAGAATGATAGCCCAATCCATTATCTCGGAACTAACAGCAGAATGTATTAATGGAACCATTTGTATAGAATACCTAGCCGAGTTATCATTTCCAAACAATCTACACATCATTGCTGTGACATAGCAGTATGGAGACAAAAGAGACTCCATAGAGTACATACCTGATGCCTCGTGTCTATGCTTTTCAAGAACACTTCTCCATTATTTAATTGTTTCGACTGCTTTTTATGATTCGCAATAAATTCCTTGATAAAATATTTGTTATAAATTCTCTATGGGTCTAGAAGGTGGTACATCGCTTTGATGTCTTCTGGTTTGAATGACCTGAATATTGCTCCAGATGCTGAAAAAAAAGGTTCTGTCTTTGATAGCCACATTATCAATTACCCATCTAATAACATCATAATATGGAAAAATGTTTGCCCGAGCTGCAACTCGGTGTAGAAATGAGTTTGCTAATGCACCAAGAATATTTTCAGAATCTGAATCTGAGTCGTTTTCGTCAGGAACTGTAACCTTAGCTTCAAGAACTTTAGGGTTTTCCTTTTCAAGTAAGTTGTATACATTTTCCCATGTCATTTTACCAAGTCCCTGGCATGAGGTATCTGTAACCAACTTAAGCTTTGCTGGTTTCTCTTTAGGCGGCATAGTGAACACAAGAGCTTTTGCAGCGATGGCGGTTTTCGATTTCTTGAATCTTTTCGACATTTTAGTTTCGGGCAGTGTTTCTCTTGTTCTGCGAATGGAAAAATTAGATGTTATATTGTTCTAAAACAAAGAAAAGCTTTCAGTCAAGGTGAAAATGCAATAATGAAAACAGCTATACAAAAGGATTATTCCTTGATTTGCATTTATTATATCCATGGTTTAAAACTTAAATTCCCTCTAGGGAGTCACATTCATGCATTCAATAACAAAACAAATCGTTTTTATTTTTTTGATTTGTGAATTAATGTCAACGTACAATCATAGATTGGCATATTTCAAAATAGGTGTAAATATATTACCTTTTAAATCTTTAGAACGCGACGAATAATAATATATGAACATTTAAGTTGTATTCGCATCGTGATTCCTTTAAAAGGAAAATGAAATAAGACTTATGCCAAATTCCAATTGCGAAGAGCGCATTGGGGATTTTCAAATGGAATGAGTCGTTAAATAGTTTCTCCGATAACCCGATTGAGATGAGGTGGGGTCCGTCGCGTCGGAGTCTTTCAACCAAATGAATATATTGTTTTAATTCTCCGAAATGAGATTGCAATGAATCGCATCGCATTGGAAGTATGTAAAACAAACATAACACTTTAAATTTTATCCGAAATGCGATTGCGATTGAGTGCCATCGCATCGGAATTTTACAAAGCGAAAATAGAATTTAAAGAATTCTCTGATTTATGATTTGCGATTACTGTACATATCGAATATTGTTAAATATAAATAATTTATATAATATTTTTGATATGATTTAAACGCTTTGTTTTTCATCGGATCGAAAAGTTTTTTAAAGGTTTGTACACTTTGTAAATAAAAATATGCAATGTATCCTTTTATCGATGAATATTTTATTTCTAATAGAAATGATTGGATTTTTTCTAAATCTTTTATTTCTATCTAGAAAGAAAGATAAAAAAGGGGACCTATTTCTAAATGAAACTTATTCTAAAAATTTCAAAATGGGGATGGTTGTTGTATAGTACAAAAATTGGCGATTCACTGGAAGAAACAGTTATCTCTGAAAAAATGAAATGAACACTATATTTCTAGTAAGTAAAAATTTCTAAAGATAATGAAAACTTAACTTAGGATAATTCAAATAAAATCTAACTGTGAAAAAGAATAAAAATCACGTACAGTTTCTTTTTAATTCCTCAAAGATAAAAACATTTTTGGGTTATCTCAAGCTTTGATTGGTTGATAATAATAAAGTAAGTGGATTTCTTCAAGTTTAGCTTTTGTAATATACTCTATTGTCATAGGTATTGCCTCTACTGCCAGCAAACGCTCATAGTCTCGACAAGGTTACCCTTTTAACTATTAACCATCCATTATCCCATGCAACTAAGATTATGATTTTTTTAAAATAAATTCATAAGACATATTATCTCATGTTTTTGTCTTTTATTTTATTTTTTGTTAATTTAAGATCCATTGTTCTGGTTTGGTAGCCAGTTAGTAACAATTCCATTCACTAGTTGTAATTAAACCGAACAAGCTGGCTCGTGATGAGACCCCTTGTCTTGCTTTTATAATCCATTACCCTGTTTTGGTATGTAGTATTGGTAATGTCAGTTTTATTACTTCTTAAGATCATGGTAAGTAGGCTCATGATGAGACCTCTTATCTCCTAAATTTGGTCATATAATTTCTTAGAATTACATTCTAAAAAATCATAACCGAAATGGATGGGGTGAAATATTTGTATCCTTAAGAATAAATGGATGACAATTTTCAGAGTTTTTTTGTTTGCTAAAGCTTGAAAAAGTCTTTACTTTTTAGAGATAACCTCTCTCTGCTTAATAAACTTATAATGATTTACATTTTCTTTAAGTTTTCAAAAGATCATGCAAATGTTTTGAACAAATTTTCAAAGTTTAACATTTTATTTTAAACTATCCAAAATTGTTATCATTTTCTTGAAAATTCTTATTCACACAAAATAAGTATTTATAACATTCCTTTCAAGACAATTTTCTAATAGTAAAAAGTCAATCAAAGACTATTAACAACCTTTATTTACAAAAATAAATAAAAATTGTAGAAAGGAATATGTACAAGTTAGAAGTGGTTACCTCCTTATGAAAAGAATTTCTTTAATACAAGTCCATTTACAGGAAGAGATTCTCTCTTTCCTGTTAAATCTTGAAGTATGAATGTATATGAGCCTATATTTTCAGCAATCTGAAATGGTCCAAGCCACATTTTTTGAAATTTGGGCTGCTTACCTTTTTCTTCATGTGCTTTATCCCATTTCAGAACAAGATCACCAATTGATAAAATTTTTGAGCCGGTGGAACTTGAATCAAAAGAATATTTTACAAGTTGTTGATGTTTTTCATGAATATCTTTTGCTTTTTCTCTATCTTCTTCTAATTTAAAGATCTGATCAAATCTCAACTAAATGGATGAGGAAGGATTTTCTTCAATGAATTGCACTAGGGCTAATGATGGAAGATCTAGATTTGATGGTATCACAGCATCTTTACCATAAACTAAATTGAAAGGTGAAGTTCCTATAGAAGCTTTAAGAGTAATACGATTAGCCCATAATGCAAAGATTAAATACTTGTGCCTGTTCTTTTGATTTTGATCAATGTTCCTTTTAATGATTTTGATGAGATTTTTGTTAGTGGATTCAGCTAAACCATTACCTTGTGGATAATAATTTTATGAATATTTCAATTTAAAACCTCTATTAATTGCAAATTCCACTATACTATTACCAGAAAAATAAGATGCATTGTCAAAGACCAGAGAATAAGGTACACCAAAACTGGTAATGATGAATTTATCGATGAAATCAATAATTGCATCAGAGTTGGCTACCTTTAAAGGAATTGATTCTACCCACTTTGTGAAGTAATCTATTGCTGTGAGGATTTACTTGTGTTGTTTGGAAGAATGAGGAACTATATCACCAATAATATCAAGCCCCCATTGCTCAAATGGTTGCTCAATGTTTACTGACTGCAAAGGAAAAGTTGGCTTCCTTTGTCTTCCACTAGCAGTTTGGCAAATCTTGCACTTCCTCACATAATCATGTGTATCCTCGAAAAGGGTAAGCCAATAATATCCAGCATGGATGATTTTGTGGGTTGTGGTATCACCTTCAAAATGACCTCCTCCTGGTCCATCATGTAATTCCTGCAATACCTTTTTTGCTTCAGTCTTTTCAAGACATCTTAATAGGATTGAATCATAATTCTTTCTGAATAACACATCATCAATGATTTCATATTTAGTAGCCAGCAATCTTAAAGCATGTTTATTTTTATAGCTGAGATTAGAAGGAGCATACCCATTTTTCAAGTAAAATATCAGATCAGCATACTGAGATTCAAAATCTGTAACACTTATCTGACTTACTTGAACAACATTTTCTGGATCTTGATTTTCTGGTATGTTATGAGCTCCTGCTAATAATCTGCAAAAACCTTGTCCTCTAATAATCTTTGCTGGTTTAATATCAATATCATATTCTTGCAAAGATGTCACCCAATTAGCCCTTTTTTCTCCTACTTCTCTTTGAATTAGTAATTGTCTTACTGCAGAGAATGGGACAATAACCTTTGTGTGTGTTTTTAAGAGAAAATGCCTAAAATTTTTTATTTAATTAAATACAGCAAAGGCTTGTTTTTCAACGTCGGAATAATTCATCTCATCTCCTTGCAAATTCAAGCTGAAGAAAGAAATCGGTGCTTCAATTTTTTGATCATTGAGCTGTGTTAAAACAACAACATAGGATGTTTCGGTTGCTAAAGTATAAAAAATAAAATCTTTAGAAAAATTGGGAGTATTAATGCAGGTGCATCAATGATTGCCTTCTTGATCGCATCAAAGGCTTCTTTTTCCTTATATCCCCATTTGAATACCGAATTTTTCTTAATCATATTCTGCATAGGTAAAACAATTTGAGAAAACTCTGGAATGAATCTTTTTACAAAATTAATCTAACCTAAAAATTATTGCATGGAATTTTTATTATGAGGTAAAGAAATATCATAAATTTATTTAACTCTATCAGGATCGATATATATACCATCTTTTGACACAACAAACCCTAAGAGTTTTCCTTGATCGAGAGAAAAGAAAGATTTCTTTGGGTTTAAGGAAATACCAAACCTTCTACATCTTTCAAATATTTGTTTCAGATTAGGTAGATGATTGAATCTCTTTTTTGAATAAATTGTTATGTCATCAAGATAAATAACAATTGATCTATTAATCAAACCCTTAAATTCTATGTCCATGGCTCTCTGGAAAGTAGCTCCTACATTTACTAAACCAAAAGGAATTTTCTGATAAGCATAGGTTCCCCATTTGGTTCTGAAAGTGGTTTTCAACCTATCATTTGGATGTACTAGAATTTGATTATACCCTGAAAATCCATCAAGGAAGGACATGAGTTCAGAACCAGCTACCTTTTGGAGAATTTGCTCCACGGTTGGCAATGGGAAACTGTCTTTTTGACATGCCTTGTTTAAATTCCTGAAATCAATACAGATTCTAATGTCGCCATTTTTCTTCCTAACAGGTACCATGTTGGAAACCCAATTGGAATGCCTTATAGGAAAAATGATTTTGGCTTTCAAAAGTTTTTTGAGTTCTATTTTGATTTGATCCTCAAGATTTGGATGAATCTTTCTTAACTTCTGTTGAACAGCCTTAACATCAGATAGCATTGGAATTGCGTGTTGAATTACAGAAGTATCATAAGTCTTTAAATCCTCATAACTCCAAGCAAAGACATTTTTATATTTACTCATAAGTTTAATAAAAGCATATATTTCTTCTGGAGTTAAATTGAGTCCTAGATTAACATTCTGAGGTTTAGAATCAGAGCCAAGATTAACTAATTCAAACTTCAAAGTTAAACTTTGAAGTTTAGCATTAGTAACTTTCTTGAATCTGTCTTTAATATCATAAAGATCCTCAAGTTTAACAACAGATTTACGAATCAGATTTTCATTATTTCTTGAAGTAATTTGTAGATCATGATCATCTTCATCAATAATTTGTTCATCATATGATTTCTCAGAAGTTAAGAAATTCAAAATATCTTGATCATGGTAGAATACTCTCCAGTTAGTAATATTTTCTGGGACAGATGGGCGAAAAATCAACTCTACTGAAAATCTATCAGGACTGCAATCTTCAGTAGGAATGAGTTTGGATGAAAAATTAGCTAACAGGTCAGCTGACGTGTTTTGATTTCTAGGAATATAAGAGATATTAAATGCTAGAAATTGAGTGGTAAGGTCATGTACTAGGGTTTGATAATGTTTGAGATGTCCTGAAAGACAATGGATGGTATTCCTTACTTGTCTTATGACAATTTCTGAATCTCCATACACTTTTAAGTATTTTACATTTAACCCTATAGCCTTATAAAGCCCTTCAATCAAGGCTTCATGTTCAGCAGTATTATTAGTGCATTCAAATTCTAATCTACATGATAGCATGGTTTTCTCTCCTTCTAGATCAATTAGGATGCATCCTGCTCCTACTCCATCACTAGATTTCGATCCATCAAAATATAATGACCAAAATAAACTTCTATCTATAGGTTTATCTACAAATGAATCAGAAATATTAACAATTCTAGAAGAATCAAATTGCGAAAAAATTTCAATTTGAGAAACAAAAGTATTTACAGAAAAAGGTGACTGTGGTGCAGTAAAATTTCCAAGAAATGACTCAGCAGAATAACCTCCAAGAATATTATTTTTGAAAGCTACAGGTTCGTTTGGTTGTTAAAATTCAATTACAGTGTGCGTCATATGTTTTTCTCGCTCGATTTTGATTTGATTTGGTTTCCCTTTGTAGGGAAACCACATATGTGAAAAATCAGTTGAGATATAGCCATTAAGTTTTGTAGACCAGTCTCTACTTAAGACTAATCCATAGAATTCAGGAATGTCTGCAATTAGAATATCAATTCTTTGGACAATCCTAGGATCGGAAGCTAGTCTGATGGTAACTGAATTTATTTCTCCAACAACTTGAACTTTAGAGCGATCCAATTGTACAATGTGAACAATAGACTTCTGTGGTTCGATATTCAATTTAGCACAGACTGAAGAAGGAATTATATTAGAGGATGCTCCAGAATCAATTAAACAATTATGAAAATTCTTATTGTAGATTTCATAAGTCAACAGAAATGGAGGTGTCTGAGAATTTGATCTTTCTCCAATAAGAACAGTGTCTGTTGCATCTACTTTGTCTGGTGGCTTACCAGTCCCTTTAGCTGCTTTAGCTACTACACCGCTTGGTAGAGGAGCAATAGGTGTAGAATTTAACTCTTTTAATAACAACTTTTTTTTATGTTTAAGTTTTCTAAGTTTATGTAATGAAATATTCGCTCTAGTCTTTTTCATGTCCTCAAAAATATTATAATCCATTGGATCAGATACCACTAGAGTCTTCGATGATGTTGTAGGAGGATTAGGAGATGATGGCTGATTCTGAGTGGGTAAGGGAGAAGCTCTCTTTGTAGGGGTTTTGTCTTTAGTACTCGAAGTTGTAGTTTTCTTCTTTGGAACAGTTTGAACAGGTTCCGATGTAGATTTGCTCCTTGTGCTCACAGGCATAGCTTTTTGTTCCATTTCACTATCCAAATTAGGGAGAATGAAATCCCACATTCCATTTAGTTTAGTTATTTCTTTCCTTTCATCTTCTTCATCTGTCATTGGAGGAGTATCTTCTTCTTCTTCTTCTTCTTCTGATTCTGCATTGGAGATTGTATTGGGAGGTTTTGATTCAGCTTGATTTCTCTTGAAATTTCTAAATGGTCTCTTTGTAGAAGTCTCTGCTACTTGCTTTTTTATTTCAACCATCTCATTAGACATAGTTTTAAGGACTTTATGTAAACCCTCCATGTCATATGGATCTCTTGGTGTCTTTTTCTTGGAATCATCTTTAAAAATGACTTTCTTTGATTTTCTTTCCTCAATAGCATTTTTCTTATCTACAAAAATCATTCATTTTTCAACTGAAATAGCTTCTTTTATATTCTCAGCTAAAGTCAGTTTTTCAGCTCTATCTACGAAAATTTCTATGTTTGAGGGCAAAGCATTAATATACCATTCACTTCTTACATGTTCACTAGGTTTAGATGTTGTAGGGATCTTATTCAAGATTTTATTAAATCAAGAGTTAAAATATTTAATGGGTTCGTTGGGTTGAGTCTTTAAATTGGAGAGATCGTTGATTAGGGTAACAATTGATCTATCATCTCCATATTTAGTTAAAAATTGTTCTTAAAACATATCCCAATTTGTGATAGAATCATAAGGTAAAGAAAAGTACCAGGATCCTGCTGTTCCTTACAAGGTATAGGGAAATAATCTAACTACAACATCTTCATGCTCTACTTGATTTAAATTTATAGCAAGCATAAAGTTATTGATAATTTCTTTCGCTTGTATACCAGTATCTGGACTAAAACTTGGTAGCCATTTTTCAGGATGATCGGGTAGATCATGCAAAGGTGCAACCATATTTACAGCTCCTGATCTAGTCCATGGTCCTTGTGCCATTATTGTGATGATGGTAGAAGAACTATAAGTGATAACTGGTGTATGAGTAGTAACAGTTGAAGTACTGGAAGAGACAATTGATGTTTGAACAGATGTAGTTTGAGCAGATGATGATGAGACTACTGCACTTTTCTGATTTGGAGCTTGGGAAACAGATGATTGAATATGTGATGAAGAACTAGTACCACTTTATGTTTCCGATGGAGTTTTTCTTGTTTTGACTCTACTAGGGATAGGAAATTATTTTTGGGAAATTCCAAGTTTTTCACTCTGTGACCTACTGAGAGGTCTAGAAGAAACAAACTATGAGGTGACACTACCTTCAGATAATTCTGATTCTTCTAATGATAATGAGAATCCTTGAATTTCATGGACTAAAGCCTTAACTTCAGGGGATTCAGGAGGTGGATTATCTGATTGATGTGAGACTTTGGTAGTGGGTGTTTGAATGCTTTTATCAATTTCTTCTCTAGTGATTTGATATGTAGAAGAAATTGAAGGTGATGAGGGTGTTGTGCTCTTAGAATGTCTTTTGGATTTGGATTTATCTATTATTCATAGCTTAGGCGCTCCTTCTAGCGCTAAAAATTTTGAAGCCTTGAAAATCGTTGCTTCAAACATTGGGGGATAACCACCTCGTCGAGACCTTAGGACAACTCCTTTTCTGTTTGGTGTAGTGGCTCCGACTGGATTTATAGGACCAGTTTCCTAGTAATTTAAATGGGTTGGTAATGGAATGATTGAATGAAGGGAAAATGGGACTAAATCACTGAAATAAAACTATTTAAACTAACTTAAAACTGATAAGATAATTCTAAAACTAACCCGGGCATCAAATTTGAATACAACTTTAAATTGTTTCAATTAAACAATAACCATGAAAATGTATTATAGCTTAATTGAAATATGCAGTAACAAATAAAGATAACTCTATTTAAGAAATTAAACAGAGTTATAATAATGTATTTCATTCATCATTATATATCGTTTGCATATACTGTAAAAGATAAGTATTTATACACACTCAGAAATGATATGTATAAAGAAATATTGTAAAGCGAATACACATAAATGATATCAATTTAAAAGAGAATATCACATAACATAAGAAAACTAATAGTGAATAGATAGAAATACCATATCCATGTCAATACTTTCCAATGCAATCAGATATCCAAATCTAGCAACTTCGATGTAAAATTAACTCCAAGATAAAGAAATGAAATTCTTAAAGGAAATTTCGTACAGAATCACCAGATGTGATCCTTTCTAAAAATATAAGAGTTAATGGAGTACAGAAATGTAATCTCGAAGTCAAAATATTACAAATTCAGGACCCCTTTTTAAATGCATGAAAGGGGTTTAAATAGGTACTTAACAAAATAACTAAAACTATTCCTACAATCTATCTAAATCAAAAAATCTAGAACAGAAATGCGATTTCGAGGTGAACCGACTCATTTATTATCTGATGCGTTTGGTGTGCCCAGATGGCATATTTTGAGCATTTCCTTCACTTCTTCTGGATGACTAAGCTTTGAGTGCAACCGCCCTGTATATGTGGCATCATAGAATTTGGGAATGATGCCATCGATGGCATTTGAAAGAAATTTTATTGTTGTTTGTTGACTATGCGGCTTGATAAGATAGTTCCACATTGTATCCCATGAAATTCCTTGTAGTTGGCCAATTTGCTGATTTTTATTAATTATATATTGTTTCCATCTGTGATTAGGTTCTTTTACCCTAGGTAATTGGCCAAGAGTACATTCTGAAATTAAATTGATTGCATATAGGTTATCATTCACCAGCTGTGTTACATTTTTCACTATGCTTTTAGCTCTGGATGTAGCTCTTTCTACTTTGATTAAATGTTGTTCCCATTCTGCAAAAATAATTTCTTTATGTCTCTCCATAATCTTGGGAAGATTTTCTTTTCTTCCTGATTCTGAGTCTTTCCATAAAATAAATTCAGAGATCTTTTCATCAGCTTCATCAAATTCAATTTTAAGACTGACTCCTTCATCTACCAAGGAAGATGTTAATTCACATAGGGATTCTGCTTCTGCAACCTTTAGACAAAATTCATTTAATTTTTGATACAATAACTTGTTTGTCTCCAAAGCTTCATTTTTTAATTGATCCAAATTAGGATAATTCTTAAACTTGTCTAATTTAGATTGAAACATCTTCTCTTGCTCAATCTTTGAAGTCTGCTCATTTTGTACAAGAGCCTGTAATTTTGTTATTTCTTGATTTAGCTGTTGTTGCTTTTCTAAAGTCTGTTGATCAATCTTTTCATTTTCAACAGCAAGCTGCTCTTATAATTGTTTAGATTTGAGCTCTCCATCCTGCAATCGCTATTCTAACTGAATGATTTTTTGCTAGTTCTCTGTAATCTATTCTTCTAACATGGATATTTTCACATTCTTTTGCTTCATTAACTGTGTAACTTCAGAGGCCTTGTCTATAGTAGCAGCACTATAGGCACCTGCATATTGGGATAATTTGGTGAGATCCTCAGATGGATTCACCTCAGCATTCTTGTAAACAATATTCATGAATTTCACCTGCAATGTCAAAAGTGCATCTTGATCAGTTCTCCTCCTTTTCCTCTGTTTTCTCACAACAAGCCTATGTTTAGGACTGTAAAATATATCCAGAGGAGGGATTTATTCTATCTTCAACATGATCTCGCCTGTGGGATTTTCAAGGATGATTTCTATATCCCAGTCTTTCAGATCATTAACTTGGGGATTACTCTGTTGTCCTATTTGCTGGAAAAATTGCTCATATTGGCTCAGCAAATGAGGAGAAGCAATAAGTTTAGTAGCTTCTTCTCCTCCAAGTTGAGAATTTGAACTATTGTTTATATCACTGTTTGGTGTCTGTTTAGTATTCTTACTATCTGTGCCTCCCTTTTCAGTATGTACATTGGCATTAGTACCTCTGCTTTCTTTTCTTGCCTGGGCCGAAGATTGTTGTACATCAATTTTAGCAGTTGTAGCTAGTTACAGATACCTCTTTTATCAATGAATCTTTTATTTCTAAAAAAATAATCGGATTTTTTCTAAATATTTTATTTCTATCTAGAAATAAAGATAAAAAAAGGGGACCTATTTCTAAATTAAACTTATTCTAAAAATTTAAAAATGGGGAGGGTTGTTGTACAGTACAACAAGTTACTACAACTAGACTATATTGTTCAATTGTGTAGCTTGGGAGGTACTCCACAAGCCTAGTGAGATGGCTTTGTGTGAGTTTGGTCACAAAAGGCTTTGTGGGAATAGAAGCCAAGAAAAGGGATTTTGGGCCCAAGACGGGGTTTAAAAATAAAAGAAAATTAAAAAGGAAAATTAATATTTCCTAAGGTCTAAGTGGATAAAACCTGTAATTTCTAGAGGGTTCCTAAGAGGTCTAGGAAAAACTACTTAAGGATTCTTTAGGATGAAGTAAATAACAACAAGTGAGAAGGATCTCATTTGATCAAGGGGGCAAAGATAGATGTATTCCTAAAAAGGCCATGATCATTATCATGTATAACATTCATTAAGATGCCTCGGTATGCTTTGGCATGGTTTAATATTAAATTTATTTGAGATTAGTTATTGGAAAGTATAAGAGAAGTAACAGAGGATGATTTGGCACTTCTAATTCACTAACACTTGGCACTTGACACTCATTTCCACCTAGTGTTGGTGTGCATAGCATGCCCCTCTTGGAAAATGTAAATTGATTACTTATTAACCCTATGATGTGTTCATTTCCTTGTATTTTAACTTGTTTCTCCTTTTTGTTTCCTTGATAGTCCCTGGCATGGATTGTCACACCATTGTAGATATTGGCATGCCTTAGCACTTGACACATATTAGCATATTTCACATGCCTTCAAAATATCTGGCAGATGTAAGAATTACCTAGCATGCCTTGGCAATCATGCCCTCACAAATAGCCTTACATATTTTAATGACTTGGGAACCCAATAAAGTCCTTAGCTACTCCAATTCATGTGACATTGGTTTGATTCAGCCGTAACAACTTGATCAATTGAACCTACTACAAGTAGAATTTGCCTTGTTCACCTAAGAACTTCTTATACCTGATCTTAGGCCAGTCATTTCCAAGCTGAAATTTTCCCACTTTAGAACTTACCAAGACAATGATCACATCTAGCCATGGCCATAAAACACTAAGAAACATAGCTTACATAGGGAACATTTCACATGTATGTCTAGTTCATATAAACAATAGAGCATTAACTGAGAGTTTGCAAGAACCACAAGATACACAAGACACACAAGATATAGGTCGACACAAGCGGAGTTCCCCAAAACTTATACATAACAATTTACAATATGGAATTGTATAAAATAGTTTGAAACGTGAGAATTTGGCCAAAGTGTGCCCCATTTCATATAAAAATAATAGATAAAGGAAAAATAGTGTTGTGCCCAACAAAAAGTATCCCTTTGTTTAAAATTTCTTTGTCGATCCCCTTATCGCAATCATAGGCTAGCCTCTTACAAATCCTATTATGAACTTTTTCTAACACACTCCATCCTTGGCACACTTGAATTCACTGACACTCCCTAGAACACACTCTTATTTGTTAATTTCCATGCATGTTGACCTAGTTCTCCCTTGTGATGCCTTGACACTTCTTAACACTCCTCAACATGCATTTACATTGTCCAGCATGTATTAGCACACCTTTTCATTCCTTGGAATTCCCTAACCCTTCCTAGTTATCATCCCCTCACAACTACCCTTAATTTTCAACTTGGGAACCCAACCAAGTCCTCACTTGACTATAGGAACTTGACTAAGTTACGATTACTACAACTAGACTATGCTGTTAAATTGTGTAGCTTGTGAGGTACTCCACAAGCCTAGTGAGATGGCTTTGTGTGAGTTTGACCAAAAAATGTTTTGTGGGAAAATAACCCAAGCGAAGGGGCTTTGGCCCTGAGATGAGGTTTAAAATATAAAATAAAATTAAACAGAAAAATAATATTTCCTAAGGTCTAAGTAGATAAAGTTTGTAAGTTCTAGAGCGTTCTTAAGAGGCCTAGCTAGGAAAATCTATTTAAGGAGGCCTTAGTATGAAGTCAAGAACATCAAGTGAGAAGGAACTCATTTTATCAAGGAGGCTAGGAGAGATGTAGTCCTAAAGTAGGTTGAGTTATAGGGTTGAGTAAGCATTGGTAAATCGAGGCCATGATCATCCACCAAGAGTAAGATCATCATGTGAGGGTTCACAATAATGTCACATACCTTAATGGGTCTGAGATAGGAAATACGATGGCATATTGTTGGTTCTCTTAGGGCATATAAATCTTAAGACAGGCGACTCATGAGAATTTGGGCATGTGAATTCAATGGTGTTTCTGTGTGAAGTCCGCATAAAATTTTGAAATAGTAGAAAGGGTTGATACCCTACCTTATGGTGGTCACTAGGTTGCAAATTTTGTGATAAATACCAACATAAATGGAGGAGGGTCTGCACTATAATTTAGGGCCAGAACAAAAGGAGTCACAGGTGTAATATTGATTAAAGTAACCATAGTTTGAGTGTCATAGAGATCTAAAGTTCAAGTCAATATTCATTCAAATAAATGACCAGAATCTATGGATCCATATGAGCTAGGCCGAGTCTCTTATGGAGGAAAGAGTTATATTTTTTTCTATGGGTGAATATTTTTTGTTCTAAATAAATTAGAATAGAAGTATAATTCCCTATTTAGGGAGGTTTCCTAGCATGTTAAATCATAAGGTATTTCATTAAGACTGTGACAAATCTACATAGAGGAAGAGGAGTTATGACCCTTAGAGAGAGGTTTATCTCTGCAATATATACCACAAATTTGGAAGATGGTTTGTAGAAGTATGTTCGGAGATAGAAAATCCAAGGAAGGTGGAACCTAAGTAGGATATGGAGCAGAAGAAATGTGCCATATGAGGAATGGATTGACATGAAAAAGAGTTTATTTTTTTGGACTGTCCATAGAATTTTGGACAGGTATCTGAAGCAACCTATGAACAGTTAGTCAATGGACTGTAAATGGATGATTTGTGACCATAGTTGAGTCATCTAAAAATTGTTAGAAGGATGATAAGATGAGTAGTTTAGATTTGTTCATATATTTGAGAACAAAAAATTGGTACACAAGAATAGTGATTTTGAGAGGACTCAAATCACTATTAGGTGGCATATTTGAAGAGCCCTATATGAAGGCAGTTTTGTGGCCACTAGATCAGTAAAAATTTTATTGTGGTTGGGAAAACTGATGGCAGTCCAAGTACAATTGTAGGGTTTTTAGGTTACTGTCAAAGAAGAGCACTAAGTCCTATACTCGTGAAGGAAAACAAGACTGGTAGAAGGGTAGGTGTATTGGGCCTAAGGACATGCAAAATTTGAAGGACTAAAGTAGCAGTCAAGTGGGCTAGCCAACTAGCCCTAGTTCAATGTATTGTAGAGGATTGTGTCATTGAGAATAAGGGAAACCTCCACATCCCTAGACTTGAAATCTTGGAGCAGTAGTATGGAAAAAGTGGGCAGACCTAAGAGTTGTTCACAACGGAGTTTTGAACAACTGATCGAAAACCTTAAGTGTTGCAAACCTTAAAGGCAAAAATAGGTATATAGAGGGAAAAAAAATTTGAGCCAAGTTTAGTAACATAAAGGATTTGAGTTCATTGATAGATGAAAATTGAGGAGTTGCATAGTGGGAGGAAAGAGAACCTTCCAGATGTGTTCAATACATGTGGATTGAAAGGGCTATGTGTATATACCATCAATTATTTGGTCAAGTGTTGTTTTGTTCAAGGTATATTGGTTGTCAAAGGACTAACACCAAGCCCTAGATGTATTCCTTGTATTGGTGTGATTGTAAAGGGCCATCATCCATGGTACGAGAGCTCTAGAATATTCTATTACAATCTGTAATTTAATGAAGAAAGGTTTGAAAAAGTTAAAAAATTTCATGTTAACTAATTGATTCCCTGATGTGTGTAGATTTCATTGTGCAAATTTGATGTGTTGTGGCACTTGAGTGTGTTTTCATCAAATATTCTAAGACCAAACCCAAATTATCATGTGTCATGGAAATTAAACATATTCCTTGTTCACCTAAGAACTACATGTAACTCATATTAGATTACTCATGTCCAATCTCAATTGATCCCACTTAACAAGTTACAAAAGCAAGGCTCATCACATCCAATTGTGGTCGTAAAACAACCAAGCAACATAGTTTACATCTTGACATGCCATAACACCTGACATGTATGAAATTCCTTGGAATTATGTGGCATGTGTTAGCATCCTCTACATTCCTTGACATGATTTTACACTCCCTAACACACCGTAGCACTTCTTGACACACCTTGGTATTTTAAAATACCTTGGAATTTCCTAGCATATAACCTTGTCACTCCCTCCTTAACACACCTAGAACCCATTGACACTCCGTATCACACACTCTTATTCATTCATATCCATGGATTTTTATCTAGTGATTCCTTGTGTTTACCTGACACTCCCTAACACTCCCTAGCATGTATTGGAACACCCTAACACCTGGCACATCTTGGCATGCCACCCTAGCACTCTAGCATTCATTGGCACTACCTAGCATACAATTTCACTCTCTCCTTAGCACACCTAGAGCTCATTGAAACTCCTAGTCAGAAACTCTTATTCATTCATTTTCATGCATTTTTACGTAGTGCTACCTTGTGTTTCCATAGCATTCCTTAACACTCCTTGGCACGTGTTGGTACACCCTAACACCTAGGAAATCTTGGCATGTCGCCCTGGCCTCTAACATGCCTTAACACTGCCTACCATACATTGTCAATCCCTCCTTAGCACACCTGGAAGTCACTGACACCTCCAATCACAAACCATTATTTGTTCATTTCCATGCATTTTGATGTATTTCTCCCTTGTGTTTCCTGGCACTCCTAGTTAACACTTCCTTACACACGTTGGCACATCTTGACCGCATCCCACCCTAGAACTCTATCATTCCTTATCATTTCCAAGCATGCCTTGTCACTCCTCCTTATCACACACAAAACTCATTGAAACTCCTTGTTTCACACTCTTATTCATTCATTTCCATGCATTGTGACATAGTGTTCCCTTGTGTTTCTCTAGCACTCCCTAATAATCCTTGGAACACATTGGCACACCCTGGAACTTGGCACATCTTGGCATGCTTTCCTAGAACTCTATCATGCCTTGGAATTGTCTATCATACCTTTGCACTCACTCCTTAGCACACCTAGAACTTGCTAACACTCTGTCCTTAACACATGGCATGTCTTGGCATGCCTCGCATACCTTGGCACTATCTGGCATATATTAGCACACCCTGAAAGTTCTTGAAATTCCATAGCATTCCCTATTATTCCTTGTCACTCCCCCTTGCCACTCCTGACACTCGTTGACACCCCCAACACACCCTCTTATTCATTCATTTCCATTCTTTTTCACTCAATGATTTATGTTTGATGGGGTGCATGTATAGAAAGAGTTCCTTTAAGAGAATAAAAAAATGATCTCACCATTATGTACATAAGTAATTGAGAGATTCTACTTGAATGACATTAGGAAACTACATAATATATTTTAAGAATGACATTTTTATGGTTTTTTGTTATGGTGTGAGAATGGTAAGAATTGAGTGGTCAATAAGGTGTGTGAATTCTTAGAATACCTTCCCACTCCCTCCTTGGCATGAAAACTATCACTAATTTCCACTCCTTGACACACCCTTGTATTCATTCACTTCCATAGGTTTTTACCTAGTGCTCCCTTGTGTTGTCCTAATATTCCTTAACACTCCTCAACATGCATTGGCACTCTCTACTTAGCACTTTTCGACATGCCCTGCCACTTCATAACATGCATAATTCTTCTTGACACACATTGGCACTTCGAACATGTTAGCACTTGGAAAGTCTTAGCATGTCTGACATGAATTCATGAGATGACTTGGTATGCTTTTTCATGGTTTAATATTAAAGCTATTTGAGATCAATTATTGGAAAGTAGATGAGAAGAAATAGAGGAATATTTGGCACATAGAATGCACTAACACTTGGCACTTGGCACCTATTTTCACCTAGTGTTGGTGTGCCTAGCACATCCCCCACGAAAAAGGTAAATTGATGACTTATTAACCCTCTTATGTGTTCATCTCTTTGTAGTTCAAATTTTTTCTCTGTTTGCTTCCTTGACTCTCCCTAAAATGCATTGTCACACCCTTGCACATATTGGCATGCCTTAACACTTGGAACATCTTAGCATGTTTGACATGCCTTCACAATATATGTCACATATTAGCATTCCAAAGCATGACTTGGAACGCATGCCCTCGTAACTAGCCTTACTTTGGAACCTTACATTCCCTAGAACACCTTGGCACTCCATAGTTGTCACACCCTCATAGATAGCCTTACTTTTTTTGCAACTTGGGAACCCAACCAAGTCATTATCAAAACAATGTTGTGCCTGACACAAAGTATCCCTTTATCCGAAATTAATATTTCCACACCTTATCACAACCATAGACTACCCTCTTTCAATTATTATTCTAAACTTCTCCTAAAGCACTTCATCCTTGGGACACCTGGAATTCACTGACACTCCTTAGCACACACTCTTATTCGTTCATTACCAAGCATTTTAACCTAATTCTCCATTGTTTTCCCCTGGAACTCCATAACAATCCTCAACATGCATTTACATTGTCTGCCATGTGTTAGCACACCTTTTCATTCCTTGGCATTCCTTAGCTAGTATGCCCTGACAACTACCCTTACATTTTTTTAGACTTGGGAATCCAACAAAGTCCTTCCTTGACTATAATAACTTGACCAATTTACAATTACTACAACTATATTATGCCTTGTTCACCTAAGAACTTCATGTGGAACTCCCTAACACTCCTTGGCACACATTGGCACACCCTAACACCTGACACATTTTAGCATGTCGCGCTGAAACTATAGCATTCCATGGAACTACCTAGCATACATTGTCACTCCCTCCTTAGCACACCTATAAATCACTGACACTCCCTATCACACACTCTTATTCATTTACATGCATTTGAAACTAGTGCTCCCTTGACTTTCCTTGGCACTCCATAACACTCCCTGACATGCATCGACACACCTTATAACCTGGCACATATTGGCATGTTTCGCTGACCTCTAGCATACCTTGTCACGCCATCCTTAGCACACCTGGAACTCACTGAAACTTCATGTCAAAAACTATTATTTGTTCATTTTCAGGCACTAATTTTACCTAGTTCTCCCTTGTGTTTCCCTGACACTCCCTAACACTTCCTAGCACATGTTGGCATACCCTGGCACCTGACACATCTTGGTCGCATGCCACCCTGGCACTCTAGAATGACTTATCATTTCCTGGAACACCTTGCCACTCTCTCCTTAGCACACCTGGAACTTGTTGGCACTCCCTATTACACAATATTATTCATTCATTTCCATGAATTTTAAACTAGTTCTCCCTTATGTTTACCTATCACTCTCTAACCCTCGTTAGCATGCATTGGTGTAGCCTAGCACTTGACACATCTTGGTATGCTTCCATAAGACTCTAGCATGCCTTAGAACTACTTAACATACCTTTTCACTCCCTCCTTAGCAAACATGGAACTCGTTAACACTTCATTTCCATGCATTTGAAACTATTTCTCCCTTGTGCTTCCCTAGCACTTGGCCCTAACACTCCCTAGCATGCGTTCGCACCACACCTTAGCACCTGGCACATGTTGGAATACCTTAACAGTTTCCTTGCCTTGGCATGCCTAACATGCCTTAGAATTATCTAGAATGTGTTAGTATTTCCTAGCATTCTCTGGCACACCTTAGCACTCCCTAGTTGTCATGCCCTCATATATAGCCTTACTTTTTTTGCGACTTGGGAACCCAACCAAGTCATTGGAAAAACAATGTTGTACCCAACCCAAAGTCTCTCTTTATCTGAAATTTTTTTGACCAACCCCTTCTTGTAACCATAGGATTCCCTTCCACAAGTTGTATTATGACCTTCTCCTAACACACTTTTTCCTTGAGACACATGGAATTCGTTGACACCCCTTGGCACACACTCTTATTTGTTCACTTCCTTGAATTTTCACCTAGTTATCCCTTGTGATTCCTTGGAACTCCCTAACACTCTTTAGCATCCACCACCAAGGAAACATTAGAATGTATAGGGATGCCTCTTGTTGCAAAAATTACAACATGCAACCTTTAAAACTATTTGTGTTTTCCTCCCAATCTCAGTGGGAGCAACAATTTTCTTAACGAATGTAGAGATGTATCATCATCCAAGCTCTAAAACTCACATATATTACCCAACGCAAACCTTGCATGTCCTATTGCTTCAATACATTCCAAGTACCAACTTCTCCTTTGGCCTTGATCACAACAACTCCTTCAACAATCCCTCTTAGAGCCTCACTAAGGTTCCAATAGCCATAGACAAAAGGCATACGTGAATTATGTCTCTTGATATGGTGTATGTCACTTGCAATAGTAAGAAATTCACTCTCATTGATGTAATCAATATAGATGGCCTCCACACAACATCAAAACAAAGGGAGAGTTGCACTAGTCACACTGGTCACATTTCTTGGGGCATTCATATGTGATTCTGTAGTACGACTAGTGGAGGTTGCATTGGTCACCAGGTTGGGTTGGCCACACCGACCCCTACTTATTGAGGCTACGACTCAGCAACTGATCGTAACTGGATAGAGGTCACACCTCCCAATTTTTACTTGAGGTTGTGACTCAATGATTGATCCGTAGTCTTGGCCATGAATTCAATGCCATCAATGTGAGTCTCGAATGGTTTCAACTATAATGTGTGAGGCATCCTTACGTGCCAAATTTACTTGACCACTTTGGCATTCCTGAAATAGTGACTGGATCACCTCCTTTTGTACTATCCTTAAAATGCTAATGAGATCAGTGTTGGAACTAGGTGATCCACACAGGAAAGCAACATTTTGAAAATATGTGATAGCTCGTCGAGGACCACCTTTAGAGATAGAATCAATGTTCTCAAGGCATTGAAATGATTATGAACTAGTTCTATTTTACATAAATGTAGTATTCGATCAATTACACATCTAGAAGTAAGTAACTCGATAATCCTGCCAACACAGTTGAAAACAAAACCTGATAACTTGGAGTATACCCCCCCATCGTAGGACACAAGGCATCATGGGAAATACTGTAGTAGAACATGCCTCATCTGAAATATGATTTTGACATGTGCATAATGATAACTACTATTCACATTCCAGAACCCAGTGCAACCACTATAACACTGCTTACATTAATCTTGAATATTTTGATTCATATTCAAGCCCAAAAAGCTGGTGTACGATCATAAACTCATTTCCCACGGCTTGCATTCTCCAATGCATTGGTTGCATCCACAACTAAAGATTTTGCATGGTCACACCATTCACATTGGTCGCTTGCTTACTCCTAATATTATTTTGTTACTTGGAAAGCTGGATGGGAGTACAACTCTCTAGAAGTCGGAGAGTCGCAACATAGATTGGTCGCACTTCTGAGCTTGTCCCTAGAGATCTAAGATGCAACTCTGCAACCTGTGCACTGATTGCAAGTGGGGTATGTAGGCAGTTTCACTTATCAAGGGTACCATGGGTCACACGAAGCTCTGGCCAGCATTGCTACAAGACTGCTCGAAGATATTTTTTCACAACTGCAACTTATGTGTTCAAAATCTCTAGCATATGAATGAGCTAAATTAGATTTTACACCATGAGGAATGGCTGACATATCAATCTTGGTCTTAACGTAGTAGCAACAAGAATAAGTTGATTCCCCGTGCCACCATATTCTGATGTTGCCCATGGAAACTGTCAAAGGGACTGCTTAAATGGTGCCATCCAACGATGAATATTGGTGATTTTTGGAGATGGTCGCTAATTCTCCTACCTTGGATTCCTCGACTAGTTGAAGATAATGAAGATCTATATAACTAAAGGCTAAGTGAACTAGAGGGAAAAGCTTCATGGTTAAAGTATCATCCCATTTTTTTAATGTGTTTTCGTTTCTGTAAACTAGTGGCTAATCAACAACATTCATGTGCCTGACGTTATACGTAGACTCAATATATTTTGATAATTTTCTTCCACTTCTGCTACTTTCACACATAAATCACCAAAGGAATGCATCTTGCCAAGATTTTTAATAGTGAACAGACAATCCTTGTATATACCTCAGCATTCTGAGCATTATAAGCATCCATACAGACTTGCGTTTCACCTAGGCGGACGTTAGTGCTAACAATCCTTAATTTGGAGCCTTAACATTGTATTTTAGAAGTTGTATTCCAATGATAACAAGTGCAAAATATGATGATGCCCTTCCAAATTGCAGGTATTGTACCAATTAAACTATTGTGGCCCATGTTAAGATACAATAAGCTACTCAGATTTCCAAATGAATTTGGAATAGTTCATGTGAGGTAGTTAGCTGAGAGAGACAATATTGAAAGGTTTTTCATTAACCCAATCTTAGGAGGGATTTTTCCTTCCAATAAATTCTTTGAAAAATGTACAATAAAATAATAAGCATGCTTGCATTACTAGGTGCGATGTAACATATGGAGCCTCTCAGTGTGGTTGAAATCGTGCTGTCGCGAAGCTATGGATCGATTAACTGTGAAATTCCAAAATCATTGATGTGTGCCTACGGTGATCAATTCTACACATGGAGTCTTTTCAGCTAGGCATTTATTTTTCTAATTTTTTTTTGGAGTGTCACTGAATTGGTGGAATTCTCAAATTCAAGACATTGTAAATTATGTAGGAACTTTGTTGCTTTTATTATAGATGCTAAGGTTTTCAAGGAGAATATAGCATTTGTAGGGTCTAAGGGGAAAATAAGAATCAATTTATAACTCTTTGATATATTAAAGAGTATGGATTATATGATTAGTTGATGATAAATGAAGTGTTGCAACACAAATTCACCGAAGGATAACACAATATAGCAATGTGTTTGATAGTGTGTTAGTCATGGCAAGGCAACATAGTTTATGAGTGTATTGAAGGTAAGTGGAATCTTGTTGCCACTATGTACATGACCTTTAGAGAATTACAGGAAGTTGGTCTAGATGGAGAAACATAGTCTTACAATAGGTGGTTAGTTATTCAAGTGTGTTGGCTTGAGGGAGGCAGTGAGAGGTTTTTTATGTCTGGGTGGTGATGACAAAATATCACTTATAATGAAACGGGCACTGCAACATTTCCTATATTTTAATAAGCCTAACTTTGGTTCAGTTAGGGCATGTTGGCTAGGCATAGTTGGAGTGATACAAGAGGTTGATGGTCATGCACAACTAGTAATTCCATGTCAATGCCATAAAAATACTAGGCTTCTTGAGACATATTATATGCTTAATTCGATTGAAAAGTTTACCCTCATGACAAATGGTATCAACACCACATTTAAATGAAAAAATTACAAAGTGTATGTTCACCATCAATGCCTTGTCCATTAGAGAAGCCAATGGAGCCATGTTGAAGAATATGCTAATAATTAAAGTGAGGGGAGAATGAAAGGATCTTACTTGCGGTGCCATTAGCAATGGCACAATGGATGTCATGTCCAGTAAAAAAGACTAAGAGTGGACAATGAATTTATATGTTTGGTATACTTTGTGAGTGACTTAGGTTGTTTCATGAGACAATTAGGATGATGTACTAGTTTGGTGTGGACTAGGAGATGCCCTTAACGAGGTTTGATCATTGACAAAACATTGTAACACAAGCTTAGGGGAGGAATGTGTAAATTGGCAATGTGTTGAATAACATGTTAGCATGAAAAGACAACATCATTGATGAGTGAAATGTAAGTGGAATCTTGTTTCCATTAGGTACCTGATCATTGAGCCTTGATGGAGACAACATATTTCTATATTGGGTGGTTAGTTGTTCAAGAGTGCTTTTTGTGAAACTAGCTCCAAAAATAAGGACCTAACATTGCTTGGATTAGAGGAGGTGGTAGAATGTTTCCTATAGTTGGGTGGTGATGATATAGCATTACTTACCACTAATGGAAATTTCAACAATTTTTATAATTTAAGGAGTTTCCCTTGGGTTCAATTAAAACATGTTGGTTAAGAATAGATCGATATGCTTAACTAGCAAAGTTTACTACTTCTATGCAATGACTAAATTTTTATAATTATATAACATGCTTAAATAATCACTAAATTTTTATAATTATATAGGAATTTTTTAAAATAAAATACAAAGTTTAACATTGTGACACCCCTCTCTTACTCTCTTTTTTTTAAAATAATCATAACTTCATTTTATACCAACCTAGATCCACCTCAAATGCAGATCTACCAAGCACCTCAACTACATATCTACCAAGCACTTAGGGGGATCAAATTTCTTTTCACTCTAAAAAATATTTGCATCTAAAGATATTTTATTCATCTCACTTCTTGGTAGATATGGAGTTAAGAAGGATCTAAGATAGTTTAATTATTAATTATAATTAATTATAAAAAAATTTCTATTTTTATTGGGTCAAAACATTTAACAAAACATTATAATATTTGTATTATGATGGGCTTTTATTTATACTTATATATTTTTTTGTTTATTTTTACGGATTCAAAATGTTTAAAGAAGAATTACACTTTTAACTATAAATGACAACATCTAGCCAAAATTAAAACTGGAAGAGCTAAATTTCTCTCAATAAATTAAAAACCTAATTTTTAATTGAAATTTCTCTTAATAAATTAAAAACCTAAAAAATTAAAAAACTAATTTTTATATTAAGAATGATTATTTTCAATGAAATTTCCTTTCCCTTGACTCCGTTAATGACCTAGTCTCAACGTTAAGGTAGAATGTGGAGAGACCAAATTTATTTTTAGAAGTAAAAATAAAAGAGTAGCGTGTTATTTCTGGCTCTCAATGCTGCAGAACAAGGAGTTGTGACCAAAGCCCTATTTCCAGACCATTTCCCACTACTTCATAAAAATTATTTAATTTTTTCCAAAAATATGTAACTATTGGTTAAACATTTTCTCCATTGAGGCCATCTTTCTGGAGAACCTAGCAGGCATAAGGGATTTGGGGAGCAACAAATACCAATCCAAAATGTGGCAGAGGACCAACAGTCAATGTCAATCACCGTATTAACCCAAGGGTCTATTTATGTTAGCTTTTCTATAGGTTTTAAGGTTTATTATAGGAGTAGAGAGAAGACTAGAAGCTAAGCTGAGGAAGCGGAGGCTAGCAGGACCTAATTCCTAGAAAATTGGAGGCTCATTAGTTTAATTCGACCTACATCATAGGTGGTAGTTAAATAGGTGGAGGGAGTCATAGATTCATTTACAAAGGAAAAGGATTATGTAGTAGCGACAAGAAAATAGAATTCAATTTAATTAAAAACATTGGAAGTGGGTGGATCGATCCCAACATCCCCTTTTGTTCCATAACCAGGTCAATATTGAGCCCAGCATAAGCTAAATACATCTTTGATTGGAATTCAGGGTTTATTGGAACTATGGGTTCTTTGAATGCTTAATATATACATATATATATATATATATATATATATATATATATATATATATATATATATATATATATATATATATAATTGAGAGTGTGTGGGGCTGGGCAGGTATATTGGAATGGAGCATAGTCCCTTACTTCCCTTGGCAAGTTTCAGGTCTGGTGGTAAGTTTCTCTGGAAATTTCTTCTCGCATTGAAATTGTCCTTTCTTTATAATCCAAAGGGAGGGTGAGGCCACGGAACTCGATCTCGTAGTAGATACAACACTGGTAGTGAAAAGTGACTATCAATTTGTGGTTTGGGTGCACCACTCGAGAGCCCGCTGCACCATCCTCTCTATCAGTGCAAATCGCAGAGTCTCCACCTCCTCTTCCATATTCACGCTCCCATCTGGAAGCTACGATTTCATGGCACAGTAGTGTTGGATGACTTCAAAACAGATCAGATTTTTTGACCAGGAATAGGTAGCATATAGAATGGTGGCTTGGATTTGTTCCATGGTGGCTTTTTTCATTGCTCGCTGAAGGCCATATGGTCTTACTTATGACGATGGAGATATTGGTATGTATTTCTCTCTCCACGACAGGTATCAGAGAATCTACCTGCGCATCAAACAATTTTTTGTAGAGTCAGATATTTGGGCCTTGTTGTAAATGTAACTGAAGTAGGGATACACATTAGCCATGATAGGAGTCTAATTCTCTGCCAGAAATTTAATTGCATCGCTCACGTTTCTCTTCAATTAATTAGTAAATTTTTCCTGAGAGGGAGGATATCAATTTCCTACAGTAGATCAGGCATGGGTGGTGGAAACTTTTAAGGCATTTTGCAGATTGGCACTCTGGAATGCGATTTGAATGGTTCTCGTGGTAGGAATTAGATAGGGAAGATGTTGATGATTTTCAATTGAAAAAACTTTGTTGCCGATTGCGATGTATTTCATGTTGGTGGCCAGAAAGACTTGGAAAATTTCGTTGCTAACCCACCCATTTGCTACAACTTGATCAGATGCAATCTTTTGAATCTCATCATTCCCAAATCCTACTATCACTTCGATTCCCTTGTTGTTTTGAAACGCTCGAAGTGCTTCATGATGGGCTTGGAAAAGCCTAACTTTGTCGATGTGGTGAGATCTTATTAGATTTTCTGCTCATCCTACATTGATTGATTGCATAGTCGATTCATGTGCGTCAATTGATTTCCCATATTTGTTCCTCCTTCCACCATTCTATATGGTTTCCCAAGCAAATGGAATGGTGGCTTGGATTTTTTCCATGATCCATCCATTATAATGGAGGAATTACAGGCTTGGAAGAAATCGACAATGGGCATGTTCATGTCTTATCAATCAGGTAATACACTTTGATCTTTTCCCTTGCCATTACCCCAGGCTTATTCTTGCAAATTGTTGCTTAGTATCACATAAGCAAAATCCTTGTTGTTTGATTGGCTTGGGTGTTTTGGACATGCAACTCTATTTTGGCTTTGGTGTTTTGGAGATGCAGCTCTATTTCTCCCTGGCAGATAGAATAACTCATATTGGAATTTGAGAGCAGGCCTGGATTCTCAAGAGGGACAATTTGATAAGTTTCCCAGGTCAGCTCATAGCACTAAACTATTTTCTGAGTAAAGTTTAATTCGAGTATTTGGTTGTTGTATGAAGAAAATTTATAATTATATATAATTTTGATTACCACACCAGATATAGAAATGAAATCACATATTACAAAAACCTAGAACCTCAGAACATGCTTCAGTATTGTGAGACAATGTAAAACTTTGAGGTAGTGTTGAGTGAAACATTTCTGTCCCGATCCTTAACCCTAGGAAAATCTTCAACGAAATCACACCCATTTTTTATAAATAACAGGGATTTACAAGAACACTACTTAAAACATTGGGGTGGTTTTGAGAGAATAGGTTTCTCTCATCCAATGCTTCTCAAGCCTCCTCTATAAAACCATGGGTGATTTTTTAAAGTCTGGAGTTTGTTAAAAGGTCCACTTGGTTTATTACTTTGTTGTCCCTACAATATAACTGCATGCCACACATTGACAATAAAGAAATCAGAGAGACTTGTGTTGAGAAAATGAATGTAAATCATGTAAATTAATAATCTTCTTTTATTACAATCACAGAAGTGGATTCTACCTGGTTTTCTTAGCATTGCACACAGTAAAATGAATAATAGTTTTTGTTTGTTTTTGGATTTTTTTAGCCTTTCTAAGATAATATCTTAAGCATGAGAGCAACCTTCACCGTGAGCTCTTTTGACTCATTCCATGTTCATAGTAGTGATTTCATTTATTATTCGGCTTCGCTAATTGACTACTGAAGAGTTTCACCAAACAAGTTGTTTTTCTTAATCTACATATTTCAAAAATGGAAAATGTATATATTGTGTTATAAAAGGCTCATATGGAATATTATGTTTTATCCCTCCTGTTGTTTTAGACCTCATGATCAGGTTACTCTCAAGGAAATGAAAGTCGATTGGCATGCTTGCCTAGACAACAAGGTTGGGTTTAAGGTGAGGTTAATATGATGTCGGCTTTCATATTTACAAGAATTAAAATGATTTATGTGTACAGATGAGCATATTTATTTCATCATTCAGTAAACTTAATTTCCTTTGACATAATATTCTTGTTGTTTCATAGCATTGAATGCATTTCATTATTGAATTGAATAAATTAAAAACCGAATTTGCAATTATTTTTAAGTTTTACATACTCCTAACTATCCACTTATCAACGTGGATTTCAAACAAGTCACATCTATCAGATTTTATACAATTCCCTCTAAAGTTAGTAGTCTTCCATACCTTAAGATACCATATCAAATTTTTATCTTCATGCTCAACTATCATGTCTTCAACCGGAAAATTCTTAACTTCAAAACAAATAATGCTTATGCAAAAAGGCATATTCCCACAACTTTCTCTTCCTATAATAATCTGAAAGCATGAATCAAATTTACAAAAAAAATAATTCAAATTCATGCATACCTCTTTCTTTGATTAGCCAGCTAGTCCAAAATTGTTTCTTATCTCGAAGATGAGATTTCCTCCATGTTGAATTGTACTTGCAAACTGTTAAGAAACTTGCTCTCAAAAATTGAAAGTATAGAATATTTCTGCAATGTCATCATGACTCTTCTTCTACAAATTGAATAATCTCTCATGATTTCTTTCTTGTCGAGTATCTTTGAGATCCTCTCTTGCTATGACATAATACAAAGAGTTGATGCATGCATTGGTCCTACTGCTAGATGACTTCTTTTATGAATACCTAAATTCTTCATATTCATATGTTGTTATCTATGATGCCAAAGTTAATACTTATACATGATCTACTCTCCAAACTGCAAACCTTATTATGATGGAGCTAATAGAAGAGATCCTTGGGATATTCAACATTAGGCTTCTTTTTAGGTTCTTTTCCTTCTTCAACTATGTGAGCTCCATCCCTTTCCTTTAAGGATTCTTAGGACAGTCTCTCTTCAATTTTCCATAATCATTGCATTCGAATAATTTTATTTTGGATATATTAATCTTATTTTGACAAGGGTTGAACTTCCCAAACTTCCTATTCTTCAACTTCTTTACTTTAGCAGCAAAGGCTTGAGACTTACCATTGGGATTGATGTTGTCATTTTCCTTCAATTTACTCTCTTCCAAGACGAATTGAGACCAAAAATAAGCTTGGAATATCTTTCCATGAGTAGTTACTAGTCACAAAAGTGTTCCATTATGGAGGTAGAGCAATGAGCACATATGTTGTCAATTTTTCATCTGAAACAATTTCTACAAGAGTTTGGAGTTGATCCCTCAACTGAGATGTCTTCACCAGGTATGAGAAGATGCCTTCATCAAAGGACAACCTTGCCTTGTACAAGTGACTCTTCAAAGATATCTTTTTTCATGAAGTGCTTACTACATATAGCTTAGTCAACCTGTCATAGATGTCTTTTTCCTTATCCAATGCTACAACAAATGGAATAAGTTGATCCCTGATTGATTCAATAAGGATTATTTGATCCCTTGTTTCATCCTTGAGGTATTTGTTCTAGTCTTTGGTATTTCCCTTATCTAGTTTTGAAAATTTGTCTAGGACATGGTCCATGACATCATTTTATATGAGGATAAGATCTATCCAGTTCTTCCATGCTTGGAAGTTGGATGTCACATCAAGCTTATTACTTTTTTTTTAGAATAAAGACATAGTATTAGATGTTTGAGACATAGAGAGAGATAAAAAACTTGCTTGAATTTGATGATAACTTTAAGGTTCACTTCAATTGTAGGCTTGTTTTAAATGGTCCCAAGACTATGATGCCAAGGAGCTGCTCCTTTTGCCTTCTAGTTAGGGTACAACATAGTTACCACTACGATCTTTCTAACTGAACCTTCTTCTAATCCAAATAATTGTGGATTCCTTCTAATCAACAGATATGTAATTCACTTCTTTAAAAATATATTTGGTACTTATCATAAGGCTATTAATCTATGCAAATACTCTGTAAATTCGGCCCTCTGGTTAGGGCCTACAACAGTCACTGCAAAAATATTAAGACTAGGCTTAAAATTCCACTCTAACCTGCGTTCTCCTTTTAATTTCTAGGTGACTTCTTCCCTGGCTTAAAGTTCTGCTTCTAAGCCAATGTAGGCCTTCCAAACGTAAGACTACATAACTCACTTTTCTTGACAAGTGAGGAAGAACCTGTGACCTAGGTTAGGCTTCTTCTTGGGCTGCCTCTAGAGGTTTCTAGGCCTCTTCAAACACTCTAGAACCCTTGACTTTGTAGCCCAAAGTTTCAGATTTTTTTAGCTTCTTTTCTAGCCTTATACTAGCCCTCAAACCCTCCCGAGGTAGATCTGACAAAAAAATCGGTCTTGTTCAAAGAGGTATTTGAGTGCCCAAACTTGCCTTTGATCCCACGTTCATCCTTGTGCTCTTAATTTTCTTCTCTCTTGATTAATCCAGCCTTCAAATAATTCACAAACAACCTATTTTTTTTTACTTGGAAAACCTTTTGAATTAAAACAACAGTGATATTCCAGCTGCCTGTGACCTTGACCTTAGCTATAATACCATGTTGATAAATTTATTATGGAAACAAGAATACAAAGTTCTCTTATCTTGAAAAATTACTTCTGATATTCATTTATCTTTTCTTTATTATTATTATTATGTTTTTAACACCAAATAATTTTCCAAACACTTAAGATCATAAACAAGAAAGAAGGACACAAGACATAGGATCCAAGCCAGGGTAAAACCCCTCCAAGGGTGAAAAACCAAAAAAAAATTATCTTCTTCTAGAATCAATTCAAATAAGACTTCCAGGACTCAAGACCAAAACAGGACATCCACCAAGAACCAAGCCAACAATCAAACAGGTCTTCTCCAAGACAAAATAGACTCTTTAAGTACAACAAATCAAAATATCTTCAAATCAAGGCTAGACTAGCGTTTCGACCATTGAAAAAATATTTGCTACTTTTCCTGCAATTCTCAGAATTGTAGAGTATCCAGAAACACTAATTCCTTCGCACGTGTGAGTTGTAACAGAAATAATTTCAGAGATTGATCATCGCTAGGGTTCCTTGCTCCTTTTTTAGGGTTTTCCTTGCCTTCCAAGGCATTATCATATCATTTCCAATTACAGATCGAATGTGAGATGTGTGTATCAAATGTGGTTGAAGTTCCTCATTTAAATAGCCTTTCTAAGAGGTTCAAATAGCCCTCTCTAGACCGACTTCATCATAGCTGGCCGAATTGGTCTTGGCAGTTTTATAGACTATTCGAGAGACAAAATAATAATTATTTTCTTGATACAAGTGCCTAATAAGGTATTTTGCAAAATTTGACTCTTTCACTTATGTATGTTTTAGAAGCATTAATAGAATTATTGACCAAATTGACAAAAACCTTTAACATGAAACCCATACATTACAAAATAATCTTCTTTTTCATATTTTAATACACATATGAATCAAATGAAAATTATGAAGACCAAAATTAGTTACATTTTCCAACATCATTAACATGATCTTGTGATTCTTGTTTGATTTTGTATGGTTGTATCATTACTTGTGATTCAAGTGATGAAACCATCTGATTACATATTGTTCTCTAGTCAGTTTGATATGAAAAATCAGTTTCTTTTTCAGGCGGAAAAAGGGAAGAAAGTAAAATTATAGAAATCTATCAAAGAAGATAAACTCATGAATTATATCATAATATTAATGAAAGGAAACTATGGACAAAATTAATCATAATGAAAATGTTATTGATACTTTTGAATTAAAAACAATATGAACTTGTATCACTCCATTTTTGTACCTGGTTCTATGCCTGAAGCATGCTTCGTGCTAAAAGACAAAGTGCTTGTTATTTCATATCCTAAGTCCTAGACTAAGAGAGTGCTCTGGTTGATTAATATAGCAAGTATGGAAAAAATCAAGACCAACATTAAACATATGGAAGAACCATTATTTAAATATTGGATGCACCCCCTAAATGTTAATTGGATCGATGGTTACTTTGCCTCCATGTAACATTAGTTGCAAGAAGATAAATCCCTTCCATGATTCAAATCAATCCCCAAGATTTAATTATAATACCCTTTATTTCATATCTACATCCTACATGTTCAACGAGACAAAGAAGTTTGTATTTGTATATTATTTGTTTACTATGCATATATTTTAGTCAGCATGGTCAACATGCACACTATTGAATTTATTACATCGTGCAATCCAATGGCATTAAATTTTCAGAAATAAAATATATTTGAAATACCTTGAACTTCCAACGGCCACAATTTTGTCATATGATGTACCTTTAGGGTCCAAAAACACTCATTTAATTAGGACTCAAAAGTCCCATATAATGGGAAAGCAAGATGTGGGGTTCATATTGTATGGTTGGCCCATGCTCTTCCATGATGGACTTGGACATTGGAGGTGATTTACTATTTGTTGCTAGACCTTGTTTGGATGTCTGAAAGACATTCTTCCTCGAAGTGTCGGATAAGTATGGAGCTTGGTGACTTCATGTTGTTGATGCATGAAGGGAGTTTGTGTGCTTGGAGTAGAGTTGGGTATTTCACAATGAGAAAAAACTCCAAAAATCACCATGAACACATAAACTCCCTTGACATGTGAAATCTTGGGTTGAGGGAGTGTATATGTAGGTGTGGGAGTCCTTAAGGTGACACATTACCTTGGATATGCATTGTCCTTAAGGAGACACATGACCTTGGATATGCATTGGAGCTTAGGACCTTTGGAGGATTGTTGGACCTTGGGGAGTAGTGCTTATACCATGGAGGCCCTACTTATTAATCACTCTCACCTTTGATCCTGATACATGTCACTTAGAGTAGAGTGATTCACATGGGTGGACCTACTTATGTCTTCCAAGTTTTCTTGTAGTGTACTAGGTCCACTTGTTATTGTAAAGCCCCTTTACCTCTCACATAAATAGAGGAACGAGTGAGTTGTTAGTATAGTCGATCATGCACTTGGGAAAATTCATTTTCATACGTGGGTTAGGGATGTAAGAGCAATGCTACTCTCTCTCTCTCTCTCTTGTTCAATCTTCTTTGTACTTCTTTTTTTTTCTTAAGGTTATAGGATTTCTTGGAGCATTCTCCCTAAAACTTCATATATATATATATATATAAAGAATAAATGAAACCCATGAATACAATCACAACCTATCATATAATTCTCCATGCTTTCAAAAACCTTAGATAGGGAAAACTAAGAGAAACCCTAGCTCCACCAAATATACTCCAACAATCTAAAATCACCATGAGAAAAACCTCCATGTCAGAGTATCTTTGGTTGAGCCACTGTAAACCCTAAGTTATTTTAGAATTGTGTTATTTCATATTTTATTTCCAGCTTACCACTACCTTGCATACCTTGTCACTGCCATAAATTATGTTATTTCAAAGATTTGACTTCCAGATTTTCATAAATACAATGTCCTCAATAAGATAGTTGAATGATTCCATATTCATAGTTAGATCATATTACAAAAATATATACATTTTTTGTACCGATCAACAATTGTCTCACAAAGAATAATCACATCAAAAGTGGAAAATGAACTTGGTTGGAGAGGATATTAATTTATCCTCTCAAGTTCCTGAGATAGACTAAGAAAAATTTGTATAGTCATACTCAATCACTAAGGATTTTTGATAATTTATCTCTTTATTGGAGTCAAATTTTCTCAATTAGCAACAAATAATGATTTTTAAAATCCTTTGATACAAACTTCAATTTATATTTTGATGACTATTTAAAATTATCACGAGTCACTATTAGTGGCTTGCTTGTCATTCCGAGCATTATCATTATTTCACAAGCACATAATTACTATCCTCATGAATTGTGTTTCCTCTCTTACTATATACAAGCAAGGAAAATTGTTGGGTTCCAACATGTCCCTAGTTTAGATTTTCATTATTTTTATAAAATTATTATGATTTCCACATGAAGAAGAGAAGCAACAATATGACATACACACTAAATTTGTTGGCACAATGCTTTATGATATTACATTCAACTTGGAATTTTATTTATCCATGATCGAATTGAATTTTTTCCCTAATCGCACATCACAATATTCTTATTTCCAAATTGACGATATTCTATTACACATTTTCTTACATCTATGACACTCCAATTTTCCAATTGGGCATAATTGAATATTTTTGTAACTCCCATATTAGTTATTCATGCAACACTCTCATGGAAACACAAATACCACATTATCTTTTATGCCTTATTTAATTACATGAACTGGACCAGACATCAAATGGTTAACCTCAAAAATGTGAATTGAATCAGAGCTAGACAAAAATTGGGTCAAAAGACTGGTTGTCCGAAAATACATAAATGATTCAAATTTAGGAAAAAACATATATATTAATGTGCATCCATATGAGTCAAAACCATTATACAAAAATATTTCCATTTAACTTGAGTTTTCCTGGGCACAGATTTGGAGGTTTCCCAACATGAAATTCCTAAAGAATATGTTGTCCTGAAGCCTAGCGTGCACCATATCATAGTTAAAATCTAAAGTCTTTGGCACCCTTAAACTTGACACTAGTCTAAGAATCCAATACCATACTAAGAAAAAATTTGTGCTAAGAGAGTTCACCATGCATTTACAACCACATGTTTTCTTAAGGGTGAAAGTGGTTATGTGTCTCATAAATCTGTTTGAAGGACAAATGTCCATATCATACAATAGAGGAAATCTTGAAATTCTTGTTATATAGATAGAAGTATTGTTATGACATTGTTCCCACACCAACACTAAAGATGCAACATATTGTGTGCATCCTTAGATATGTTTGAGACTGCAAGCTAACTGTTTAAATAAATGCATGTATAAAACTTATATATCAGCAAAATAACCATCAATATTTTTCTTCTGATATTTTGGGCTGAATTCATAATAGTATGCTAAAAAGTTTCATTTCAATTTCTGGAAATTAGTATATATAAATGTGAGGTATATACTCTACATATTTGATTATCTACTTTTCAAATCTGATCTTTTTTAGGCTACATATTTGGGTTATCTAATTGTTTGAACTTTGAAATTTGAAGAAATTCCTGAATGGACTTTGTAAATACTCAACATATGGTGGTAAGGAAATGGTACCATAAACTGTGTTATTTCAAAGATCGCCAAGGACTTGGTGCAGTGCCTCAACCTACCCATGACCCCTCACCCATCCCCCTACCAATTGGGATGGGTGCAAAAAGAGGGCCCTCACCTTATAGTCTCACAACACTATGTTGTGAACTTTTCCATTGGTCCTTTCTATGACATAGTGGTATGTGATGTTTATTCATTGGACTGTGCCAATCTCCTACTTGTTCTCCCTTACAAACAACAATGTCATGCTATCTATAATGCTAAAATTCCAAATTTCCACAAAAAACAATGTCTTGAATAAATAATTATCTATATAGAACCTATACATATGTTTAGGATTATATAAGTTGTGTTGGAGTTGTTCCTTTATGTTTTACTACAATCTTGATGTTGACAAAATTTAGCTGAATTTTTTCATCAATTTCTCATAGAATATGCAAAAGGAAATGATTGTTAAAATGTGGAAAAAATTACGTTTCTCTTGATTTCCTTTTTTACTGTTCATGACAATATAATCATGTTGCAGGAATGAGTTATCCTACAGTCTGTTTCAATTTGTGGATTTTATTTTCCTCCCCTTATTTTATAAGGATGTAGATTTCATTTTCTTGTTGATGGTTTTTCCATCTATCTTATCAAGCCCCAAATGCTGGTAATCAAATGGATCTTGAGAAGTAGTCATGGACACAAACTCTATCAGAGGTTAATGTTACAATACCACTTCCACCTGGTACCAAGAAAATTCTAATGGTATGTGCATAAATAAGAGTTATCTAACGGCAGGGTTGAAAGGTAAACCTCATGTCTTAGTTGTAAGTCATTTATTTGTGTTTCTTAGCTGTAAGTAATGTTTTATTTTTAGTTTTATTATATCAATTATTTCATTAAACCAATATGTATGGCCATTATTTCTCACACTATGTAATTTACTTGACATGGTTGATATAACATTCTTTTTATTTTAAGACGGAGATTATATTGATTAAAAGGATGTTAATATTTTGATTGGTTTACTGGGAGCTTGATTTTAAAAAGTCCTGTAAATCCTACGTGGATGTTATTTTTTCAAGGTAAGCCCTTTGCACCAGTAAGGTTAGATGAGTCCTTGAACATAGGTATACATCAAGTGCATATTTGGCCTTTGTTGTGTATATTTTATTCTTTATATCATTGATGGATGGTTATTGATTGATTTAAAACAGAGGATGGGAAGGTCCTGTCAATTCTCTTGACAAAACAAAATCAAATGGAGAGGTAGAATTTTTTTTTAAAGGGTGAGCCAAAAATATGATCTGGATCAATGGAAAAAAATTATGGTATTGATGAGTCTTCCCCATTAATCAGCTCTAAATGTTAGATCACTACCCAAATTTTAGTTATCTGCAATGGAAATAGTGACTAGCTTTAATATTTGTATGAATAACGAGTCTTGCCATTGTCCTGTTCTTTTCCTATGAATGATATTAATTGTTCAAACTCCAACTAGTTTGTTGTTGAACTAATTAAAGTTGTGATGACAAACATTAGTTTTCAAAGCTATTTTCTAAATCTATTTTCTTGAGAAAATTTGTCCTTTTACTTTCTGTACGACAATTTCTACTATGTGACATGTGCTATGATATATTTTCCTTGATAAATAAAAAAAAATTTATACAACGTAGTATTTTTTAAATCTCAAGAAACATGATTTCTAAACAAATTTTATTAATTAAGAACATCTTTTAGACTTCTTAGCTAAGTTATAATTATATATCGATAGGGAATTTTTTGTATGTTGATGTTGTGTTGTCTCTTTGGTTTTTTTCAAGTAAGTATGGTTAATAAGTAATGTGTTCTTGAGCAGCAGTCACATATCTTATTCAACTATCGACAGGGATCTCCATGGTTTTCAGGCATGGCAACAGAAATGCAGATGTTTTACTTGTTTAGTAAAATATTTTTTAGAGTTTAATTTATGTATAATTTATAATCTATAAAGGTTTCAAGATATAATTTTAAAAGCCTAATTCTTTAAAGTGTGCTAGCTCAATGGAAGAGGACCTGTCTTACAAGCAGGAGGTTGGTGGTTCGATTCCATCGTGCCTTGATATTCATAGGGAATGGAAGCAATCAAATTTTGGTGACAGATGCTCTTTTGACCATCACCAACGAGCTTATGGTGACATTTTTTGACCCTCACCAAAATATCAAATGGTGATAGTCAACGAACGCCACCATATATACGCATCAATAGCGACGACCATGAAAGGTCCGTCACCATAAATCATTGTTGTTGATATGAAATGGTGATGGTCAAGGAACGTTGCCATATATATGCACTAATAGTGATGGCCATGAAAGGTCCATCACCAAAAATCATTGTTGTTCATATGAAATGGTGACGGACACTATCCATAATTATAATCAATATTCATGACGAACCTTGAAGGTTGCCAAACACATACTTTCGGCGAAGCCACCTTTGGTGACATTCAATTTTTTGGTGACGGAGGCCATTGTCCATCACCATTGCTCATATGAAATGGTGATGGTCACTATCCGTCATTATAAACCATTATTGGTGATGGACCTTGAATTTCACCACAACACCTTTACTTTCGGCGACACCACCTTTGGTGATGTTCAGTTTTTGGTGACAAATGCTCTTTGACCCTCACCAATGAGCTTATGGTGACATTTTTCTCCCTTCACCAATTTCGTTTTTTCTTGTAGTGAAGTAACAAAATCATTTTCTAGGGAATTTTATGGGATGAAGGTTGAAATTGGAGACATTAAACTCACAGTGACAGAGTCCTTTATTGTTGAAGCTACCAGATTGTCGAGAATTGGTGAAAGATGGTTCAAGAACAAAAGCTTTGAAGGAGAAGAATGGAATACTTTCTGGAAGAATCTAGGTATGGACACCACCATTTTTAAGAAAGGCATTCCAAGTACACTACTTAAGGGTAAATGGATAAATGTGTTGTTAGTAGTTCATAAAATTGTCACTTGTGAAGGGATATTTAAGTGTATGTTATTCTATCACATTCATCTATTGATGAATTTTCTTGAAGGAAATGAATTAAATCTTCCATACTTTCTATTGAATAATTTAAGAAATATGTCAGGGAATGTTTAGAGAAAGATCCAATTCATATAAAACACCATGTATGACTATGGAATTATCAAAATACTCATTGAATTTCATCTTGAAAGTTTGGTAGATAATTTGGATAGCTTCCTCGTTAGGAATCATTTCAAGGAAGGAGATCAAGAGAAGCCTAGTAGCAGTAAAGCAAAGATAGGGAGGAAGAGGAAAACTAAAAATCCTATTTAAAATGTACAACAACAACCATAAGATAATTTAGAGGATGAGATTCCTATTGCAAAATTTTTAGGAAGCATTAAAAATAAAGGTGTTATAAGAAAGAAAGAGAGAAGAAAAGAAGAAAGTTCATCCAAGAAAATAGAGGAACTTAAAACAAAGAATAAAATAGCTAAAACTCAAAACACTCCTCCATAAAATGTAAGAAGAAGTGTTAGGCTTAGCCAAAAAAGAAAGAAACCACCCCCAAAATGTAAAAAATACATTAACCTGGAGGAAAAAGAGGAACCAAGGATTCCATCACCTACTTTCATCTCACCTATTCATAGCCCACGCAGAAAGACACCATAAATTTATCCTATGTAGTAATAAATCTATGATTACATTGAATCTCTAGAGAGAAGAGACATGGGAAAAACATCGTTTTCAAATCAAGAGAAAGAAGCTTAGTCTAGTAGTCCGCAAGAACCTTCGGTTATAAAAATTTTGAAACAAGAAATATTTGAGTTGGAGACACTAAATAGATACATACAGTAGGAAAATGAGGCCTTAAGGATACATAATAAAATTGAGAAAACCAAGAATGATAATATTATTTTTCATTTGGGGCTGTGGTATAAGAAAAACAAGAAGTTGAAGCAAAAGAATAGAGCTCTAAAAGGTCATAAGTCTGATGTACCAAATCTTGATGAAGAAGAAAAGAATGGTAATGATTGAAAAGAAGGTAAAGAAGATAAACCTGGATGTACTAGAAGAAGTTTTAGGAGAAATGCAGTAGCTGATAGGGGTCATCAATTTTTCACTTTTGCATGAGGAAATGCAATGAACTTCTTGTGGTGGATGTAGAGCCTCATGATTGCTTCACTTTGACACTATCTCTTACCTATTTTTTCCTTTTTTGACCACCATCATCAGCTCAAGTAAGCATGAAACTACATGTTTTTTACATGGTAATGCATTTAATTGTCTTGTCTTTCATATTTAATAATGTTCCTTATTATTAAGTTAATATTTGTATTAGCTACGGAATTGACACGATTCTGCTACTAATCTGTGTTTCTATAGCCAACTCCATGTTTTGCCAGACTATGAGGTGCCAACTGAGCGAATAAGTATATGGATAGGTGGGGACTGATATTCTCAAGGATTTCCTCCAATTCATTCGAGCCAGCTCACAAGGGAAAATTTTCAATTGTAGTCAAAGGAATGGGTCAACACATTACTGAATAAGCGAGCAAGAATCTGAGATGATCACACTTCACGATTTTCTTTGCTGAATAGAAAATCATGAATGGTGATATTATATTATTTTTATAAGTCCAAATTAAAGTTTGTTTATCTTAAGTAGGCATGAAAGCCTGAAATAGTTATGAGCACAGGCTTTTATAAATACTGTGCAAACAAAATTGAATAGTGTATAATTTTTCATGCGACTGTGAAGTTTTAAAAAACTTTTTTTTTCATACTTTTTAATGAAGAAGTGCCTTGAAGATTTTATGTGTAGCTCACTGCTCTTGTAAAGCTTTGAGACCTCCTATTTGTGGAGGGCCCCTGCAAACAGTGAAGGTTTTGCATTTTCATTTTTTCATTTTATGATTTGATGTAGTTAATTTCATGTTTTCATTTTATCATTTGACGTAGGTAATTCCAAGTTTTCATTTTATCCTTTCATGTAGTTATTTTCATAATTTTTCTTTTTTCATTTGATGTAGATAGTTTCTTTCATAATTTCATTTTATCATTACTGTTTGATCATTTTCAAAGTACTTTCTTTTTAAATTTTCAGTTGCAGAGTAGTCATTTTTCATATATTTCTTCATAGTTTTATTTCCAAGAATTGAGTCATTTCTTTACAAATTTTTGAGTAATTTATTTTCCGAATATGAGTGAGTTGTTTTCAAAAGAAGTAGTGATTTATTTTCAAGTTTTCGTTTCCATAATCTTTCATTTTAAAAGCATGTGTGATTACCATTTCTAGAATTTAATTTTTCCTTTATGTAAAGGACTTTTAGAAAAATAGTTAAGTAATTACATTTTTAGAGACTAACAATATATTGATTAAGTTTTCTTTAGTTCTATTCTATAGAATAAAAAGCATATTGATTTTAGGAACTTAAATTGTGATTTGAATGCATCAATTTCATTAGTAACATAAGAATAAAAATCATCCTTAGAAGTAATTTCTACAAACTCAATCATCACATCAATAAATTGAATTAAGAGAGGCTTCTAGAATATATAGTGCATTTTCATTTCACAAGTTTACCAACTCCGATCCATAATTTATGTAAGCAATTTAAGACCATTAAATTGAAAAACACCCACTAGAAAATTTGTTGAAATTCAGATTCTGAATCACTTTCCCACTAGAAAATTCCTTGAAGTCGAGACATTCAGTCTAACAACCATCATTTCCACCCTTTATTATCTTAAAGGAGAGATCATAACCATCTAAATTTCTTTATGAACTCCCCCCCCCCGCCGCCCTTAAGATGTAGGAGAGTTTCATTGTTATAATCCATATTTCAGGTGCATGAGAGTACCATATGTTCACTATTCACTGCAAAATTTTCCTTCATGTGAGGCTGAATCCTCCGGTAAAACATAGACAATTGTTTAAATGTAGATGACCACTTCCAAGGATCAATCCATGCATAATTTATCTTCAATATGGGTGGTTGGTTTCATCTGCAACATATTTATGATGAGTTGTTTTTCTTGCCACAATGGTGACAAGGATAGAGATAAAAACTTTTACTTTCCATATGAAAAATTCTCTTACAATGGTTACAATTAACAAGATTATCGGCATTTCAATAGAAAACCTCCACTTACAAAATGAATTGGTTTTGAGAAATATGGAACAGAAAAATTGTTTTCTTTGTTATATCCCAAACCATGTCAATCTTTGTTGAAAGAAATTTTTTCCCAAGGTCTGACCACATTCTTGGAAAGACCATTTATTTATTTTTCTTCACACCTGTTGCTATTGTTCACATTAATTAAATCATTTGTATCACACTAAACATCAATCATCTCTATGAACAATTCATTTGTATCACATGTTGCATCAAACTTTTCAATTAGATCTTCAGTACTAGTAGTTGCATCATTCAGTAGCATAACTTGTTGGATGAGATCATCTATGTCACAACTTACATCAACCTGGTGGATTAGATGATTTGGGGCACAAATTTCATCAACATGCTCAATGAGGTCATCTATTTCATAAATTGCGTTTGTTCTTTGAATGATATCTTCTATGTCACATACTACATATATCTTTTTTATACATCGTGCATCAAGTAGATCTTGTTTTTCACTTAATTTTTTCTAGAGTGCATTAATGAGTTGTTCTTTCATATCTATTTCATTTTGAATATCACTTGTTGCTTCTAATGTGTTATTCATCTGATTTATTATTATTTTTTATTTATTTTTTAACTTCTACTCTAGTATTTCAATTTTTTTGTGTAATTCCTCATTGCACTATCACAATTATTTTATTTGTAGTTTGACACTTTGAAGAGATCTTCCTCCTTTACCAATTTTGTTCTTTAACACGTTGGTTTGTACTCACTCACTTAATTATCACGCTCGCTTGCTTTTATGTTACTTTAAGGTGTCGGTTACTACCGATAATGCACCCAAAAGATTAATTACAATGTATTGACTTTGATGACTCTATTGACCTCCTTATTCAATTTCAAGTAAGTCAAAATACAAAATTCCCTTCCTTCCTTTTAAACACCCTCACATCTCCACTCAAAAAAGTTACTAAAAAAAATTAAAATTATTTACCATCAACTTAAAAAAACATCCCACTTTTCACTCTAAAATGACATTATCCTAACTTCCTATCAATCCATCCCTTCAAATAGTATTTTAATAAAATTTTCTTTATAAAATAAATCCATAACTTTTTCCTTTTTTTAATGTGTAACTTTTAAGGAAAAAAATAACCATCACTTATCACTCCTATACAAAACATATGATCACTCATTTATATCTTTGAATACAAAATAACCGCCCTGTAAAATATTACTTTAATGAAAAATCCACTTATCACTCCAATATGCTTACAATCTCTTTAAAGCAGTTTTAATATACTCCTCCAAACACTTATTTCCTTTTTTACGCTTAACTTTAAAAATAATATATAACAATCGTGTCGCTTTGTTTTTATGCATATGAAATATTATAATAAATAAGTTATTACGTAGGAAATATACCCGTAACCCCACTAAAAGTGGATGAAGAGTGCTCTAAAATGTTTGACTTTGGATATTTGATCTACTTGGTGGAGGAGAGAGCTTGAATAGTTGAAGGGTGGTGTCCACTTCAACCGCATGCATTAAAATCTGAATCGATGCATCAATGCTTCAATGCAGCTCAACATTAATGGCGGGTTTTGCGTGGATGAGACAAACAACTCCATGCTTCCTTCAGTGATTTGCTTTGTAAGTATGTCCACGACTTACAAGGTTCGTAATTTGATGCCAAACCTCCAATTTATATTTATCTTCATGCATTTGTTTCCTTCGTCATACTCGGCAACAACACTTTAACCTTGTTGCCAAAAGATACTTGGATTCTCTATGGCACTCTATTGACAGTGGGAAGACACACAAAGCCACTGGCAAGAATTCTTGGCCGCTTCAATGCTGGAAAGCAGAGCTCCTCCTCTGGTCAACACTTCTTCCACGCTAATGGAAATCAAACTATATCTTGGCTTGAATAATGTGTTCTTTATCACGATGTTCACTTGAGACACATGTTGAGAGCCAATCAAAATTTCCAAATGCATTGCTTCAGAGAAGAAAAAAAAAAAAACTAAACTTTTCTAATGCCTCAAATATCTCTTATAACTCGAATCGTTCTCTCAACTGTGATATTCTAAAGATCCACCGTAAATTTTAAAAAATTTGTAGAGCTTGATATCTTGGATAAAATCAAAAGTCATGCAACTCTGACCAAGATGGAGCTTGAAATGCTTCGTCGAATCCCAATAAAATAGAAAAATGCATCAGTTTGAAGCCTCATAAAGACATTTTTTGAGCTTCCATGACAGATCGGTGCATGATCTGGTATATATTAACAAAAAATTTTGGTAGAATTTCCTCCGACCACACCAAGAACCTGCAACTCTTTCCTCTCGTTTGGACAAGACAACTCTGTCACACAACTGATTTTCTTTTATTTTCAACAACAAAATTGCAAACCTTTCGTCTCACTCTCTCAATCCCAAATATCTAACTATATACTCTTATACCAATTAAAAGGAATTAATAAAAATAAAACGAGACAAAGACTTGGCCGAAAAGTTTTATGAAGCTTTAACGTATTGTATCTCACAGAAAATAATGATAAATGATACAATATATAAATACATCAAGAATATGTCTCAAAATAGTGTGTATATATTGGAAACAATCATTTTGGTTGAATAAATATCTCAACCACACACTAATCTAGGAGCCTAACTAGTTGGATAGAATCTTTTAACCAACTAGACCTAAAAAAAACACTCAAGTTTGACGAACGGTCTCATTCTAGAATAGAAAAGTAGGAATTAGTCCAAGTTTTATAATTTTAATTATTTTGGACTTATTTCTTATTTTATGTGAGAGTGAGGCTAACATCCTTTCACCCAGCTCTTAATGAACAACTAGTGATATCAATGTTGGGTGCGAAACAAATATAATACAATGATTCTTCAATAAACAAGTCCAGAAGTGCTTCATCAACTTGTACACTGTATAAGCTTGTTTATCCACAACGTGGTAGTTTAGCTCAGGTCTGTGTAGACTTGTGCTCATGAAAGAAATAGGTCGCTTATTGTTCAGATCATCTTTATGTGTAAGTACAATGGAAAGAAATGTATCAGAAGCCAAGGTGTAGAGAAAAAAATCCTTATTGAAATTTGCGTTGTATAGTGCGAGTTCTTTTGCAATCACCTGTTTGATACAAGAAAACATATCCTTTTCCATTTTTTCCCATTTATAAACAACACCCTTATTTACCATCTCTTCTATTGGTTTTACAATCTGAGCATAGTCAGATATGAATTTACATAGGAAGTTGATATTCCCAAGGAAGGACTGCATGGCCTGCTTGTTCACTCGATAGGGAATTTGCATGATTTCTTTGACCCTGTCCATGTCTACCTTAATCCCACTTTTTGTGATAATGTGGCCCAAGAGATTACCCTTGGACACTGCAAAGATGCTTTTCTTGGGTTTGAAATATATCCTGTACCTGCAACATCGCTCGAAATTTTCTTCAAGTGGCGTATGTGATATGAACTCCTTTTGGAGAATAGAGTTATGTCGTCTAGGTATACCACTATGCACTTCCTAATTAATCCACAGAATGTGATCTCCATAGCTCGTTGAAATGCAGCACCAGCTTCAATAAACACAAATGGCATTGGCTTAAAAGCAAACATTCCCAGCTTCGTTCAAAAAGTAGTTTTTAGCTTTTCAGGTTTCATGACCAAAACCAGCTTGTTGTATCCTTAATACATGTCAAGTAAAGAAAACATCTTAGACCTCGATATTTTTTGTAAAATTTGTTCCATAGATGGCATAGGTTAGTTATCCTTGTCTCAAGTGCGGTTAAAATTTCAGATATTGACACACAAGATTATTTCCTTGAAATTCTTTCTGACTAGGACCAAATTTGACACCCAAGTTGAGTGTCACACCTTTTAGATGATCTCAGCATCCAACAACTTACCTAATTATTTCTGGATAAAATGTTCAAGCGTGGGATGAAATTTTCTCAGTTTCTATTGAAATGAATTAGTCCCTTCCTTTATTGGTATAACATGCTGGATGATTCATGTTTCATAAGTTTTTAGCTCATCATATGTCCATGCGAATACATATGGGTACTGATTGAATAGGAATTTAAAGTCTTGGCGCACTTGTGGTGTACAACATGTACTGATACTAACATATTTCATATCCTTTTCCTTTCCCAAGTTAGTATGTTCATGTGACAACTTGCAACTATTAGTTTTGGCATTTGGCAGGGCCCCGGAAGTGATTCTCCAAATATACCACACCCTTGGGGATGATGTCTCCTTTATTCTTGTTAGCGGCATCATGCAATGCTTCTTCATGCTCATCCTCATCGATCATTTCATCTTTGAATACATGAGCACTTGCCATGAAATGCAGTTTATGCTGGTCACCATAAAAAATGTGTGAATTAGTGACATTATCAGGGACATGTGGTTTATACATAATTTCAAAAGAAAAACCATCCCTCAGTGGTTACAGCCTAGGAGAAGCACTTGCTAATGCATCTGTAGTTGCGTTCCACATTGTAGGAACATAAATAATATTGAAATCTTGGAAATGTGAAATTAAACGACATACCTCTTGTTGATAACTCTTTAGATAAGGTGAAACATAATTAATGGTATTACATACATCTCTTACTACTATTTCTGAATCACCTACTTCTTTTAAGGACGTAACATTGAGGTCAATGGATCTTTATAAGCCAAAAATGAGTTCCTCATACTCAGCAGTATTGTTTGTGCACTTGAACTCTAAGTGACTTGAGATCAAGTATTTTCTCCATATAGGGTCTACTATACTGCAACTGGCTCCAAATACTTCTTGTTTTTCTGAACCATCAAAGTAAAGAGTCCACAAAACATATGTACAAGGGTTGTTAACTACACCAGTACTAGTACTACTATTGCTACTATTAATTGTACATAATTCACTTGCACTGGTTGGATTAGGAATGAGCTCAAACTGTGTTTCTGGTGGGACTAGGGATGGTTGTGAAAGGTAGCACCCTAGTTGTGTCTCTAGGAAGAAATTGGTGAACAAAAGTTCTACAAAAGCCATCAGTACATTATGTTTTTTCAAGGGATTCATGTAGTGTTTCATGTACCTTTCTGAGTCTACACGAATATGGTTTTTTCTTCCCTTATACACAAGCCATAGGTGTGACCAATCTATAGTAAAGTATCATTGCATCTTACTTGACCAGTCTCTACTTAACAATAGTCCATTTGCTTCAAGTATGTCCACAATCACTATGTTTATGCATTGGTGAACATGTCCATAGGACGACAAGCGGATGATCACATCTCTAAGTTCATCGATTGCACAGACAAGAGTTGTGTCCAGCTAAATAAGTTGTTCATCATTTTTTCTCCATGTTTTGTTGATTTCTTTGCTATAGGCAATGACATTACATTTACTGACGCACCAGAATCAACCAAGCAATTGTGTACATTTAAATTGAACATTTTTAAATTTAAGAGAAAGGGAGGGAAGAGTTTGTTTACTTCTAATGTTAAAGCATGAAGTACATATTCGATAGAAGTAGAAGACATACATAACCCCTTGTTTTAAGGGGGAATATTACCTATGGAGGAGTGTCCAAGTGCTTGTAAAACAATGTCTCACTGGCTCATGATCTTTGTTAACTCAAATAGTTAAATATTCACACAAGCCTTCTTCATGTATTCAACTATGTTATTGTCCACAATGGGAAATATAGATAGAGTGTCTGGGAAGAAGCTTAACTTGTTACTTCCGGATAGATAATATTATATTTATTGTTTGCATAATTAGTTTCTACTGAGACTGCTTTCCCAGACTTGCTCTGAGTGTTTTTGGCTGAGTTGAATGGCATACTGATTTTCCTTAACAAGGTTTCTTTGAGTTTCTGCTTCGTCAACTCTGTTGTAGTAGTCGTCCCTTGGCTTCTCAAGTTGTAACGGTTGGTCCACTTCTGGTTCGACAGGTCACTCAGATGCTATTTGTCGGTTGTGTTCTTTTGGGATGTAAGTACGTAGTTGAACATGTCTACTACATGCCTAACACTTGGAGTCTCGTCAGATGTAGCATATTGTTACTTTTCTTCTTCCGGCCCGGTCAGCTCATCAATAAGTAAGGCATCACATAAATGCATAGAAATAGATTTCATAATGTGATTCCATTTTGGGCCTTTTTTATTAGAATGGTAATCTCGATGATATGAGAAGTATACATCCATGCATGACTTGTCAATATTCAATGCTACGTTTGAAGTTTGCACAGATTTTTCCGGTTGATTAGTGTTCCTACCTGAATTCACGATCCTTTTGAATAAATTGAATCGCAGAGGCTTGCAGTTGACAGTGGTCTCACTTGGCCTGTGTTTATGTTTTTCCAACTCATTTGACATATTATTCACCATGTGGGTCAAGCTCTCAAGATTAGACATTTCTTTCTCTTTTCCCTTGTTTACTGAGGCTTGAGACCTTTTACTTGTATCTTTGGAGTACTTTGGCAGTTCATCGTCCAAGATGACTCCAATCACATGCAAGTATTTCTCAACCACAATAGCCTCTTCAAAATTTTCTATAAGTGATGGTTTCATAGTATGCTTTATGAACTACACAATGCTTGTTGGCAAGGCAAAAGTGTAGTAATCTATTGTGATGGAGACATGGGGTTTCATGTCTTCCGAAAATCTATTCAAGACATGGTTGAACCTTTGATTGAAATCTTTTGCCTTTTCTTTTGGCTCCATTTTTAGATTACCCATCTCTTTCAACAACATGGAAGGGGTCTTATCATCAGCAAATATCTCAAGAAACATTTTCTTAGACCCCTTTAGTTTTGGATGGATTTTTCGGAAGATTGTGGTAACATACAGTTGGTTGACCATCCAAGGTACATGGAAAAAGTATGCATGCAAAATCATCATAATGTACCTCAATTGTTTTCACATGTAGGTATAATTTTTCCAAGTTATCTTTTGCTTTAACCATTTTTTCAATGTCATACTTTGTTAAGGGATTTTCTGGGTGCCTTGGAATCTTATATATCACACTGGGAAGTGAAAGTGGGCCCTGAGACATGCAATCCATATCTTGGTCTGACATATCTTTGTCTTTGCTCTCTTCCTCTTCTCTGTCAGAATATGATAACTCATTTTCCTCTTCTTCACCTCCCAACTTGTCGAAGGTTTTTCCTGATAGTACCGGTTTACCTTCTTCACCACCACAAAAAACTGGAGGTTGTTCTATGTTCTCCACAAAAACTTCTAACTCTTCGAGGGTGTAAATAACCATGTATTCCAAGGAGGAGACCAATACTCATATAGAGGTGTTCTTATTCTTCTTTTCATAATATGGAAGACTCAATACTCCCATGATTAACCCAATTTATTTTGCGAACTGAAGGGTTATGGGGTGGATAGCCCAGATCTGATTATATGAGATTTCAGAAGTTCATGTGGGTTGTGTTTTATAAGAGTCACCAACCGTAGGAGCACGAGCAAGGGAGGTGGAATGTACATTGTTTCCTTGGTCAGAAGATCAAATGTTTGGGTTGGTTGGTTTATCAACCATAAAAAGCTGACGGCCCTCCTTCTAGCGCCATAAATGTTGATGGTGTTGGACACGCCAAATCTAGGGGATCTCCCCAATATGAAGTGCCAATTATACCTCACAAATTTTGGTGTATGATTCCCACCGGGAATAAAGGACCAGTTTCTTTTTTCTTAAATATATGCATTGACTCTTGTTATTGGGAAGAGAGAGAGTGATGCATATGTAATTTTGAAAATCAAGGGGGGTGTGCCTGGTGAATGTCCATTTGCAAGTGTGTCAAGGTTCTTCTACCATGAGCGGAGGAAGAGAAGTGAGCCCCTAAGAGAGAGGTAATATTACCACCCAGGAAGAGACACATGTGAACTGAAGGATTCTGTCTAACATCCAACGAAATAGTCCATAAGGGGATGTGATGGTAATTACACACAAGAACTTGAGAAAGATATGTCTAATATCTTGCGGAATAGTCCGCAAGCACGGGACAACAGTTATGCACAAAAAATTTAGAAGAGTTTGTATAATATCATGTGGAATAGTCTACAAGGATGGGAAAACAATTACAACACATTATTAACAAGATAAGCACTAAAATAACTGAAATAGTTCAACTATCTTAGTACATGTGAAAGAAAACATGAAGTACACACATTCGCAAAATAGTCTTACAAACATTCATAAGTCATTCATGAAGAGCATGTTGGCCATCATAGGATTCTTTTATTAAGTAAAATTTCTAAGACACATATGTACAATGGACCTCACTGGCTCCAATAGTGGAGCGTTTGAGCCCCTCCTTGCTCCACAAAAGGACTATCTTTTCTTTCTATTTCTTTGCTCGTGGAGCCAAGGTGAAAAGTCCTTTGCTCATACAATAAGGGAGTATATATAACCAAGGGTGACTCTTTGACTACCCTCATGACTATTTGACTTCCCATGAATCTTCGACTTACATGACTCTTTATATCCATGTGTGTCCTTCGAACTTCCACTTTACAATACATTTTGGATACAATATACATGATGCACAATAATGATGTTTCATATGAACACTCATGACATTGAATGACATGGAACTACTGACATGGACTACTTGATGACATGGAAATGTCAAGCTACTGCTACTATTGAGAGTTAATTTCCTTCATCAAAGAGCTTTCTTTTCTCCTACCCATTCCTTGACTATAAGGAGTCTTCAATTATCTCATGTCATAGATGATGGTCGCAAACTAGTGTCCTTTTGCTTTCCTTTGATCAATAATCTTGTGGGTTCAAATGCAAGAGCTCTTTATAGCATTCTTCCCTCCTTATTCTTTTCCTTCACCATCTATCCATGATATGATAGAGTACATGTTCCTACAATCCACTCCTGACGGGACGACATCAATTCGAAAAACCCTAGCCTGAGATGATGCATTTTCATCCATGGAATCAACTCGGAACAAGTGGAAGGTTAGAAAAGGAGACTTAGTGACTACACAATGATGCATTTCAAGAAGGAAGGGGGTAACCTTGAGCCTTGAGACTGCACATTTAATAGTTTAGGGTTGGCTGAGTGACATGACTGCACAGTTTCTGGAGTCATTGGGGACAGGTTGCAGGGATGAGAGTTGGGAATGACTACTATGTAGTTCAGGAGGTAAATAAGGTCTGAGGGACTACGTAGCCCATAGTTCTAAGGCTCAGGGGATGAGCTTGTGTCTTGAAGTTATGAATAGCACAGTTCAATTCGGGCTGGAGGCATTGACTGTGCAATTCTGGAGGTCAAAGTTGGGTCTTGGCAACAAAAAACTACAAAATGGAGTAGTCTTGGGAAGCCAGTACTGTGCATTGCGTTGTCTGAAGTAGTAAGGTCATAGTCAGAGAGATGAGAATACATAATTTTTATCAAAGGGAAGGCATGGTAAAGCTAAGTTGTTTGGTCGAGAATTTATCTGAAAAGTGTCCAAGTACGAGACCTGTGGGATCGGTGAACAATGATGTACTCTGATTATGGTCACACACTTAACATATTTTTGACGACTCAAACAACATAAATCATGCAAAAAAGACATTTCCCTCCGTGAAACAACATTACGACTGGTTATGACAAGTGTGACATCAAAGATAGACTTTATGACGATTGTCATGACACTTGTGCAACAATGCTCAAGACTTTGGAAATAAGTGAAATTGATACTTACAAGGTTAGAGAAACTCATTTACACAAACGGGACCTCCTGGAATCATTAAGACAAGCTAATACATGATATCCATTATTCCAAAAGACAACACTTTTCCTATCCTGGGAAAGGGATCATAACAATCTGAGAAAACCAATGAAATAAACTTCAAAGTTTGCGACAGTGATGAAAAAGACCAAGGAAGGCTCCAAAATTTTTGTATAGGAAAAAAATTTGGAGGGGGTTGTAGCAGATACAATAGATTTCTATAACCATTTTCCAACATCCTGTTGACATTATTAGACCCACCAACATTCAAGGGATTTCCCCGATGTGAAATCTCAATTAGACCTCACAACATTTTCAAAATAAAGAATCGGTTTCCATATTCTTAAAGATCTACCTTGGCTCTGACTATCGGCAAGATAGAGGGGTGAAGATGTAGTTTCAAAAAGAAATGTGGGTGTGCCTCATGAGTGTCCAATTGTAAGTGTGGCAAGGTTATTCTACTGCAAGGAACGAGAGATAAGTGTGCCTCTAGGTGAGAGGTAATACTACCACCCAAGAAGAGGCACACATGAACCGAAGGATCTATCAAACATCCAGCAGAATAGTCCACAAGGTATGCAAGTGTCATTAAAACCAATAATTGACAAATACCTCCCTAATATCATGTGAAATATTCCACAAATATGGGATAACAATAGCAACCATTACATCACATTCTCAATAAGATAATTTCCAAAACAACTGAAATAGTTCAACTATCTTAGCACATGTGAAAGAAAACAAGAAATGCAAACATCCATAGAATAGTCTTACAAACATTCATAGTCCATGCAAGAAGAATGTGTTGGCCTCAAAAGGCTTATGTTATTAAGTAAAAGTTTCAAGACACATATATACAATGAACATCACTAGCTCCAATAGTGGAGCGTTGGAGCCACTCCTTGCTCCACAAAGAACTAGCCTATCTCTCTAATTCTTTGCTAGTGGAGCCAAGGTTAAATGTCATTTTCTCATACAATGGGGAAGTATATATAACCAAGGGTGATTCTTTGACCACCTTCATGACTGTCTGGAGTTCCATGACTTTTCAGCTTGGATGACTCTTCTCATTCCATGCATGTCCTTTGGACTTCCACTTTATAATACATTTTGAATATAATATACATGGTCCACGCTAGTGATGTGGCATATGACCACTCATGACAGGAGATGAAATGACACTACTGACATGGAATAATTGATGAGATGGAAATTTCAAACCACTACTGCTACTGAGAGTTTAATTTATTCATGAAAGTGTTTTCCTTTTCATTTCCACATGTCTTCGTGATAATGAATCTTTAATGATATCAAGTGTTGGATAGTGGTCGCAAACTAGTGTCCCTTCACTTTCCCCTAATTTATCTGATTGTAATTTCAGTTGAAAGAGTGTCGTTGAGGATGTTTCCCTCCTCCCTCTCCTTCTTCATCATCTTTCCATGACATGATAGAGTACTTTTTATTGCAATTCACTCATGATGAGCCGACATCAATCTGAAAACACCTAGCCTAAGATGATGCATTATGATCCATTAGTTGAGACTTGAACAAGTGACATGTTATATAGGGAGGCTCAGTGACTGTGCAGTTGTAAAATTCAAGAAGGAAAGAGGAAGCCTTGAGCCTTGAGACTGCACAGTGCGCAGTTCATGTTGGGATGAGGGACAAGACTATACAGTTTTCGGAGCCAGTGGGATATGCTAAAGAGATGGGAACTCAAAGATCTTAGTACATAGTTATGGGGGTTAGGGAAGACCAACCTACTATGTATCTATGAATTTAAAGGGCTCAAGGGATTATCTTGAGGCTTATGGTTGTGAAGTGCATAGTTCAAGCTGGGATGGAGGTCATGACTGTGGAATTCTGGAGGTCAGGGTCGAGGCTTGGTCATAGCAACTGCATAGTGCACCAGTCCCAGAAGGAAAAAAATTCACTCTGCATAGTGCCAAGCAGCAAGGTCACATCTATAGGACTAATACTGCATAATTTTCAGCTCAGGGGAGGCTGGGTGAAGCTATGTTGCTCGGTTGGGAAGTTTTCTGAAAAATGGCCAAGTGCGGGATAGGTGAGATCAGTGTGAACAATGATGAGCTTTGATTGTGATCACACACTTATCATATTTTGACAACTCAAACAAAATAAATCATTGATGACACAAAATAAAATCATCTCCCTCCATGTGATAGTTTTACGACCAATTATGACAAGTGCGACACCAAATATACACTTTATGACAGTTGTGATGACACTTGTGCAATAGTGCTCAAAACTTTGCAATTGAGTGGGAGAGGTACTAACAAGGTTAAAACAACTCATTTTCATAAAGGTGACCTCTTGGAACCACTAGAACATGCTAATGTATATAATTCAACACACAACATGCATAAATATGACACTTTTCCTACCTTGCGAAAGGAATCACAACATTCTAAGAAAACCAATAAAATGAACTTCAAACTTCGCAAAAAAAATGAAAAAAATGAAGGAAGGATCTGAAATTTAGTATAGGCCAAAATTTTGGAGGGGGTTGTATCAACTACAACACTTGGAAACACACTAGTATAATTTCGTCTTCTCTGTATGGGTTAACCTCTTTCATGCAGGACCTTGTTTCTTCGAGGAGTATTTATTCATCGTGTAGATCACTTTGCTTTCCCCACTTACCCTGTGAATAAACTAATTCCATGTCATGAAATTTCAGTTTAAATCGACAAGCATTCAACATTATCACAATGTTTCAAGAAGGGAAGGATAGTGAAGCTCGTGATTTTAATATTTTCTATGTATAATTTTTTCATCTCTGGTGTTGCTCCACTGCCAGCAGGCCTAGGCAGTACCTTGGGGGGGTCACTACATGAATACAAACTTTTCTCCACTACGAGCGAGCCTGAATAGTACCCCACAGAGTTTATTTACCTATCTGCGTAGGAAGCCTTTCTCTTCCTTCACCTTTATTTATTTATTTAAAAGAGGATTATGAATTGGCACTTACTAATTATGGGAGGAATAGGGATCCTGCATAATAAGATCAGGAGATGTTTTTCCTTAAGAGAATCATATAGATACATCTAATTTAATTTTTCTTGTTTATATTTTCCCCTTCTCCTTTTTTTAGTGATTGGATAAGCATGAAAACCTAGAACAAATATACGCACAATATTTTATGGATAGACACGAGTTCATGGTTTGCCCAAAAATCTCCTTACGGATAGATAATATTTTATGTCATAACTTCATTAACCGTATGAAATAATCAACACAAGGAAGACAAAACAAAGGCTAATGAAATTTTGAAATGTCACAAGGCTCCCCAGACTTCAGCCATACACAATCTCAGAAACCAACAAATGAACAAGGACAACATTTATTCACATAACGAAACAAGAAAAAAAATAAATGACAAGAACAAGGATAAACAAAACAAAATAAAACTATGAACATGGTGTAGGGCACAACCCCTAATTCTCATTGAAAATAATGTTTCATATCTTGGCTATTGATAGAGAGAGAGTCAGTATTCCGGCCAAGTGATTGAGTATGATAGATGTTTTATCCAAGATTATCATGTACAGTGAATGGTCCAATCCACATGGATTGAAACTTAGTTTGTTTTCATTTGTCTTCATGGGCTTTCTCTTAATTCAATACTGTGTCACCCACACTAAATCTATTCTTCCTTGTAGACTTCTTGTCGAAACACCTCTTGATGTGAATTTGATGAAGTAATTTTCTTCTTTTGCTTTCAACCTTTCTTCTGGGAGCTTATGAATGTTATCCATCATATTGTGCACTAACATACATGGCTTGCCTTGGGATTCTTGTGAGAGTTGGAGAGTAGGAAAGTAGATATTGGGAGGGAGGATGGCTTATTTTACATATACCAAGAAGTAGGCGGAGGTGTTCAGGGAAGGCTTAAGCATGACACAGTGAACCCACATAGAATTTACCAAAGCAAAGTTCCAGTTCCTCTACTCAGAGAATATGGTGCTCTTAATGATTCAAATCAGGTTATTATTCATAAATTCATCAATACCATTGCCCTGAAGGTAGTATTTAGCAGAATTCTTCAATACAATTCCATTTTCCAATGAAAAGTCACAGAGTTTTACAATGTTAAATACATTGCATTATAAAAAAAAAGCGAATTAGGAATGTTGAACCCAGAGATGATGTTCTTCTACAGAAAGTTGATATATTCCTCATCATTCACTTGCCTAAGTGTAACTTCTTCTTTCCAATGCTTTAATTAATATGTGGTAGGGTGAATGTAGCGGTGCTGCTTTAATGAATGTGGGAAGATATATCCAATAATATCCAAGCCTGACTGTTGAAAAGATTCTTCCATTGTGATAGGTTGTAGTGGGGCAACTCACTTCTTATTTGTACCAGCACACCTTTGACAGACTGGACATTTGCAGATGTAAGCATGATCATCCTTAAATAGTGTGGGCCAATAAAAACCATCCCAGATTATTTTACGTGTCATTGTGTTGCCCACAAATTTTCCCTTGCTGGTCTGTCATGGATATTATTCAATACCTTCTCTGAATCATGTGCGTCCAAAAACCAAAGCAATACTTTGTTTTGATGCTTTCTGAAAGTCACCCCATGAAACAAGAGGTAACATAAATATTTAAGCCTTAATGTCATCTTCTTTCGTGTGGAAAAATGGGAGGGAATGATGTTGTGCTCAAGGTATTGGCACACCTCAATGTACCAACGATTTGTGCTAGTAGTGGGGGTCACTCATTTGTTGTTGTACATTTCAATTTCTTTCTTCCACCCTGAAGGATCTTCTTCATCTTTTGCGCCCATTTCTTTTGATGCTAGTAAAAAATACCATGGCCCTTTATTGTGAGAACTAGCTTGATTTATAGATCATATTCGTGCAAACCAGTCATTTAGTTCACTCTCCTTTCACCCAAATATTGTGGAACAAGGAGTGATCTAATTGTTGGGTGTGAAACAAAGATAATACAGTCATTCTTCAGTAGATAGGGTCTAAAGTGCTTCATTGTTGGTATACTGCATAAGCTTGTTTATCCGCGGTAGGGTTGTTTAGCTTAGGTCCTTGTAGACTCACACTTATGAAAGAAACAATCCAATCATTGTTCAAATTATTCTTTTGTGTGAGTACAGTGGCAAAACACGTGTAAGAACCAAAGGTGTAGAGAAAAAAATACTATTAAAATATAAGTTGTAAAACATGGGTGCTTTTGTGATAGACTGTTTGAATGCATCCATTTCCATCTTATCCCATTTGTAGATAGTTTCCTTCTTCACCATCTGCTATATCGATTTTACAATCTAAGTGTAATCGGAGATGAAATTATGGAGGAAGTTCATGTTTCCTAGGAAGGACTGCATGGCCTTCTTGTTCACTAGGAATGGAATATGTGTGATTTTTTTGACCCCTTCCCAGTCTACCTTAATCTCAATTTTAGCAATACTTTGGCCTAAGATATTCCCCTTGGCCACTACAAATATGCTCTTCTTGGGATTGAAGGATATCACGTACTTGCGATATCGCTCAAAAATTTTCTATATGTGGTGTAAGTGGTCTGACCTTTGTTTCGAAAACATGGTTACATCATCGAGATATACCACGATGCACTTCCCAATAAATAAACATAATGTGATTTCCATAGCACATTGAAATTTTGTACCAACATGAATAAACCCAAATGTAATTTTCTTAAATGCAAACGTACCCCACTTTATTTGGAAGGTGGTTTTGACTATGTTGGTATCTCACACTAGAATATGCTTATAGCCTTAGTATCCATCAAGAAAAGAAAACATTTCAGACCTCAATATTGTTCACAATATTTTTTCCATGGAAGACACGGGGTAGTTATCCTTGTCCGAGGCACGATTGAGATTTCAGAAATTTCTCTAGCATTTTTTCTGAGTGAGACCAAATTTGACACCCAGGTGGAGTGTCGCACTTTGTATATGATCCAAGCATCCAAAAACTTCCTTAACTCTTTCTGAATGAGAGGCTCAAGCATAAGATGTACTTTTCTATTTTTTTGTTGAAACGACTTGGCCCCTTCTTTTATTGGTATCACATGCTTGACGATTTGTGTGTCATCATTTTTAAGTTCATCGTATGCCCACGTGAACATATCTCAGTAATGCTTGAATAAGCGGATAAAGGCTTGCTTCTCTTGTGGTGTACAACAAGTAACAATATTGGCATACTTCAGATATTTTTATGTTCCCAAGTTAATCTTCTTTTGCGACAACGTGGAACTCTGGCTCTTAGCATTAACAAGTCCCCAAAAGTGATTATGCAGGTAATACAACTTCTCTAAAGATACCACATCCTTTGGGATGATATTTCCTTTACTCGTGTTGGTTGAATCTCACAATGCCTTTTCATGCTTGTCCTCATCGATCGTTGCGTTTTTTAACACACCAACGTTCTCCGTCAAGCACAGTACCTATTTCTCATCATTAAAAATTTGTAAATTGGTGATGTTATTGGGTACAGATGGTCTATAAATAATTTCTATAGAAAAATTGTCTCTCAATGGTGAAAACCTAGTAGCAAGATTTCCTAATGCATCCATAGTTTAGTTATGCATTCTTGTAATGGAAATAATATTAAAAGCTTGGAAATGAAAAATTAAACCCCATACCTCTTATTGATAACTCTTTAGATGAGGTGAGACACAATGTATGGTGTCAACTACATGTCGCACCACAATGTTTGCATCACCTACTTCTTTTAAGGATGCAACATTGAGGTTGATGGATCTTTGTAAGCCCAAGTTGAGTGCCTCATATTCAACAAAGTTTTTTGTGCACTCAAATTCCAGGCGGCTAGAGATCGAATTTTTTCTCTACAGTGGGTCTATTAAAATGAAACTAGATCCAAAGCCTTCCTGTGTCTTAGAACCATCAAGGTAAAGATTCCACATGTCATATGTACAAGGATCATGAATTACACTGGTATTAGTGGTGAATACCACTACTAAAATGTACAAATATAATTTGCACCAGTTGGAATAGGAAGGAGATCCAATTGTGTTTCTGGTGGGGCTGGGGATGGTTTCGCAAGATAATACCTCATTTGGGTTTCTAGGAAGAAATTTTTGAAAATGAATTCTTCGAAAGCCACTAGTTTGTTGTGTCTGTTCAAGGGAGTAACATTATGTTTCATGTATGTTTCTAAGTAAACTCTAATCTAGTTTTCTATGCCCTTATATGGAAGCCATGGGTGTGACCAGTTTGTAGTAAATTATCCTTGTAAATTACTTGACTAGAATCTACTTAAAAATAGTTTGTATGCCTCCTGTATGTCCACAATAACTATGTTTATGCATTGGTGAACTCATCCATCAGATGATAAAAAAATGATCACATATTTAAGTTAACCAGCCATGTGTACAAGAGTCTTATCCAATTGAATAATATGTGAATATGTTTTATTCCATTATGCATTGATTTTCTTTGTGAAAAATAATGGTATTACATTCACTGATGTACCAGAATCAACTAAGCAATTGTGTACATTGAAATTGAAAAATTAAAACGTTAGGAGAAAGGGAGGGAAGAGTATCTTCGCTTCCATTGTTAAAGCATTAAAAAATGACTTGAGGGGAGCAAAATATGTACATGATCCCTTGTCTAAAGGGGAATTATTACCTGTGGAGGACTACCCAAGTGCGTGTAATACAATGTCTTGATGGTTCGTGATATTTTTTAAATGAAAAAATAAAATTTTCACATGAACCTTCTTCATATCTTCAACTATGTTATAGTTCACAGCAAAAATGATGGATGAAGTGTCTAGGAAAGTGGCCTGACTTATGATTTCTAGAGCGATGGTCTTGTATTTTTTTTTTGCGGAAGTTCTTTTCATTCAGGTTTCTTTCCTAGACTTGTTCTAAGTGTTCTGCATTGATTTAACTGGTGGACAGATTCCCCTTAACAATCCTTCTTTGAGTTCTTGCTTCGTCAACTCTATTGTAGTGGTTGATCCCTGACTTCTCAAATTATATCAGTTGGTCCACTTTTGGGCTTGAGGGTCACTCAGAGGTTATTTCTTGGCTGTACTCTTTTGGGTTGTAAGTATGGAATTGAACATATTTACTGTATACCTAAAAGTTGGAGTCTCATCGGGTGTAGCAAATTCTTCCTTTTTTTCTTGAGGCTCGATTTGCTCATCAACAAGCACGACATCACAAATATGTGTAGCAAGAACGGTCATGACGGAATTCCATTGTGGGAATGTTTTTTTCAGAATGGTAATCTTGATGATATGCAAATTATATTTTCAGGCCCAAATTTTCAATATTTAACACGACATTTGAGCTATGTGCAGACTTTGTCGGTTGGTTATTGTTGCTACCCAAATTCACAATCATTTTGAGAAAGTTTAATTGTGGAGGATTTCTACTCAAGGTGGTCCCACTTGACCTTTGTTTGATATTTTCCATATCATTTGACATATTCTTAACCATACGAGTCAAGTTCTCATGATCAAACTACTCTTTCCCTTTGGCCTTGCTTATGGAGGCTTGATAACTTTTTTCTGTGTCTTTGGGGTTCTTTGTTGGTTCATTTTCTAAGATGACTCCATTTGCACGTGAGTCCTTCTCGAACTCGATAGCCTCTTCATAATTTTCCATTAATGTTGGTTTCATAGTTTGTTTCATGAACTGCGCAATGCTTTTTGGCAAGGCATAAGTGTAGTAATCTATTGTGATGGAGTCATGAGGTTTCGTGTCTTCAGGAAATCTATTCAAGATGTAGCTGAAACTATGATTGAAGTCTTTCACTTCCTCTTTCTACTCCATATTTATATTACCAAGCTCGTTCAATAACATGGCGGGGGTCTTATCATCAAAAAATTTTGCTAAGAAACTTTTCTTAAACCCCCTCCAATTCTGGATGGAGTTTGAAGGAAGGTTTTTATACCATACAATTGCTCTACCATCCAAGGTACATGGGAAAGTCTACCTACAACATCATTGTGACGTACCTCAAGTGTTTGCAAATGTAGCTAAAATTTATCTAGATGGTCTTCAACCTTCACTATCTTATTAGGGTCATACTTCGTTAAGATATTCCTTGAATGCTTCAACAACTTTTGAAACACACCCATAAGTACAAGTGGGTCGTGAGTCATCCAATCGAGACCTTAATCTTCCATGTCTTCTTCTTCACTCTCCTTGTATTCTTTTTTAGATTTTAATGCCCCTTCTTCTTCTTCCTTACTTCCAAACCCATGGAAATTTATTCTTGATAGTACGAGGTTATCTCCATTGCCACCACTAAAACCTGGATGTTATTTTGAATTTTCCATCAAATCTACTAATTCTTCAAGAATGGAAATCAACATGCCTTGGTGATAAGGAGTCTTCAATGATCTCAAGTCTTATATAGTGGTGGAAAACTAGTGTCCCTTTGCTTTTCTTGATCGATCACCTTGTAACTTCAACTGCAAGAGTGTATTTGAGCATGTTTCCATCCTTCCTCTCCTTATTCATCATCTTTCCATGACATGATAGAGTACTTCTTCTTGCAATTCACTCATGACGAGACAACATCAATTCGAAAACCCCTAACCTAAGATAACGCATTCTGATCCATAAACAGAGCCTGAAACAAGTGACAGGTTGGACAAGGAGGCGTATTTACTACGCAATTATGCAGTTTAGGAAGGCAAGGAGAAGCCTTTATCCTTGAGACTACAAAATGCACAGTTCAGTTTGGCTTGAGGGACAAGATTGTGCAATTTCCAGAGCCAATGGGACATGTTGAAGGGATGGGTAATGGGAGAGCTTACTGCGCAGTTGTGAGGTTCAAGGCAGGGTGGGATACTATGAAAATGCATAGTTCAAGGGCTCAAGGGATGAGCTTGAGGCTTATGGTTGTGAAGTGTGCAGTTCAAGCTGGGTTGGAGGTCATGACTGCACAATTTCGTAGGTCAGGGTCGAGGCTTGGTCATAGAAACAACACAGTGCAGCAAATATAGAAGGAAGAAACTTCACACTGCACAGTTCCAAGCAGCAAGTTCACAACTAGAGGAATGATACTATGCACTTCAGAGCTCAGGGGAGGTCGGGTGAAGCTAAGTTGCTCGGTCGGGAAGTTTTCCAAAAAATGACTAAATGCGGGATAGTGAGATCTTTGTGAATAATGATGAGCTTTGACTATAATCACACAATTAGCATATTTTGATGATTGAAACGAAAAATATCACCAATGACATACAAAAAAACCATTTCCCTTCATGTGACAACTTTATGATCAGTTATGATAAGTGCATAACCAAATATACACTTTACGACAGTTGTGGCGACACTTGTGTGATAGTGCTCAAAACGTTGGAAATGAGTGGGATGGGTATTGACAAGTTTAAAACAAATAATTTTCACAAACGTGACCTCTTGGAACCACTAGAACAGGTTCATGCATACAATGCAACATCCAACATGCCTAAAGATGACACTCTTCCTATCTTGTGAAAGGGATCACAGCATTATAAGAAAACCAATAAAATGAACTTCAATGTTTGTGACAAGAATGAAAAAGACCAAGGAGGGCTCTGAAATTTGGTATATGCCAAAATTTTGGAGGTGTTTGTAGCATCTACAACACAACCAATGGTCCTCTCTATAAGTATCTTCATAAAGATGACAAGAAAGAAACATTCATAAAGATGACAAGAAATAAACATTCTCTCAGAGGATTCTCCTTCACTGTTGGAAAGATGTACACTACCTCTTTGTTGATATTAATGTCTCTTTCTGCATTCATGTTCATAATGCCTAAATTTATTACAGCAATAACATTGAAAATTATATTTTCTCCATGTTCTGCTTATCTGTATTTGTTTTTGTGGATTTCTCCATTTCTTTGATACATATGATATCCTGATCCACCTCTACATCGGCCTTTGTGTCTCTTGCTTCTACCTCTATATCCTTTGTCTTTGCCTCTGGCAAGAGAGAGACATGCTTTGAAAGTTGTTCCATGGATTCTTCTGCCAAGTTGAGTCTTGTTTCGTGTGCCAGAAGTGATACAGTCAACTTTTCTACTAGGAATGTTGTAAAATATTTGGATTTTAGAATGGTTGTTATAATCATGTCATATTTCTTCGGTAGGATTTGAAGTTTTTTTTTAACAATCTTTTGATTTGTAATGGTTTCACCAATGAGTTTGATCTACTTAACTATTCCCATGACTCTAGTCACGAACTTATCAACATTCTCTATTTCAATCATCTTCAGGGTTTGGAACTGAGCTCTCATTGTCTGCAATTTGATAGTCTTCATTGTATCATTACCTTCATATGTAGCTTTCAAAATATCTCAAGCTTATTTTGTTGTTGATGCACTAGTTATCTTGTCGAAGATAGATTCGTCGACTGAGTTTTGTATTGAACATTTGGCTCTGTGGTCTTTCTTTCATAGTTCTGCAGCAACATTCCTCTTATTATTGTTCTTGGATGCTAAGGTTTCTTGGGTTGGCTCCACATAACCATTCGGTAGAGTATCCCAACATTCTTGGGCTTGCAGAAATGTCTTCATTCTTAAAGACCAAAACTCGCAGTTTTTTCCAAAAAGAACCAGGTTTTATGGAAAAGTACTATCGAAAGTCATTTCTTTAAATACAAATGTGTGCCTCTTTGTTTCTTAAAAAAAAAAAAAAATACCCTTTTTTTTAACTTTTTGAATCAAGGACCACCTCTTTGTCTAAAAAGCCTCCTTTTCTTTTAATAGAATATGCTCTCCTCCTTTTTAGAAAACCTTTTTAAAAAAGTTTAAACAAAATAAACTCTTCCTTAAAATTCAATAGAATAGGGTCTCTTTTATTTTAAAGCCCTTTTAAAAAATATTTTAAACAAAACCATTTTTTTTTTAATTAAAAGAACTGGTTTACATTAAAAATGAGTTTACGTGAACTTTAAACCATTAGAAAAAAAATACCATGGAACCATGAACCTTCGTTTGTTTGACCACTATTTTTTTCTAAATGACCTTCGTTCTTGCCCGCGTGAACGTCGTGCTCCAAATTTGACTTTTACGAAATCTTCGGGCTGTCACACTGAAAGTCACTCCGAGGCTGCGCGATACATTTTATCAGGATGTCAAATGGTTCTGTTGCAGTGCACTTCACGATGATTTTTTTGCTGCGTTGAACAGATGTTCCTATTTTTTTTGATAGGAGGCTTCTTCAAAATTCTTCAAACTTTTACTGTTATGTCAAAATTATTTTCTTCATGCTCACCACTTCTTTCTGTTTTTATAATTTCACGCACTTTGCTGTTTTTTTGCTGCTTTCTCACTGAGTTTTATGCAAACTTAACTCTGATATCATGATTAAGAATGAAAAAAAATCATAAAACAAAAATTTCTTAACCTAGATCAATAAGTACTAGAATCTGAGGTTGGTTGGGTTACTGATTGATCACTATAGTTTAGGTATTATTAACCAGTTTGATTAATGCTTAAAAAAAATCCTGGAAAACATGAGATTAAAAAGCCTAAATACAAGCAGAGTAAATTTAAACTAAGCATATTTACGTCTTGGGAAAAATTATGACAATTGATGTTGATTATATTTTTGGTTGTTAACTGAGTTTTTCATCATTAAAATTCCAAGCATTTCAAAATTTTACATATTTTAGAAATTTTTGCTAAGTATTTACTTCAAATTTCAATTTCAATGTGTTTTAAAAGTTTATTCTATTTTTTTTTTTTTAACTACAATCCAATTTGTCTAATTTGTTTTTTTATTTATACATGTTTCAAATTTTTACTCCCAATTTAAAATTCTATGTATTTGAAAATTTTGTTCCAACTCAATTTTTTAACTAACAATCCAATTTGTGGAATTGATTTTCATATTTATACATAATTATATTTTGTTAAAACTTACATTATGAGAAGGTTGAATAAACCACCACTTCTGTAATTGTGGTGAGGATTCTTATTTATAATTAAAGAGAGATAATTACATACTAATTTCATATCAATTAGTAGATCAATTAGCAGAGAAATTTACATAATTTACTCCTAGAATTAAGGGACAGCTCTGTCATAAATGTCAGGCCTTAATCTCCGTATGGCAAGCCTTTGATGAAGGTAAATTATCCTCAACACCCCCCCGCAAGCTGAGCGTCGGATTGGAATGAACGTGAAGCTTGGATTGGAAAAATTCAAAAAGGGGTCGAGAAACACTTTTTGTGAAGATGTTGGCAACCTGTAGATGAGAGGGCAAATATTGCATGTGAAGTTTGCCAGCGACAACAAGTTCACGAAGAAAATGATAGTCTAATGCAACATGCTTGGCTCGCTTGTGAGAAACTGGATTAGAGCTCAAAAAAATAGCACTCTTGTTGTCGCATAAGAGAAGAGGCCATTGTGGAATGAGAACCTGCAGATCACGAAGGAGATGCGTAAGCCAAATAAGTTCGGCGGCAGTGTTTGCAAGAGCACGATATTCAGATTCACAACTAGAACGAGATACAGTAGGTTGCTTCTTAGCACTCCAAGAGACCAAATTGTCACCAAGATAAATAGAGTAGCCAGAGGTAGAGCGACGAGTGTTTGGACAGCCTGCCTAGTCAGCATCAGAGTAAGAAACTAGAGCACCAGGAGTAGCAGATGAGCGAAATGTAAGGCCGAAATGGAGGGTGCCCTTGACATAGCGAAGAATACGCTTAACAGCAAGAAAGTGATCTTCAGTTGGAGCATGCAGAAATTGACTAACAGAGTTGACAGCATGAGCAATGTCTGGGCGCGTGATGGTCAAGTATTGTAGTGCACCAACGAGAGACCTGTAAAGAGTGGGATCAGAAAACAGAGGGCCATCAGCAGACAAGTGTTGGGAGACAACCATGGGAGTATGGACAGGTTTACTGTCAAGTAACTGAGCGCGAGTAAGAATATCCCGTGCATATTTCAACTGACTGAGAAAGAGACCATCTGCAGTTGGCGAAGCTTCAAGGCCAAGAAAGTAACTGAGAGGACCCAAATCTTTAGTGGCGAACACAGAATTGAGTTTACAAATAAAGCTGTCAAAAAGAGAGGAGTTGTTGCCAGTAACAATAATGTCATCAACATAAAGAAGCAAATAGATAATGTCAGATTGCTTATGAAAGACAAATAGAGAAGTGTCAGCATGGCTGCAATAGAAACCAAGTTGAATAAGAAAAGAGCTGAAGTGCTGGAACAAGGCACGAGGAGCTTGCTTGAGACCATAGAGAGCTTTCTTTAACAAAAAAACATGATTAGGGAAGTGAGGATCAATGTACCCAAGTGGTTGTTCCATATAAACATTTTCAGCGAGAGTACCATTGAGGAACACATTCTTGACGTCAAGTTGATGAAGAGGCCACTTGTTGGTAATAGCAAGAGAAAGCACAACATGGACAGTAGTGGCCTTAATAACAGGACTAAAGGTGTCGGTGTAATCAAGACCAGGTACCTGGGTATATCCCTTGGCAACAAGGCGAGCTTTGAGTCGCTCAATGGATCCATTAGGAAGATATTTGGTCTGGAACACCCATTTGGAGCCCACAATATTGGTTTTTGCAGGTCGAGGAACCAAAATCCAGGTGCGATTATTTTGCGGAGCTTGAACTTCTTCATCCATGGTGGCAAGCGAGGCAGGATTCTTAGCAGCAGATTTGAATCCTTTAGGTTCAGTGGAGGCAAGAAGAGTAGAAAGAAGTCCAGATGAGCCCAAGACACCAAGGTTTGCTGGATGACGAGTTTTGAAAATGCCAGCTTTAGCGCGTGTGATCATAGGGTGAGAGCCTAGTGAAATTGTTGGCGCAGGAACATGAGGAGCGGTCCGTGCCTCAATGGGAGGTGGACTAGAAGACGGTGGTGATGAAGAGGGACCTACAAAGGAATCAGTAGCCTGCAAATATTCTTCCACTGGATCAGTACAAATAGCACATGGGTTAAATCTGGATTGAGTAATATGCAGAGAATGTGGTGCAGGGGATGGCGGAGGAGGGTCAGTGTGTAAAATACGGGGTTCCAGAAAGTGGGAAAAATGTAGAGAAGAAAGGGGCTGAGCATGAGAGGTATCGATGAAAGGGAAATGATTTTCATCAAATTGAGCGTGTTGGGTGATATAGAGCCGAGAGGTGATGGGGTCAAGGCAACGAAACCCTTTATAAGAGGGAATGTAACCCAAAAAAATGCAGGGAATGCTGCATGGGGAAAATTTGTTAGGCATATAAGCACGTAAACAAGGATAAACACGACAACCAAAGGGATGGAAATTTTCATAATTTGGAGAAGAACCATATAAAAGTTCAAACGGTAACTTACCTCCAAGAAGCGGTGTTGGCAACCGGTTGATGATGTAAGCTGCAGTGTTAAAAGCGTCAACCCAGAAGCGAGGAGAAAGGTGAGAGTGAAAAAGAAGGGCTAGGCCAGTCTCAGTCACGTGGCGATGTTTGCGTTCAGCACAACCATTTTGGGTAGTTGTATAGGGACAGGAAAGCTGATGGTGAATGCTGGCGGTACGAAGATGAGTTTGAAAGCAAGTGCTAGTGAATTCACCTCCGCCATCACTTTGAAAAATTTTAATGCGAGCAAAATATTGATTTTCCACAAATTTTTGAAATTGAGTGAAAACATTATAAAAGTCAGATTTGAATTTTAAAGGATAAGGCCAAGTGAATCGTGAATAATCATCAATGAAAATAACATAATAGACGAACCTCAAATTGGATTTGACGGGGGAAGGGCCCCATAAGTCGTAATGAATAAGATCTAGTACATGAGACGACCTATGTTCATTACGTGAATAAGGCAAGCGATGATTTTTCACAAGTTGACATGTACTGCACAATGTGGGAGAGGGCGATGAAGACGTAAGATAAAGATGTCCTTGTTTATTTAAATGCGAAATAACAGAATGATTTACATGTCCAAGGCGAGCATGCCATAAATCATAGGAAGCATGTAAAGATTTATTTTTCAGGACAGAAAAGAAAGCAGAGTTGCCATGCTCCAGAACATATAGGCCGCCATCTCTCTTACCGGTTGCTACCACCTTTCCCATTTGATGATTCTGAATAGAGAAAAGATTATTAGTAAAAGTAACAGATAAGGGAAAATCAGATGTTAATTTACTAATTGAGAGAAGATTTTTGGTGAGATGGGGAACAACCAAGACATCTAATAAATGAATATTTGGAGCAGGAGAGAGGGTACCAGTATGTGTAATGGGTAAGGAGGCACTATTTCCCACAATTACAGAATCCTTACCATTGTACTAAGTGGACTGGTCCAAGTGAGATGGGTCATTAGACATATGGGCTGAAGCTCCAGGAATGACGACCATGATTTGCAGAGTTACCACGACCACGATTTGCAGGGGTTTGGCCATGGAAGTTGCGGAAGGAGCTGCGCTCGGTTAACCATTCAGGACCACGACTGGCAGCTGTGAACGCGGCAGCGGGAGGAGCAGTGGGCTCAAGCGATTTTTGGAAAATCTCAAAGCTCTTAGCTTTGGAAACTAGGTTGACAAAGCTGGAAAGAGGCATGAGCGCCATCTACGCAGTGGAGAAGCTGGAGAAATCAATGCTGAGGCCACGGAGAAACCAGTGCACCTTATCATTGCCATCAACGGGTCGACCAATTGCATGAGTTGATCGCAGAGGGCTTTGAACGCATGAGCATAGTCGGCAACAGATTTGGTGCCGTGTTTCATCAGCTGAAGTTCGTCCTTGAGATGGATTTCGCGGGCCTTCGAACGGTGGTTGAAGGTGTTCTTCAGAGCAAGCCAGACCTCACGTGTAGTAGAGAGGCCAACAACCTCTGCCAGGGCTTCCTCGGTGAGGGAGGAACGAAGAAGGCAAAGAAGGCGTTGATCTGCAGATTTCCACTCCAGGTGCTTGTCATTGGGTGTTTGAGAAGTAGCAGGATCAAACTGAGGGGGGCGGTACGATGGTGCCATCGACATAACCCAGCAAATTCTGACTCTCAAGAAGGGGAAGAAGTTGAATCTTCCAAAGGAGATAATTGGTGGAGGAAATTTTAATGGTGATCATATGAATTAAGGTGTTGAAAGGAAGAAGGGTGAAGGAGGTTTCTGTAGCCATGGGGAGGAAAGGATGGAACGAAAAAAAAAACTTGCGGAAGGAAGCAAGAAAAAATCCAGAAACCGCTGCCTAAAACTTCATATTGAACGCTCCTTGTTCTTGCACAGAGCGGCAAGCTCAATCAGCTCCGAACACAAGTCAACAACAGCTCAATAGCTCTCGGACGGCAGCTGTCTTCTTTCTCCACACTTGACCACCGATTAGCCTTCAGACTGCACACAGACACAACCTAAAATCTGATACCATGAGAAGGTTGAATAAACCACCACTGCTGTAATTGTGATGAGGATTCTTATTTATAATTAAAGAGAGATAATTACATACTAATTTCATATCAATTAGTAGATCAATTAGAAGAGAAATTTACATAATTTACTCCTAGAATTAAGGGACAGTTCTGTCATAAATGTCAGGCCTTAATCTCCGTATGGTAAGCCTTTGATGAAGGAAAATTATCCTCAACACATTATATTAATAACTAAAATTTTGGGATATTTATCTTAAATTTTTACAAACATTTACACCACTACAACATTGCATTCATACTATATTGTAGAGTATCTCTTTACAAAATAATCAAACTACACATTAATTTATATAGTCATAATCTAAAAGATAAAGTTTATAAAAAGGTAGAAACTAATAAAAGACAAAAATAATAAATAATGTATTTGTAAAATTTTCATTATTTAGTGTTGGAAGTAGTTTTTGTATAAGACTTCAAATCATGGATTTTCTAGTTGTTGGTTAATGTGGACATACTAAAAAAAAAATTGAGAGCACTACCTTTTACAATTAAAAATTATTGAAACTTGTGTGAGATAGAGGTATTATCAAGTATTTTTGTCAAAGTTGTTAAGCTTAAGAGTTCTTTTTAATGTTGGGAGCATAAACAAATCATAGCTAGTATTATTTAAGGTGAGGATAACATTTCTAGAATGGTTAGGTGTAGTTGCACATTCATTAACTATCATTCTCCATCCTTAGGTGATTCATACTAGATCACTACATTATTTTTTATCCATCTTGATGCTTTTAGAGTTTAAAAAGCTAATGAAGGAGTAGTTTTTCCAAGATGACCTAATTTGGAGAATTGAGATTTGAAACATTTTGGGGTCATTTTGAGGTATTAAATGATAGATTTAGGGCGTAAAAATTCCTTTTTCTTAATTGTAATGTTCACCTCATGACACTATTATACACTCAAATAATTTTCCAATGTTGTAAGAAATTCATCAATAAAATGTCACATTAGCCCCCATTACCCTTGGGAAATGGGCTACCCACATGAAGAGTATGAAGAAGACCGTGGAGGAGTCAAAGTTATAATTCTAGTTAAATGTTGATGGGGTCAATATTGAGCCCTAGCTGGGCATGAAGCTATGTTTCCACTTGGTCACTAGGAAGAAAAGGAGTTCCATTAATTTTCGATTATATTTTGTTCCATAGCATACTCAAGCAATAAAGAGTGGGAGTGAAAAAACATAATAGAGGGGTTCTAGTGTCTACAAAAACCTATTAGGACACATGTCTGAGGTAGTTGCATAGAGAGTATCATCTTATTTGTACTTGCATTATATCCTCTCTAGAGAAAGAAAGAGTAGTACAACCTCAACTGCTAGTTCGGTTTTATCACGCATATGTTTCCCAAAGCATGTGTTGTGTTCGCTCAAGTGCTAGTTCAGTTTTATCACGCATATGTTTCCCAAAGAATTTGTTGTGTTCATTGTGGTTGGTGTGTGATTTCATTTTATTGTTTTTTATTTGTTTATTCTATGTATTACATATATAATCAGAAAACAATAACTCACCAATATGAAATCTATAGAAATGAACCTTAATAGTATAAACTATCCAATGAAATATGCATGACATTTGATGTGGGAAATGCATTCAACAATTTTTGTCATCTTTCTCAATCTTTATATCAAAAGGCGATTTTACAACCAAGTATTAAAAAATGTATAGCTTAATATGAAACTAATGTCACATAACCTAATTAAATCTAATAATTTAAAAAAAAATATGAAAACTGTGAAGAGAGTTTGGAGTCATCGTTGAAATTTTTTTAATGACTTTTCAGGCTCAGTATCACATCCCATCATCAAGAGATTCAAAAAAAAAAACATATATTAATTTAGTTGATTAAATACGTAAATAAATAATAGTTAATTCATAATGTTAAAAGTGTCGTTTTAAAATAGAGGTAAATCAAAAAACAATTACTTTGAAAATTAAAAAATATAATAATAATTAATATATTTAATGTAATAATAATTTAAAAATAATAATAATAAATAGGAAACAAATAAGATAATAATGAAAAAATAAAATAATCACATTTAAATATTATCATATTAATTATTATAAAGATTATAATAATTTATTATTATAATTATAATAATTATTACTAATCTTTAATATTATTCTATATACATTTAAATTAAAATAAAATAAAAAAACAAAACAGTATTAAATTTCTTATATGCATTTTAATCTTATTTTTGACTTTTTAAGAAATGTGTATTTAAAATCAATGTACCTTAGTAAAAAATAAAATAATAAAAAATAAATTTAATAATCAGTAATTTATTATTTATTATTAATTACCATTTTAATGCTAAATCTACAAATTTTACAGATATTATCTCTCATAACTTATTATAAACCTTCATTTCATTATTTCATTGATAATTTTAGCTCTGTAAAATTTTCCATCATTAAAAAAAGTTGGATAACATTGTAAAAGTTCAGAATCCATTTATTATTAATTACCATTTTAATGCTAAATCTACAAATATTACAAATATTATCGCTCATAACTTATTATAAGCTTTTATTTCATTATTTCATTGATAATTTTAACTTTGTAAAATTAAAAAATTTTAGATAATATTGTAAAGATTCAGAATCCCAATGGAATTAAAAGAAAGTTATAATAATTCACAATGCCAAGAACATTGTGGTATTTTGTGAATACAACCTCAAGCGTTTGATAATTCACAATGCCAAGAACATTGTGGCGTTTTTGTGGATACAACCTCAGGCATTTGATATTGAGAAAATATTAGGACACATGTTATTACCAAAGACAGCTTCGTAATCCAAAATTTGTGGCATCGCTTTAAAGTCACAACCTCAAGGTTGAAAAGATTTGCAGAAAACCAAAGGAGCTCACAGTCATATTATTACAAAAGGCGCAGTCTCACAATCCTTTTGGAAAGGCTTCGAATCACAAACTCAAGATTGCAACGATGTTGCCAGCATACAAAGTAGTGGAATAGTTTAAAATCCATAAATTTGAGTTTGCGCAGTTTCTGAGTGTTGCATTCAACATGTGAAGATTTGCATCTCATGTTGGAGAATTAAAAGCCATGCATTTAAGACATGATAAACTTTACGATGTACCGTTGTGAAAGCTGGAGTTCCGAGTTCCAAAATAGGAGGACAGTGTGATTTTCAATGAAAATGAATAAATGAATGAATGGTTTTTAATGAGGTCGATGAGACTTTGAGGTTTAAAGGACCACTCACTATAGCTTAATCTATATTCCGATTTTTTTTCTATTTTGATTCTGTGTTATGGATTTTGAGTAAGAAATTTGTTATTTTATGAAGTTTTATTTTCTCAAAAAGTTCACTCAGAGTGTTAATTTTTAGGTTGCTATCAAACACATTATAGATAACTTCATATGTTGTAGACTCTTTGATCAAATATTTTTCTTATTTCTACCACCTTTTTTTTGCAAAAAATGCAATTTCATTCTTCTCACTCTTCTTTGGAACGGCCCATCTACCAGTTTCACATCTTACAATTTTATTTGTTCCCCTCATTGAGGAACTCAAATACTCTTTATCATCATGTTTCCACGTTGGGTTAAATTATTTGAGATAATATGCTTTATTTTTTCCTACTGCTTTGTCCACATGGTAGTCCTAAATTTTTTTAACACACACTTTTTTATATCCTCCTTAGTGTGAGGGAAATCATGCAGATTGATGTCCCATTTTTCTAGCCACTTTTCGTTTTGCTTCATCCATGTTTTTTTCTAGCACTTTAGCTCTTCTTCAACAACCAATTTAGGTCACAGGTGCATATCCATATTTTCAACCTTCTTTAGATAAGTTAACAAATGAATGATCGTTGATGCCTCAATATGGGACCATTGATTTTGACTTTGAGGCTACTTGTGCTGATGTGCTTTTGGATTTTTTCTATTTTCCGCCATTTGTGGCTTGACATGTTGCTCCCCCATATTTCGCAATCATAGACGATAACTGACACCATTAATATACCAAAAGAGTTTTTTTAATCTTCTTAAACCATAGTTATGCCTCCCTACGCCTATTCTAAAGAAGGTAATAATATTTCCATCCCTATTGGATTCTCTTTGATCTTCATGCCTCCCAACTAAGCCTATAGTGAAAATAAATTCCCAAACACTTGTACTCATCTACCACCTCCAAGCGGCTACCCTCAAAGAGAAAAGTAACGTGGTGTTTCTTACTTTTCAACAAAAAAATCATGCCTTTAGTTTTTTTGGTATTTAGTTGCATTCCCACTTCTTGACAAGTATTTCCATAGCTTTCAAGTGTTATCTCAAATCTAGTGTTGAATTAGCAATAAGAATAAGGTCGTCTGCATGTAAAAGTAGTTTCACTACATATCCTGCTAGTTCGATGCCTTCTTCTACGGTGTTATTTATCCACTCTTCAAGCTTATCAATATATAAACCAAACAATGTGGGGGGAAGAGGACAACCCTATTTGACGCATATGTCACTGCCAAAGGATTCAGACATGCCTTCCTTCATGTTGATTTTAGTTGTAACCCGCTCATAAATCTTATGGACACTTGTCCTATATTTCTTTGGAACTTTTAGTTCTTCCATCATGTGCCATAGTTTAACTCTAGGAACAATATGAAAGGCTTTTTTGAAGTCAACAAGGAAACAAAATGCTTCCCCACCTTGGTTGTCCCAAAAAATTTCAATGAAGTGTCTTAGAGTGATGAAATGGCAAATGATAAAATGTTTAGGCCTAAATCCAGCCTATCGCTTTGCTCTTTTCCCAATTTTTCTGGCCATTCGCTGATTCTCCTCTCTATCATGTTCCAATTTTTTTTTCCAAGAAGAGGGTTTATCATAATAGTATGGTAATTATAAGGGTTATTGATGTCTCCGATTTTTTGAAGAGGTCTAACAACACTAGTTGTCGACTCGACTAGAAAGCTATCTTGATTGACTATGGTGAATATATCCTTGATGTGTGGGGCTAGAGGCTTCATTCCCCATTTTATAAATTCTTCCTATAAACTGTCAATGTCTTGTGCTTTCCCATTTTCTAGTTTCTTTATCCCTTGTTCAGTATCGAAAACTAACATTAGGTCTGTTAAGGCTACAATTAGAGGAGGTTTAATTTTCTCATTTTTCTGCTCATAAATTTTTTCTGCATAGTCTTACCATTAGGCCTGTATGATATTGTTTTCTCTTTGGTTTTCTTTTCCTGTATTTCCTTCCAGAAACCTTTGGGATTATGTTTTCCCGAAGAAATTAATTCCTTCCTTCTTGAAATCACATAATTTTCTTTCTTTTATTTTATCAATTTTTTTATATATATCCTTCTTTTCTTTGCTTGACTCTTCTTATTGTTGTTTTTGGCCAGCTAGAGGTGTTCTTTAAGAGCATCCCTAAAGAGGTCTTGATTTTCTTAGTTTAAGATAATTCTCCCATGTTCATAAATTGTCGTGTGTGAATGATGGGTATGTTCCCCCTTTCGATATTATGTATTTATACAAAGCTTAATAAGGAGAGGTAAATGGTTATAGTCTAGCTCTATAGGGAAACACTCAATATTGAAGTTCAACAACTTGGAAATATACCTTTGAGAACATATAACATAGTCTATTGTGATTTTCCTATTGTATGTTTTACAAGTAATACTATTAGACGTCAACTAATTTTTCATGCGATTATATATAACCATGTCATTTAGGCCACAAAGACCTAATAGTTCTCCTCCAAATTGTGAAACCTTACCTTTCTCATATTGTGATATCCTCCTCCAAAGGTGCTCTTCATTCTCTCTAAGCCATAGTGGATTGTTATCCTCTCCCATCTCGCTGCCCAACTAAATAGATTGATTGTTTTCTATTCTAGCATTAAAATCACCAATTAGGAATATTTCTCCCTTAGTGCAGAAGTTTGAAATATCTTTTTTTAATGTTGCATATGGATCTTCTCTATATAGATTCCCCTTTTTTTGTAGAATTTTGAGATTTTTGGAGCAAAATAACAACTAGTCATCCATATTTATGCGTCCATATCTGTTATTTTCATCCATATAAATTGTTTATTTGAGTACTCTTTATTTAATTTTATAATCCTAGTCCATATTTCTTTTATTAGGATTGTTATTCCTCAATGTACTTTACTTAATTTAGTTTCTTCATTCCAATCAAATATTTTAGGTATCCTTCAAATTATGGAATTCTACATCCATTGTGTTTGTGTGTTTCCATAAGAAAAATAATGTCTTTATCCTCATCTAGGGGCCCCAACCTCGATCCCCTTGTCCATGGGCAGCCTTTGCAATTCCATCTTACCATGCTTAGGTACTCTCGTGGGGCCTCGAATCCCTATTTCTTGTGTGTTAACTTGTTAGTGATTTGGGCTTTCCTATTTTTCAACTATGCCCACTTTCCTGCCTCCCTTGATGACTTTATTTTCTCCCATCCTTTCCTCCTTTATTCTTGTTCGACAAGTGTTAAATCTTCATCTAAGTAGATATGGGTGCTTTTAAGCAGCCCTGTATTCTTTAAGATCCTTGCCTTGTCTTCCATGCTTCTTAAAGTAACTCTCACATGTCTATTCCTCGCTACTCCCATAATCTTTCCTATCATACTTGCTTGTTGAATTTTGCATGTCTAGTGCATCTCGTCCTTTAGAAAATCGCTTACTAGTATATTTGTTCTCTCTTTTTCCCAAAAGTACTTCAAACCTTTGATGATGATATTTGTCGTTTTTTCTTCTCTGTCCCTTTCCTCTCTCATTTGTCTCTTGATTTTTTTATCTATAATTTCCTTTTTTTCACTTGTTAGTCATTTTACCACATGGGCCCAGGATTTAACCTCTTTTACTTGCTCCATTAGCCTTTTTTCTCTTGTCTCCATGTATACCATTACTCATTAGAAAATTTCCATCTGAATTGTGCTAGCCGCTCCCTTTGGCTCTAAGCGATATTTTTCTATTGCTTTTGTTTGCTCCATTTCTTGCTTTAGGTTGGTTAGCTCTTGCTTCCATTTCTCCATTTTGTTTTGTACACTTCTTAACTGTTCTTTTAACAACTTGTTCTCTCTTTGAATCCTTCCTTTAGCTTTTGTGATTTCATTTACCTGGTTGTCCTCCTGCTTTAACTTTGCCTCTAAAATTTCCATTTTTTTTTCAAAGTCATGAGCTTATTTACATATAGTTCTAGAGACCATACTAAAGGTAAGGTTGTGGGACTGTATAATTATTTGTTGCTTTGATGTTCATCCTTACTTTTCCCTTTTGTTAATGCAGACGTTTGAGTTCTTATTTGGTTTGTCCTGTATGTTTTCCTAGGAAGACATGGCCTCTTTATTTTTTCCTTTGTTACTTCCATGTTCAATGTGTTTCACTATTGAATGGCCCCTTGTAGGTGTTGTTGATGTAATCATATGGGATCCTACAAGATTCTTTTCAGTTAGGTTAGGTAGTTAGTTATGATCAATTAGATTAGTTAGCAATTTAAGTATAAATGTAATGTTGATTTCATGAAATATACACACAAATCACCTGTTAATGAGTTAACAGTGGTACCAGAGCAAGGTTGGGAGGCACAGGATGAGGCAGCAATGCTAAGTACCAGTGTAATCTCCAGTGAAGCATTGAACTGTGTGAGGCAGGAAGCATGATTTTGTGAATACTACCAACCCTTCCAGCATTTTTCTCTATGTTTGAGAGTGAGAACCCAGGAGAGGTTTTCTGTTTTGGAGATCTAGAGACTGCTAGAATTTTCCTCTATTGTGTTTGCAGCATTTGATTGACAGAAACTCTCATTTCTGTTTCTGTCACGAATCTGCCAACATTTTTTTAGATCAAATTTTTGAAGCAAACAAATTTGTAAGTTTAAATCTGTTTTGTTTTGGAAAACTTTGTCTCTAAAGCTAAAGAAGTACCACTTGTTGATTCTGTGCCAGTGGTAGTGGTTAAAACGGAGTTTTTTTTTTAATAAAGAAAAAGGAGAAATTTGTGTCTTTAATCTCTACAGAATATGCACTATTAAACAAAGTATTTTTTAAATATTGGAGTATTTATAAGAGGAATTTGAAGTTTGGAAGTGATTAAAACAAAAGTTTATTTTAAGGGTGCCAATGATTTAAACAATTTTTTTTAAATATGAACACCTTGGTGTCTTTAATTGGGGTTGTCCTTTCCGGAAAGGAAAATTACCAAGAGTGGTTTATGAAAGTTAAAAATACTCTTATCTTTAATGATTTATGATATGGAGTCTGTGAAGGAGAAGGAGAGAATGCATTGGAGCAGCCTGATGATTAGAAACAGCTAGAAATATCGCAAAGTAAGGATAAGAAGTCCTTTTCCTTAATCTCCACTTCAGTCTCAGAAGAGGTAAGCAGATACATTACTCAGAGTAAAAAAACTTATGATTCCATAGAAAAACTAAAAGAGCTTTATGATTCACATTATAAATTTGAGATAATTCATTTATTGTCGAAGTTATTTAATCTGGAAATGAGCGATAATGATCCTCTAAAACTTGCCTCTGAAATTAAAGCCATCAATCATGAAATTGAATGTACTAGAGTTAAAGTTCATTTTCTGCTTACTACCTTTATAAAATATCTTTACCTTAGTTATTCAAACTACTTGGAATCTCTCCAAGCTAGTGGGAAATTAAAAGATATAGATTTTGACAAATTAGTAGAGAAAATTGCAGAAAGAGAGATGGCTTTTGGCAAGAAAGAAGCATCACATAGTTCTAAGACCGAAACCCTATGTCTTGCTCAAAAATACCAAAAAACTTATGTTGAATATTTCAGAAATACTAGAGGTAATAGAGGTCAAGGTAGGAAGAATTATAGAGGCAGGGGGGGGGGGGGGGGGGGTAGAAATATTCAGGGAGATAGAAAGCAGAATGAACAACAAAGAAATTTTTCTAATAAAATAACTTTAAAATGTTTTAGATGTGGTAAACTTGGACATACTATTGCAAATTGTAGAATTCCCTGGGATAAATTAATGAAAAAAGAGAACAATTTCTTGAAAAGAAAGATCATATAATTCCAGATAGAGGACATTTTTCTGAGAATGCACATTATGTTGTCGCACATTGTAATTTTCACATGGAAGATGTTTTTAGCACTTTTTTTTGTTCATGGTATGACAGTTGGGTTCTCGACACAGGTGCCACGTGTCATATGACCGTTCGAAGAGATTTTTTTGATCAATTTTGTGATAATATTGACAGAGTAGTGTATTTTCCTGGTAAGTCCCAAATCAAACCATCAGGGATTAGTTCAATTTAGTGAAAAATTCCCGGACTTTTAAATTATATTTTTAATGATGTTATTTACATTCCACAGTTTCAAAGAAATTTGTTAACTCTTATACAAATAAGACCACAAGGACATTCCATTCACATATTAGATGGTAAAGTAGAAATTAGAAGCGCAATTGACAATAAAACTGTAATGATTGATGTGGAAGAAGATAAATTATAGAAGTTGCATGGTATGTCGTATGTTGCATTGAACACAACTTATTTGGTTTAGAAAAATGATACTCTGTTGTCTTCTTTATTATGGCATGCATGCTTCGGTCATGTTAATTATGAAAGTATTCGTATTATGAAATAGCAGGGGATTAAGGGACTTCCAACAGTTCCCAGGAAATTGACCCCATGTAATGCTTGTATGTTGGGCAAGCATCACAAACAGTGTTTTCATAATTCTAAGTCTAGAGCTACAAGAAAATTAAGTCTCATACACTCTAACTTATGTGGTCGAATGTCTGTACCAACTACAAATGGAAATAAATACATACTCATTTTTATTGATGATTATTCGAGGATGTGATGGGTTTATTTGCTTAAAGAAAAATCACAAGTTTTTGATGTGTTTAAGAAATTTCATCTCTTGATAACAAATGAAGCACAACTTACAATTGGTACTATAAGGATTGATAATGGAGGAGAATATACTTCACATGCTTTTGAAACATATTTGCAAGAGAATGTCATTAAACACCAGACCACAATACCATATAATCCGTAACAAAATGGTGTTGTTGAAAGAATGAACCGAACATTGCTTAATACGGAAAGGTCAATGATGTTTTCTAAGAATGTAAAATTAATGTTTTGGAGAGAAGTTGTGCTCCATGTGGCATACATTAGAAATTGGTGCCCTTCCTTTGTTATTAACAACAGAAGTCCATATGAAATGTGGTATAGTCGTCTTCCTGTTGTTAAACATTTCCGAATTTTCGGTTCTCAATGTTATGCTTTGATTCCTAAACATCAGAGGAATAAGTTGAGTGATTGAAGCATAAAATGTATATTTTTAGGGTATTTCATAACTTCTAAGGCATATTGATTGTATGATGAAGAGAAAAAAAAGTTTATTTTGTCAAGAAATGTATTTTTTGTTGAAACTGATAAATATTTCCTCACTATTGATAGACAAATTAATCAAATAGAAAATTTTGTGCCTCAAAAGTTTTATTATAAATCAAATAATATACTTCCCCACGCTGAAGGGGGAATTCCTATATTAGATCAGTCTTTGGAGTTTCCTTATCTTAATGATGAGAAATTGGTTGTGGTTGATGATGATATTTCTGTTGTTGTTGATGACGAATTAGTAGATGCAAGTATTTCTATAGAAGCAATGACAGAAATGGCAAGAACTGAGCTAGGTGAAGAAGATGAGCAACTTCCTGAACAACTTCCTACACAAACTTTGCGAAGGTCAACTCTTATTCGAACATTTCAAAAGAAATATGATGAGTTTAAGGGTGGAAGTTCCTCAGGTAACTATTCTCATTGTGAATTTAATTTTTCTGTGGATTGTGAACCTACTTTCTTTGAAGAAGCTGCTAGTTATGAACAATGGAATGATGCAATGCAAAAGGAATATGATGCTCTCATAAAAAATGGCACATGGAGGCTGGTGGATCCTCCCGCTGGCATCAAACCTATTGGTTGAAAATCGATTTATAAAACTAAGTTTAAAGTTGATGGTTCACTAGACAAACTCAAAGCAAGACTTGTAGCAAAGGGATATGCACAAAAAGAGGGTATTGACTATATCGGAGACTTTTGCTCCTACAGCTAAATGGTGCACTATTAGATCTTTGTTTTCTATTGTAGCTTAGAACGAATGGAAAATTCAACATATGGATGTCAAAACTTCCTTTTTAAATGGAGATTTGAAAGAAGATGTTTACATGTTTTAGCCAGAAGGATTTTTCGTTAAAGGGAAAGAACAAAAGCTTTGCAAACAAATGAAATCTTTATATGACTTGAAACAAGCGCCACGAGCATGGTAGGAGAAGATAACTGAACATCTTCTTAAATTAAACTATAAACATTTTGACCTAGATGATGCAACTCTTTTCGTTAAGAAATTTGGAAGATCAATTGCATATCTAGTTGTATATGTTGATGATTTGATGATAAAAGGAAACAATGATGAATATATATCATCTATAAAGAAGGAATTGAAAAATGTTTTTGATATCATAGATTTAGGTTTACTTCATTATTATCTTGGCATTGAAGTTGATCAAAAAACACAACATATTTTTATCTCTCAGAAGAAATATGTTGATAAGTTATTGAACAGATATAGTATGAGAGAATGTAATCATGTTGCTACTCCAATGGATTAGAATTTGAAACTCACTTTGGAATAATGAAATTCATTTGAAGATCAAAAAAATTAGAAGCAACTTGTTGGCAGTTTAATTTATTTGTCTATTACTCGCCCTCATATAAATTTTGCTGTCGAAATTATTTCCAGGTTTATGCATCATCCTTGTGAGGGGCATTGGGTAGCAACAAAAAGAGTTTCAAAAAATTTAAAAGGAACTCAAACTTACGACATCAAATATTCCAAAGTTTTAGACTTCCATCTTGTTGGTTATTCAAATTCAGATTTTGATGGAGATAAAGAAAATGGAGTCTCAACTTCTGGATATTCGATAAATCTTGGATCAGCAGCCATCAGTTGGAGATCGTGCAAGCAATCTGTTCCTGTTGATTCTACCACTGAGGTCGAATATGTTGCAACAGCTCAAGCCATTAAGGAAATCATTTGGCTTCGGAAAATACTCGAAGATTTGCACGAGAAACAAAAATCTTCAACTCCTCTATTTGTCGAAAACTCTTCTGTAATTCAGTTGGCCAGGAATCCAAAGTTTCATGATTGAACCAAACATATCAACACAAAGTATCATTTGATTCGACATCATGTAGAGGCCAAAACAATTCATCTGACACATTGTCCAACTTCTGAACAAATTGCAGATATTTTTACCAAAGCATTAGGGTGTGAAAAGTTCGAAAAATTTAGATCCTTACTTGGTATGTCAGATGTCCCTTCAAATTAAGGAGGGGAATGTTGTAATCCTATGGGATTCTTTTCAGTTAGGTTAGGTATTTAGTTATGATCAATTAGATCAGTTAGTAATTTAAGTATAAATGTAATGCTGATTTCATAAAATATACACACAGATCACTTGTTAATGAGTTAACAACTGTCACGTAGTTCTTTTTTGTTACTTTTGGTAAGATCTTAATGATTCTTTTTTCCTTCTGCTATTTAATTCTCCTAAATTGCCTCTTTAATATTCCCAATTATTGCTTCTCATTTGCTAAAATCCACTTATAAATTGAGTTGTTTATGTTAAACTATGATAAAAGAAGTTTCCATTCTAAATCATAATATTTCTCTATAGTCATTTTCACCAGTCTCACAACAATTTGGAATCCATTTTACTAATCCAAAACTTGTGAGGGTCTATGGACATAGCTTTAAATGACTGTATAATTATTTGTTGCTTTAAAGTTCATCCTTACTCTTCCATTTGGTTAATGCAGAGATTTTAGTTCTTATTTGGTTTGTCTTGTACATTTCCTAGAAAGACATGGCCTCATTTAAGACAATCCACTTATCCACTGAATTGTTTGTGTTAAACTATAGTGAAAAAGTTTTCCATTTTAAGTCATTAAATGCTTCTATAAACATTTTCAGCTTCTCACAACAATTTGGAGTCCATTTTACCAATTTGGAGTCCATTTTACTAATCAAGACTGTGAGGCTAAAATTTTGTTTTTACTAGCATCAGAACTAGAATCTCCTATTTCAATATTGCGTTGACCTATTTTGGCACTCACACGGCTTTAAATGAAATTTTGATGTTCTACTCCCTAAGACCTCTCCTTGCAATTCAAAATTATTTCTTCTTTCTTTTAAGCACACTAAAAATTCAAATTTCTATTTCAAAAAAGACATAGGAAAGGGGCAGACCTGTTCCGGCAGTTGTGTGCAGTGGTCCCACAAAAAAACACTCTTGACTGAAGGAAACATAAACTCTGTCATGCCGCTTAAGATCCATGTCCCCTTACAAAACGATCAAAACTTACTTTATATCTCCGAGGAAGCATAAACTCTTAGGCTTCCTGCTCGTTGCTGCCTCAGTGCCACGCGCTGCGCTCTGAGCCAGGTTGCTCTCCTCGCAGTCCCACGTGCACACTGCAGGTCCTGCTGGCTACTGCCACACGACAGGTCCGGCCTCGCTGCCATTGTTCGCTGCCTCGCTCGTGGGCATCTCGTGTCTGGCCGTAAATCCTGCAACAAAAGGTTTGTTTCTCAGCGAGCCTGCAGTTTTCCGGATTTGAATAAGAGTACCGTGACCATCCATCTCACCTGATTCGATTTGGATGATTTGATATTGTACAAGAGTGGTTCTGCAGGCTAAGCACCAGCAACTGACGATCATCATCATTTGGCCAGTTGGCATGAAAATTCCAAGAATTTAATTATGAAAATTCTGGCATGCATCTGTCTTCTTGTTTTTCAAATTCCTTGTCATTCTTAGCAGACTCCACATATATGGCCATCCAGGTGACGCACCATTAAGGCATTCCTTCATTCTTAGCAGACTCCACATATATGGCCATCCAGGTGGCGCACCATTAAGGCATTCCTCCTAGTACTTATTTTGATGTTATCTTCCCCGCCATCTCACCATTAGGGCGTTCTAAAGAGGCTACACTTTTGTCTACATTGCCAAATTCATTCTGATTTTATAGGGTTAGAATTCTTTCGTGAAATCTAATTGTGGGAAAGTTTTATTATATTTTAATGATGGAAATAGTTTTAGCATTATTAGAAACTTTTAATGAACACCAAAATTTTTAAACTTGAAAAATGTATCCTACATTTCTAAAAAATTCTTCTAATTTTGTTAAAATTTAGTTAATTTTCATTGTTTTCAAAGAAAAACCATGAACATTGTCTCCTTAGATCCATAATTTTTTACTCTAGATCATATGCTATATGCATGTTTATGTAACATCTTTTTATCTAATAAAAAATAGTTTTTTTTTTCTTCTGAATAACTGAAAGCGCAACCACCAGCCAATGCCTTTTTATTGCTTTAGTTTTTACCTCGTTCTTCCCTTATGGGTGTCAGGTGACACCCACACACGTCCTATAATTGCAGGATTGCTTTCTTTCTGCCACAAACCAAGTAAGCACGGACTGCCATATAGGCTCTTCTTTTGCGCAACTCAACAAAACATGGATTTTCACTCTGGTATTGTGCTTCGGTGTGTTGCCATTTGACATTTTAATTCACGTGGTCTCTTATAGATATCGATGATCCTCTTTGAATCGTTTATCCCAAAAAAATTGTGGCAAAAGGTAAACTAAAAACGAAGTGTAACTGGCTGTCAAACACTTGCATGAAGTATGATGCAACACTTGTATGGTTGCGGGTTGTAGGTACTGCGAGTAAGTCAAGAATGGGGAGGTGGGGATTTGACTTACGAAATTGAAGAGTATAGAAGTTTCATAATTCTTATGAAGTGCACATAAATTAGTTTGTGTGGTATTTATTCTCTTTTAAGTGTTAGGTTTAAAGTTTAGGTTTCTTGGCATTTTACCAGTTTAGATTCATTTTAACTTCGGATTTATTAAGGGCTGAGAGGGATCAAATCTCTCGAGGTGTAAAATTCTTTTTTGAGTGCAAAGCTTGAGGAAAGATTTCCACCTTAAGAGATTTGATCCCTCTCCGCGCTTTTTAGATCCGAAGTTGATATGGATCTAGGCTGGTTTCAGTCGTGTGCTGTCAAGGAAAATCTATCGAAGATATGATTAATTTTATCAATAATATGTCAATATATCCAATATTACTATAATCATTTTAAATATGCTAAATATTTGTGAGATTAACTTGGTCATTTTAATTTTAAATTTTCTAAGTTATTGAGATGATAAATATTGTTAATAACTATAATCATGAAAAATTATGAAATATTTTTTTTGAATGCGAAGTGAAATGTGAATAATAAGAATGTACTCATGTTAAAAATAGTCTTCATTGTGATCAATCTCAAACTATTTTCTTCTACTATTCTTATTTCCACCCTTGTTAATTTTGTTATCTTTTTATATCGATTATATGAAAAAAAATTAAATTAAATCATAAACCATTTAAATCTTTAGCTCGATCTATTGTAGTAAACATGATACCTTGTCTCTCTTTCTCTCCAATATTAATATGTTAAATTACTATAACACAAAAATCAATGTACATTGTCAATAAATTTTTGTGCTTATACTAAAATCAATGCATATTGTTAATACAATCACTTTAAAATTAATATATCGTCATATATCTAATTACATCAAATCATAAATCAACATATACATTGAAATCAATGCATTTAATGAAAGCAATCAAATAATATTAGAAAATAACTTCTACATTGAAATCAATGCACCTAATGCAAGCAATCAAATAAGATTAGAAACCAACATCTACACTAAAATCAATGCATTTACTCAAAGCAATCAAATAGGATTAGAAACCGCCATCTACACTGAAATTAATGCATTCAGTGCAAACAATTAAATAGGATTAGAAATAATCTACATTGAAATCAATGCATCTAGTGCAAGCAATCAAATATAATTATAAATCGACGTCTAAATTGAAATCAACACATCCAATGCAAGCAATCAAATAGTATTAGAAATCACCACCTTCACTGAAATCAAAGCATCTAGTGCAAGTCATCAAATATAATTAGAAGTAAATATCTACACTAAAATCAATGCATCTAGTGCAAATAATCAAATAGGATTAGAAATCACCATCTCCACTTATATCAATCCATCTAGTGTGAGAAATATTCCTTTCTCAATCCTCCATCCATATCTATATCCCCCTCCATCTATTCTTTTTTCTCTCTCTATCTCACCTCCCTAAACACACATGCTCTCGCACTCCATATATATCAATCTCTTTGTCAATCACCCCCTCTTTCCATCTCTCTCTTCTTCCCTCTCTTCACCTTCCATCTATATCTCTATCTTCCCCTTGTCTCCCTCTCCCCTGCTAATATCTCTCTTTCCTCCTTTTTCCCTCTCTCCCTCTCTCTCCCTCTTCCTTATCACTCACACTCTCTCTCTCTCTAGAAACCAACATCTACACTAAAATCAATGCATTTATTCAACGAAATCAAATAGGATTAGAAATCACCATCTACACTTAAATCAATGCATTTAGTGCAAACAATCAAATAGGATTAGAAATCATCTACATTGAAATCAATTCATCTAGTGCAAGTAATCAAATATAATTATAAATCGACATCTAAATCAAAATTAACAAATTCAGTGCAAGCAATCAAATTGTATTAGAAATCACCACCTACACTAAAATCAATGCATCTAGTGCAAGTAATCAAATATCATTAGAAATAAATATCTACACTAAAATCGATGCATATAGTGCAAATAATCAAATAGGATTAGAAATCACCATCTCCACTTATAGCAATCCATCTAGTGTGAGAAATATTCCTCTCTCTCTCCACCCTCCATCCATATCTATATCCTCCTCCATCTCTTATTTTATGTCTCTCTATCTCACCCCCCTAAACACACACGCTCTCGCACTCCATATATATCAATCTCTTTGTCAATCCCCTCCTCTCCCCATCTCTCTTTTCTTCCCTCCCTTCACCTTCCATCTATATCTCTATCTTCCCCTTCTCTCCCTCTCCCTCACTAATATCTCTCTTTCCTCCTTTTTGCCTCTCTCCCTCTCTCTCCATCTTCCTTATCACTCTCTCTCTCTCTCTCTCTCTCTCTCTCTCTCTCCACATTTCTCTCTCTATTTCTTTCTTCTTACCTCTCTCTCCCTCCCCCTCCAAGTCCATCTCTCTTTCCCTCCCTCTCTCCATTCTCTCACATCCTATCTCTTCCTTCCTCTCTTTCCCTTTCTCTCCCATCTCTCTCTCCCTCTCTCTCTCTCTTCACCCACCAACTTTGTTACTATATCTCTCCCTCTCTCCTTATATCTCCTTCTGCCCCCCCCTTATCTCCATCTCTCCTTATTTGTCTCTTTATCTAAGCCCTAAACATACACTCTCTCTCTCTCTCTCTCTCCCTTGTCACTCCTTCTCTCTCTTCACTTCTCACTCTCTATATTTCTTATTTCCTATATCTTCCCCCTCCAACTCCATCTCTCTATTGATCCCTCTCTCTCTCTCTCTCTCTCTCTCTCCTAACTCCCTCTCTCTTCCCTGATCTCTCTCTCTCTCTCTCTCTCTCTCCAATAATCTCTCTTCTCCCATCACTTTCCTCCTCTCTCTCCCCTTCTCTCCTACCTCCCTCTCTCTTTTCCCTCCAATCCTCTCTCTTCCCTTATCTCTCTCTCTCTCTCTCTCTCTCTCATACTCTCTCTTCCCCCATCTCCCTTTATTTCTCTCTCTCTTTCCACCCCTCTCTCTCTCCAACTACATTACTATATCCCTCCCTCTCTCCTTCTCTCTTCTTCTCTCCCCCCTTCTTTCCATACATCTTACTTTGTCTCTTTATCTCACCCGTAAACATACACTCTCTCTCTCTCTCTCTCTCTCTCTCTCTCTCTCTTCTTAGTTATGTAAGCTATTGAACATAAATATTCGTAAATATAAGGCACATTATGGAGCAACTATGAAAAGAGGTTTTATTTATTAAGAGGTTTTATTTACTTACCATACCTCTAGTTTATTTATATTTTTATTTATTTACCATACCTCTTTTATTTACTATGGTATTTGGCCCATAGGCTTGTTATATAATTAGATTTTTATCTATAATCCTATTTGATATATTGTTATTTATTTACCTTAGTTCTTTCTACCTCTTTTATATTTATTTATTTACCATACTTATTGTATAAATATGGTATTTGGCCCATGGTATCAATATTAATTTTTCCCATGGTATTTGTCCCATAGGCTTCATCTAAATAAAACCTCCTTTTCAATTTTTTTTAAATATAAAAAATTTTATGGAGTAAATATAAAAAGAATTTTTATTTATTTACCATATATCTAGTTTTTATATATTTTTATTTATTTACCATTGCTCTGGAGTGGGTATAAAAATAGGTTTTATTTATTTACCATACCTCATGTTTATTTATATTTTAATTTATTTATATTTTAAAATATTGCAATTTTGATGGGGAAATATTTATGTCTTTAAATATTTTAATTTATCCATAGAATATGGGTTTTCTTTTTAAACATTTATTTTACAAATATTTAATTAAAAGAAATAATTAAAATATTTTGGATTTTGATTGTTTGTGTTGAATTAACTCTTTTCCTTTGATTTAGGAAATGTTATTGACTTTAGTAAAGAGTAAAGATGTTTAAAATTTTACTTGATTTGAAAATTCAATGTGGTAAATTTTTTTGTTAAAGGTAAATTTATGATCCATTCAAATTCAAGTATATAATTTACTATCCATTCAAATTATATAAATAATACATATTTGTATTTTAATAGTTAATATCAGCCCATTAATAAGTTTAAAAAGGTATATATAATCTAAATATTCAATTTATATAAAATTCAAGATTAGGTTAATGCTTTAGCTGATATTAGAAAAAGTAAAATTTATTATTTTTTGAGAATGTGACATACCCAACATCAGAGTCATACTGGGCTGTAGATTGCGCCTCTTGGCGCAACTATTATAGAATAAGTTTGATAATATTTATGAAGTTTAGATGATAAGTTTGTGTGGTATTTACTTAGGTGTTATGTTTAAATTTTAGGTTTTAGGTTAGTGGGAATTTAACCTTGGCATTTGTTAAGTCCCTATATTAATAGTGTAGCCGCTTATTATGTTAGTGTAGCCCCCCTTATTGTTATTATTGTACCTCTGTAACCCCCATATTGTTATTATTGTGCCCTTACATTATTATTGTTAGGTCGGCTAGGATTACATTGTGGCCCCACTAGGATTATATTGCGGCCCCATGGACTCCTATATATAGAAGGAGGTTTTTTTTTCTATTTGTATCATCCAAGAATTGTTCATTTATGTAATGTATTGGTGTTTCCTCGAAGTGGCTTATTTCTAAGGCGTTGATATCTCTTTTCTTCTATTTTTGGAGCTGGTTACACAACATTTGGTATCAGAGCTTTGGATTCTAGGGTTTCGCTGCTCCAAATAGGTCATCGTGGCATTTTCTCTATGACTTTCTTTCTACGAAGTTTCAGAAGCTGAAATTTTTAGGGTGCGAAGCCGAAATCCTGAGGAAGATTGTCTAAATATTTTAGAGATTTTTTTGCAATATTTTCGGAGATATGATCTGTGGAAGTTAGGTCTTTTTTCCAGCTCCTAAACAGGTCATCGTGGAATTTGCGCTATAACTTTTTCTCTACGAAGGTTCAGAATCTGAATATCGTATGGTGCGAAGCTGAAATCCTGAGGAAATTTTTCAAAACATTTCAGATCTTGGTTCGCAATATTTTGGGAGATATTATCTGTGGAAGGTAGTGCATTTTCAGGCTCCTAAATTTCATCTCAAAGAGGTGATCGTGGGAAAAGTTCAATAACTCTCTCTCTGGGCATTAGATTGGAGTGCCGTAAAAAGTGGTCGCAAGTACACGGACTTTAGTTTCTTGGCTATAAATTTTAGAGACAAAGGACAAAACAGTAACACATGGCAAGTCCTACAAGTTCACTCTACTGAACCAGTCTAGAATTAGGTCATTGTGGGAGATTGGACACAACCTTTTATTGGAGAATCCAAATCAGTTCATACCTGTGGCATTCAAAAGAGAATTTATAGGGCTACTACAGGGCTGAATTTCAGATATTGAAGATCCCCAACTATAGAGATAATTAAATTTCAATATCGAGCTCCTCAAAATCAAGAGAAAGGTGTGTATTTGGTTTTTAAAATTGCATAATGTTTGTTTCAAAAAGCAATTGAAGTGATTCCAAGTGCATATTTTAGAATTTTTATCAGTATTGGGTTCTATAATGCCTCCAAAAAATAATTCCATACCCATTAATCCCTCAAAAATCTATTCTATGACGCATGAAGAGGAAGAGTTGCAGTATGAGATATCAAAATGACGGTACCAAGTGCAACAAGTTTCAATCTTACGAAGAGCAATTGAAGATGAAATAGATTGTTTAAAAGAAAAAATGGAGGCTAATTTGGATGGTTTTAAGGATCAAATAATAGCAAATATGGATGATAAATTAGTGGAAGATCACATCGAGCATCAACAACAAGTTCTCCAACTCTTAAAGGATAACCCAAATTTGGTGCAGAATCTAATGAAACAACAGGAAGATCAACATCACATCGAAAGAAGTTATGAAGCAGTCATAGAAACAAGAAATCGACAAGTACGATCAATTTCAGAGTATCTCAGCAAGTGGAAGAACTTTCCTGTAGAAGATTTCACATGGGATGATGAGAATTTTATACAGAAGCATCAAGAAATAATCAAGCGTTGAGGGTAACACTTGTTTGAAGGAGAGGGGCATGTTAAGTCCTTATATTAATAGTGCAGCCCCTTATTATGTTAGTGTAGCCCCCCTTATTGTTATTATTGTACCTATGTAACCCCCATATTGTTATTATTGTGCCCTTACATTATTATTTTTAGGTTGGCTAGGATTACATTATGGCCCCACTAGGATTATATTGTGGCCCCATGGACTCCTATATATAGAAGGAGGTTTTGTTCATTTGTATCATCCAAGAATTGTTCATTTATGTAATCTATTGGAGGTTTCCCCCTCAAAGTGGCTTATTTCTAAGGCGTTGATATCTCTTTTCTTCTATTTTTGGAGCTGGTTACACAACAACATTTTACTAGTTTAGAAGAAGTTTGATCATATTTATGAAGTGTAGATGAGTAAGTTTGTGTGGGATTTAATCATTTTTAGGTTTTTGGTTTAAATTTTATTGGAAGGGTTTAAGACTAGGAGTCAATTGTGGAGAACAACTTATTTGATTTTCATACAATTCTAGTGACAACATATCATTATTAGCAAGATTGTTTTTTTATTCAACATTAGGATTCGCCTCATCCTAGGCACAACTTAGCCTAAAAAGAAAATATACAAAGGTTGAACCCTAATTCTAATATAGTGATGGGATTTTTTCTATTGGAGTACCTTTACAACACATTGATCAAGGTTTCTCTGCAACTTATATGCTATGATGAAAATACATCACCTTAACTCTAGGGTAAAGGCAATTGCATTTGATCTTCAAACTTGTTCTAGATTACGAGAAAAGTTTTTGTTCTAGAGTTATGTTTTCAATATATTTTAGCCTATTTCAAGAAAAAAAGCATGAACACAAACAACAACATTAACACAAGGCATTTTTTGGTTCCATGAAAGTGGATGGTTGTTATTACCCAATTTACTACTCATTTTGAACATGTTTGACTTATTGTGATTATGGCTAGGGTCATGTGTAAACGTTAGAAAACTTTGTGATTGTGATTGTGATTGACAATTACTTATTCGGGTGGGCATATAATTTCCTAAGTAAATGATTTCAATTAGATTACAAAGGCCTTGCTTTCACTTACATATATGTGAAATTGTCTGAAGATGGAGAACAACATGCAATGGTAGAACATTCAGTTTAGACAAAGGTTTATGAGGAAATGTGAGTATCTTAACATTTAAGGTCATTGGAAACAAGTGAGTAGTACACTTTAAATATATGTATTATGAACAAAACCCTAGATTGTAAATGATATTCAATGCAATGTACTCATTTGAAAATAATTATTTTTTCCAATCTACTTGAATCACGAGGTAGTAAGACAACAATGCCCTCATGGAACTAGATATAATTGAGGCATGTAATAGTTTTCCATTGGATTTTTGTTGCATAGTTTACATAAATGTTGGTAACGCAATATGTAATGGTAAATCTCTATACTTAGCTTGTGAGAATAGAACTTCAACTTCAACTTCCTATTATGAAAGAGAATGATACAAGAGTGTTAACTTAAAACATTCTCATCAAACATACTAATTATAGAAGAATTCTGAATTGGGAGATGACTACAATGGAAATGACGAAGCTTAAAGGATAGTTGTTCCACTAGTGAAAACATTGTATACCTCAAATAAGCTCTCCAAATTTACTACAACATTATTTATGGATATGATCTATTTTATATACTAGATGGTGAAATTGTTTCAATGTCCAAGTCAAAAGAGTGCAAACCAAGACAAGAATCAACTAGGAAACCAAAGTAGTGCACCTTAATTGAGTAGGTAACCGAATCAATGTAGCAACATGATAAGCCAAATAGTCTAGCCTTGGTGATTAGAAGGTAAATCCAGGATTTTTAAAAATAAAATAAAGACATAAGTCCAAATAATTGCCATGAAGCTAACAAATTTAGAAAGAATGAAGATATAGACTCTCTCAACAATGATTAATTTGTCGAGTAAAGCCCAAACACTAAATATTACATCCATATAAAAGAGTTAGCGATACAACTTTGAAATGGCTAATCTTGGATTGTAAATCTCAAAATTAATTTAGATAAGAGTATTGTCTGTTTAAAATAGATAACCCATGTAGCCTTTGTTAATTTTGCTTTGAAATGCAAAGATAATACTTTGTATTTATGTGAAAAGCAACACACCTAAATCAATATAAATTTTAGTAATATCATTTTTGTTTTCTTAATAATAAATGTAAATGTTAGATAACACTTTTTAAAAACACTCTTTGGCTAAGAACTCGTTTTTGTCATATGTAAAGAAGAAGGTTAACTACAGAAGACCTAGAAGCATGTAGCAAGAGTGAAAGTTTACCCCTTACACACCACGAGTATATAATTACAAATGACATAACTTTCCTTATATAATAGTAAAAAATAAAATTACATTAAAATATTTTTATTTTTCAAATTGTTAAATTATTTTTTTAATATTAATTTTTCATAGACAAAAAAAACTATAAAAATAACACAACCCAAAAAAAAAAAAAAAAAAAAATCTTTTGCCACTCACACGATGGAAATAGCGAAATAAAAATTATGCAATCTTTACAACATTCTTACACGTAACCAAAAAAAGTGGTGGACACGGTGCATTCTTGGTTAACATTAATAATGTTGCGATGGCGAGAAACGAAAACTATGGTTAACTTTATGTGTATAAGGGTTCGATGCAAAGATGTAACAGGGCAATATTGAATGCTTTCTCACAATCAATAAAACAGCCACGATCATTACTATTAGTTATTTTATTTATCTATAAAGTTTTTAAAAGTTATAATGTTTTATAAGTTAGAATAGTTATTTTATTTATCTATAAAGTTTTTAAAAGTTATAATGTTTTATAAGTTAGAATGTGATATATATTGAAAGGAATTGGTAGATAATTAATTTAATAATTAGACTTTTCAATTAATTTTCTTGGAACTAATTTATAATGGATTATTAAAAAGTAATAAACGTTACTAAACTAGATTACGCATAGAAGTTTCTCCATAGATTCGAAGAGACAAAAATGAATAATGCAAATGACGCAGCACATTGACTTCTTCGAATCTCCAATGACCTTGTAGCTTTATCTTTAAAGAGTTCATAGTTTAGGTGTAGTTTGAATGGAGTTCGAAATTATGTTTATTCAATATAACAAGATTCAAGCTCATTAATGTAACACTTAAACTATTCATTCCATATTGTGGAATTGAGATTGATAACGATCAATTAATTTTTTATTTTTTATATTCTTTGTGGCCTTGCAAATTTCTACTTTATTTTGGTATTCACCACTCACTTTAGTAGAAACTATATTCTTAGATAAGGTATTAGTTATTCAATATGATTTTTTACACATTTAGACTCTCTTAATTTGGGAAAAAGAGAAGATTTTACATTTTGGAGATATAAGTTATATACAGGTGACATAATAGAAGCAAGACTCATATCATTCTAAGAAGAAATATCTCTACAACATAATACAACCTAATGAAAATAAGGGTGTCAAATATTTCTAACTTTTTCCTATTTTCAATGATACTAAAGGGGCTAAGCCAAAGTGAAATAATTTTGGCATGATTTGTAATTTTTTGGGAATGATAGTCATAAGTGCCATGTAGATTTACGAAGCTTGAAACCCTCAAAGAAATAATGATGAAGTAAAAAAATCAATTGTATAACTCTTCTCGTATTTCCTTAAAAGGACACATTTTTTCTATTTAGGATTTTTTTTTCTTCATTCAATGCATTAAATTTTAGTTCTTTAAATAAGTGAAATGATTCTCCAAGGGCTTATTATCATATGGCTATAAAGATAAAGCTATTTTGTATTCTATAAATGCAATGTAACACCAAACAAATATTTTTATCTAGGCTCTTTGATGCTTTGCAATCAAAAGTGGTTATTTGTCATTTTAATGGATACTCGCCAAAGCCAAAAGAGTTACTTGCATGTATACATGAAAATTGGACCAGCAATTGTGATATTTATCTCTGCGCAAAAGGTTTTTTTGTGGTACAATTTGATAACATAGAAGATTTCAGTTTTGCAACAAATGTGGGACCATGGTTTTGGGGAAGAGCATGCATCTTTGTAACCCCATGGTTCCTTGGTTTTGATGAAAACTCAATGGCAGTTACAAAAATGCATGTTTGGGTGAGGATGCACAATCTGCCCCTCCCTTTCTAGCATCATTAGGTCCTGGAAAACATTGGGAACTCACTAGGGAAGTTCATAAAGCTGGACTGAGAGAGAATGGACATAGGGATATTCATATTTGCGTGAATCTGCGTGGAGATGGACTTAAGCAGAGGCCTGCCAGACATCATACATCTGATACATAAAGACCTCAAGTGGACACAAACATTAGATTTTGAAAAAATTGCATTTAGATGCAGGGTATGCCACCAAAATGGGCACCTACAAAACACCTACACAGTATTAAATAAAAAAACAACCAAGAAACCACAAAAGAGCAAAGGTTAGCAATTTTTGAATACACAACTTTCAGATGAGGAAGAAGAAAAAATGAAAGAAAATTAGATGCAAACAGAAACAGAAAATCAACAAGAAACGCACGAGAAGGAAGTAGAAAAGATGGAAGAAAGACAGGAAAATGATGAGAAGACATCTCCTCCTACAAGCATTGATCCCCAATAGGATGAAAATGTCGATGAGAGAGGTGTTGTGGGCACCAAGCGCACACATGTATCTGAGAGTTTTGATTCTGAAAAAGATGTTCAACTCTCTACTAGCTTGGAGTTGCAATTATCCCCTCTGCTTCTTCATTGGATGGCTGGAAAAAAAAGAAAATTCCAGTGTTTCTGACATTGTGTAATTTTATTGTGGGTTTCGTTAATCTGCACACTTTGTAATTTTACTTTTTTATTTTTTCATTTTCTTAATTTTTCTTTTCAGTTGTCCGGTAGCCCCATGGGCATCCTGAATGCTTAAATCTACTAAATGTAACTTTTCATTTTCATTAATATAAAGTTGTTGATATTTTCTTTGGAAAAAAAAAACACCAAACAAATATTTGTTGATAATAGAATCTCTTGATATTGTAGCATCAACAACTATTCAAATCATTAATGGCCACTTTCATGATATACTATACATTTCTATTCTCTTATGGAACCTTCTCCCTATCTATTAAATTGCTGACCACAATGATTGAAAAACCATGAGATTTTTTCCTCGCAATATAGTTATCAAAAACTTGGAATACCATTAACATATTGTAGCATCAAGTAAACAATTAATCATTTTACTAGGTTGTCTAAGTTTGATAACTTATGTTGAAGTTTGCAACAAGAAACAATGAAATTGGCATCCGGAAACAACGTCCTTGATCCTAGTGAAAATTAAGCACCTACACTAGGTGGGACCCACACAGGCTATTTTTAGGTGGATGTCTATTTATAGATGCAAGAGAAAATTTTATTTATAGATGAGGTCTATTTATATATGTATGTGAAATTTCTATTTATAGATTGCATGTCTATTTATAGATGCATGTCGACTATTATTATCCCTTAATATTAGTTAAACAATAAACAATAATCTATTCTCAATGAGCACTTGGAAATAGTTAACTGAAGTGGAAAATCAGTTAGCTAAGTGAATTTCGAGTTAAGAGGTTGGTTAGTGGGACATACAGTTTGACTTGAGTTGTAACAGAGTTGGAAGTGCAGTGGTGCATGAGTTGTGCAAATTGTAAATCAGTTTAAGTCAGTTAAGTGAGTTAAAGTTGGTTGTGCTAGTTGTAACTGCATATACACTAGTGGGAGATCAAGTGAATTAAATATTAATTAATTCACATGTAGTGATCTCACATAAAACTGATGTATTTTACTATTATTAACTGCATGCATGTCAGCTCCAATGGAGACCCAGTTGAGACTCAGGTGAAAGGGAAGTGTGACTATCAGTTGTGGCATTAAGAGGCTACCCAGGTGTAGTTATAACACCATAGGATACCCATGATACTCAGCGCAGTTGAGGAAGGTTGAAATTCTTTGTGAGTAAGGATTGCATTCATCACGAATTTCGTGAGAAAGGCAGGCTGTCTCGAGACAGTAAATTGGCTAAGGGATTTGCCAATTTTTGTATGACAGTGTGAGACAATTAGTTGATGTACTGAGAGCTCTTGTGAGAAGAGTTTTGTATGTTATTGTTTCATGATTCCTCGTGGAATATACAATATATGATAGAGGGGTTCTGAGCAGTAAGCTTTCCCATGGAATATCTGGTGTTGTGGTTTTGATCTATCTTCTTTTATTCATGTGATAGGAAATTGTGTTGTTTTTAATTTCACAAAATATTTTTAGAAGCGATTCAATATTTAACTTTAGTACGTTGTTAGATCGGGTGAATCCAAGATATACATGCATGTTGTATAATTTCTACAACTTATAGTGATGATATGTCCTAACTTTGGAATAAGAAATTTAGTCACATAAACTACCATTCATTAAAATAACTATCTAAGAATGATGTGTTCACCAATATTATTCTCATTTATTGCAAATATAGTGTTTTTTTTAGGAGTTTATTCAAAGAACATAATCATGATAGTTTTGACAAACATGCATATTAGCATGCATTAAATCTCTCACATTGTGTACATAGTGATTTTTGTTTTTCTTCCTTTTTATTCTCCTTCAAGTTCACGTTTAGATATAAAGACACTTTTATTAATTTCTTAAAACTTAAGAGTGTAGCTTTTAATAAATAATAACAATAACCAAATTTTAAGGTCATGACCAAGCTAGACACCAAATTCACTATATTTGGTTGAATGTTTATGGGGGGAGGGACCCATCTATGCACAATTATTTTATTGTTGAAGTATATGGATATGTACATACTCTAAACCTTTGTATATTTCAACTTATAATCTTACAAGTTGGAAATCCTCTTAGTCATTCAGACCATTCAATATGTTCTTGACCTTCAACCTCCTTGTTGAAAAATAATTTGCACATTAACTTCAAAAACTAAGAATAGATAATGTATGTGAATATGTATTCATTAATACTTATTATACTATGTATGATATTTAGATGCAACATATTTTTCTATATCCTCCATAAGAAATGGTGGTGTTTAGAGGAAAAAACATCCCATAAAGGAAATGCGTAACTGCATGTTACAATCTAAGGATCTAAGTCCACAATTTTAGGAAAAATTTAACAATTATTCCAATTACATAGCTAAATCCAATCATGTTGAGGCTCTAAAACATTGGAATAAGCATGAATTAACATTAAACATTATACAAGTGACTTCCATGCATTTGAAAATTGATCCTTGGGACATATTTAGGGTGATAAAATGAAAGCATTACAACCTAAAAGTGAGAAGTGTAATTTTAATGATTATTTATAGCATGTAAAAGGTTATTGGATCCTTATCCCTAATACAACATAATCCAATTTTAGAAGAGATATTAATTTTAATGTAGATATTGCAACTCACTTACCTATTTTGATCAAAATTCCATTTACTTTACTTATTCTGTACCACTTTTTTTCTTGTAAACCTTTTACTTTTATTCTATACCACTCCTTCATTTTTATATAATGATAATGAGGATGAAATACCAATTCTACCTACTTCACCTTCTCCTCTAAATGTGCTTTTTGAACTTGAACTTTCACCTTAATGCCACAATTTCCTTGATGGGTCTATACAAAAACAGAATAGGTTGATGATATTGTTAACAATCCTTACAATTAATACAAAAAAGTAAGAGTTATAAGAGAGAAGAATACTTCTTCTCTCTTGTATCATGTTCTAAACAATGTTGATGCAAACGCATTTAAAGAAGATTTTATATAGCAAGAGTGAGATGTAACAATGAACGAAGAATTGTGTTCCTTAATGATGAATAATATTTGGGATCTAGAGTATCTCTTTGCACATTCTACTAGGAATGTTGTAAAATATTTGGATTTTAGAACGGTTGTCATAATCATGTCATATTTCTTAGGCAGGATTCGAAGAAATTTTTTAATAATCTTTTGATTTGCAATCGTTTCACCAATGAGTTTGACCTAATTGACTATTCCCATGACTCTATTCATGAACTTATCAACATTATCTATTTCAATCATCTTTAGGGTTTGGAACTGAGCTCTCATTGTCTGCAATTTAATAGTCTTCAATGTATCATTACCTTGATATATAGCTTTCAAAATATCACAAGCTTCTTTTTTTTGTTGATGCACCAGTTATCTTGTCGAAGATAGATTCGTCGATTGAGTTTTGTATCGAACATTTGGCTATGTGGTCTTTCTTTCATAGTTATGCAGCAACATTCCTCTAATTATTGTTCCTGGATGCTAATGTTTCTTGGGTTGGCTCTACATAACCATTCGGTAGAGTATCCCAACATTCTTGGGCTTGCATAAATGTGCTCATTCTTAAAGACCAAAACTCGTAGTTTTTTTCAAAAAAACCAAGTTTTATGGAAAAACGCTAGAGAAAGTCATTTCTTCAAATGTAGATATGTGCCTCTTTGTTTCTAAAAAATACCCTTTTTTTGAACTTTTTTAATCAAAGACCGCATCTTTTGTATAAAAAGTTTTTTTTTTAATAGAATATGCTCTCCTCTTTTATAAAAAAGCTTTTAATTTTTTTTAAATAAAATAAACTCTTCCTTAAAATTCAATAGAATAGGCTCCCTTTTATTTTAAAGCCCTTTTAAAAAATATTTTAAACAATGCCACTTTTATTTTTTTTAATTAAAAGAACCCATTTACATTAAAAATGAGTTAACGTGAACTTTTAACCTTTAGAAAAAAAATACCATGGAGCCATGAGCCTTCGTTTGTTTGACCACTATTTTTTCTAAATGAACTTCGTTCTTGCTCGCATGAATGTCTTGCTCCAAATTTGACTTTTACGAAATCTTCGGGCTGTACATGACAAGTTCACATTGATCATGATTAGACAAACTAACTGATAACACTTCATCACTCATACCTGAAACAGATGCCAAACCTGTATCTGTCGTGTTTGCTTCTTTCTTTTCTGTCGAAGAGTCTCCTTTGGATGTTTGCTGTCTCTTCCAACAATACTTCTTCAAATGTCTTTATTTGCCACAAAACCAACACTTTACCTTACTCTTCTTCCCTTTCGATTTTTACCGCGAGTTGTTCTGCTTACTGAAGCGTCTTTCTTTAGAACGATCTCTAAACATCATTGCTTCTGATGTAGAGGTTTCTGAATTTTACCTCTTTCTTGTTTCTTCAGATAACAAAGGTCCAACAACATCATCAAATTCAAGGGTTTGTGATGAAATAAAACTTATAGAAGTAACAAAATGAACCCATGACTCAGGCAATGAGCATAATAAAGCTACACCTTTATCTTCTGAATCAAATTTTACATCTATACTATCTAACTGCACCAAAAGAGTATTAAAGGTATTCAGATGATCAGTTATCGTCGTACCTTCCTTCATGCACAAGCTATACAACTGTCTTTTCAGAAGAATCCTATTTGTTAAGGATTTTTGTCATGTACAAATTTTCTAACTCCGATACAACTTTAATGAAAGTGACTCTGAGGCTGCGCGATACATTTTATCACGATGTCAAATGGTTCTATTGTAGTGCACTTCACTATGATTTTTTTCTGTGTTGAACAAATGTTCCTATTTTTTGTTGTTCATGTGAATTTCATAAGTTTCCTGTGGTCAGCACATATCCGAGCATGAGTGAATTTTTTTTTATTAAAATCTCAGCCTTTTTCGTCATAACTGGCTTTCTCTTTGCTGCTTCTTCGCAGGAGGCTTTTTCAAAATTCTTCAAACTTTTGTTGTTCTCTCAAACGGTCTTATTCATGCTCACCACTTTTCTCTACGTTGTTGCTTTCTCACGTAGTCTTATACAAACTTAACTCTGATACCATAACAAAGAAGGAAGAGAAATCATGAAACAAAAATTTCTCTATTCAAAATAGTTAAATAAATTACATTAAAAAACATCAACAATAAATGATTCTAGTAAAACTCTACCAAATTAAAGTAAAACTAAACTCACTATGACACCTAAAAAAATAGAATCAAATGTTTTGACTCCTAAAATACATTAACATCAATATCTGAACAAAAGAGCTATCGCACAAAGACGAAAAGTGATACTTAGAGGGCATTTATGTGAAGCACAAAGAACAAAGTAAAGAAAAAAAGTTGAGATGTAGCATGCCTTGAACCTGAAGTTCTCTTGATCAATAAGTACTAGAATTTGAGGTTGGTTGGGTTACTGATTGATCGCTATAGTTTAGGTATTATTAACCAGTTTGATTAATGCTTAAAAAAAACCTAGAAAACATGAGATTAAAAAGCCTAAATACAAGCAGAGTAAACTTAAAATAAGCATATTTAAGTCTGGGAAAAACTATGACAATTGATGTTGATTATATTTTTGGTTGTTAACTGAGTTTTTCACCATTAGAATTCCAAGTATTTCAAAATTTCACACATTTTAGAAATTTTCAAATTTCAATTTCAATGCGTTTAAAAAGTTCACTCTAAATCTTTTTTTTTTAACTATAATTCAATTTGTGTAATTTTTTTTTTTTATTTATACATGTTCCAAGTTTTTACTTCCAATTTAAAATTCTTTGAAAATTGTGTTCCAAACTCAATTTTTTAACTAACAATCCAATTTGTACAATTCATTTTCATATTTATACATAATTATATTTTGTTAGAGCTTACTTTAAATTAATAACTAAATTTTTGATCTATTTATCTTAAATTTTTACAAACATTTACACCACTACAATATTGGTCAAACTACACATTAATTGTTTATTCATAATCTAAAAAATAAAGATTATGAAAAGCTAGAAACTCTTATAAAAGAAACAAATAATAAATAATGTATTTGTAAAATTTTCATTATTTAGTGTTGGAAGTAGTTTATGTATAAGACTTCATATCATGGATTTGCTTCTTGTTGGTTAATGTGGACATACTAAAATAAATTTTGAGAGCACTACTTTTTCCAATTAAAAATTATTAAAACTTGTGTGAGATAGAGATATTATCAAGCATTTTTTTCAAGGTTGTTACGCTTAAGAGATAATTTTAATGTTTGGAGCATAAACCAATTATAGCTAGTATTATTTAAGGTGAGGATAACATTTCTAGAATGGTTAGGTGTAGTTTCACATTCATTAACTATCATTTTCCATCCTTAGGTGATTCATGCTAGACCACTACATTATTTTAAATCCATCTTGATGCTTTTAGAGTTAAAAAAGTTAATGAGTGAGTAGTTTTTTCAAGATGAATTAATTTGGAGAATTGAGATTTGAAACATTTTGGGGTCATTTTGAGGTATTAAATGATAGATTTCGAGCATAAAATTCCTTTTTTTTAATTGTAACACCTCATGATGCTATTATACACTCAAATACTTTTCCAATGCTGTAATAAATTCATCAATAAAATGTCACATTTGTCCCCATTACCCTTGGGAAATGGGCTACCCACATGAATACTATGATGAAGACTGTGGAAGGGTCAAAGTTATAATTCTAGTTAAATGTTGATGGGGTCAAGATTGAGCACTAGTTGGGTATGAAGCTATGTTTCCACTTGGTCACTAGGAAGAAAAGGAGTTCCATTCATTTTCGATTATATCTTGTTCCATAGTATACTCGAGCAATAAAGAGTGGGAGTGAAAAAACATAATAGAGGGGTTCTAGTGTCTACAAAAACCTATTAGGACACATGTCTTAGGTAGTTTCATAGAGAGTATCTTCTCATTTATACTTGCATTATATCCTCTCTAGAGAAAGAAAGAGCAGTGCAACCTCAAGTTGCAGTTCGATTTTATCAGGTATATGTTTCCTGAAGCATGTGTTATGTTCATTGTGGTTGGTGTGCGATTTCATTTTATTGCTTTTTATTTGTTATATTCTATCTATTACATATATAATTAAAAAAAAAAAAACTAACAAATATGAAATCTATAGAAATTAACCTTAATAGTATAAACTATCCAATGAAATATGCATGACATTTGATGTGGGAAATGCATTCAACAACCTTTGCCATCTTTCTCAATCATTATATCAAAAGGCGATTTTACAACCAAGTATTAAAAAAATGTATAGCTTAATATGAAATTAATGTCACATAACCTAATTAAATATAATAATTTTAAAAAATATGAAAAATGTATGTGAAGAGAGTTTGGAGTTATAGTTGAAATATTTTAAATGACCTTTAAGGCTTAGTATCACATCCCATCATCAAGAGATTCACTAAAAAAAACTTAGATTAATTTAGTTGATAAAATATGTCAATAAATAGTAATTAATTTATAGTATTAAAGGTGTTATGTCGTTTTAAAATTGAGGTAAATAAAGAAAATAAAATTATTTTGAAAATTAAAAAATAGTAATAATTAATATATTTAATGTAATAATAATTAGAAGAAGATAATAAAAAATGTGAAACGAATTAGATAATAATGAAAAAATAAAATAGTACTATAAATTAAATAAACACATTTAAATATTATAATATTAATTATACAAACGATTATATTATTAATTATTATAATAATTATAATAACTTATTATTATGATTACGCCGGAGGCGTTTTCCATTGCGGGCTTGGGGTGAGCAAACACTGTTCACCCCAGCCAATGAGAAACGTTTTTCATCGCGCATGGAGCCAGTTAAATATTCACATTTGGCAGCAAAGTATTGGATGCGGGTGAGTTAAAGTCTTGCCACGTGTTTGACTGTACATTCAAAGAAGGCGTGTTTGCCCCATCAATTTTAAGCGGAGATGAATCCTTCCAGAAGCGCCGTGCTTAGAGGGCCAACTACTCCTTGCACAGCATCGCTTCTTACCTTGAATCGTCTGATCTGCGTGAGAATTCCTTCCGTTACTTGAGAGCGTGGATGCCCTTTTCCTTCTTTCGTATTAACATTCACTCTTCTTGTATCAAAGCCGCTATTGCTGATGCTGATGTAATCTTGTACCATGATCAAAGCAATATCCGCCATTAATCTGTTGTTAACCCTCCAAACACAATACAAAATGAAACCAGAGCAAAGCAGAAGAATAACAATAACTTACAATTTCCCCAAATATTATGCAGATTAATGCCGGCTATGGTGAGGTCAGATTGGATTTATAGGATGAAGGGGCGTGGATGAGAGGAGAAGGAGGGTTCAAGAAGCTGCATTTCCAGCCCTGTGCAGCCCAAAGGTTTAAATGGAAACGCCTCCAAAGCGACCGCTTAAGGACAGACATGCAGAAGACTAATAAGCAAATCCTGCAATAAGTTAAGCAAAATTGTAACACATTCTCGACATTGAAGTCGAACAGACCATCAATAATCCACAATCGGATGTATGAAAAATGCAACCCATTCAATATTACCAGCTTAGGGTTTAAGAAATTGAAGTACTTACTTGGCTTTAGGAGGCAGCATTGCGGTCATGGAAACCCGGTGCGATCCGGAAAAATCTTCAGGTAGAACTTGGCTTTAGGAGGCGGCATTGCGGTCATGGAAACCCAGTGCGATCCGGCAAAATCTACAGGTAGTGTGTTGCTGAGCTTGACGCCATGAAAGAACGGCGAAGGCGCAGGGCAACCAGCAGCAAATGAGGTGCCATATTTGTGAATTCCAATGGGTTGTACAACACAAGCAGTGGACTCCACCTCTTAAGTTCGTGGGCTTTGAGCTCCACTTGGCTGATTGCATGCTAAATGGAGAACACATATCATAGTCATGTTTCTGCTCAAAACTTCGAAAGGGTCTATCCAAATCAACCAACTATTGGTGTTTATTCATGCCTCACATTTCATCTTTGTTAAATTCTCATTTTTTAAGGGTTTAATATCATTATTATACAAAAAAATTTCGCCCCATATTTCATTCAATTCATCGCATCAGGTAGCTTTGGGACCTTTGAGTACTTAGCGCAAAACCCATGCGGAGGCCATGCACAGAGAATAGATCAATGTTGTTGGAGTTTGATGATATTCTCAAATCTATAGTGAATTGTTTTTCATGCTTATGTATGTCTACTCACTGCTTTGTAAGGTTCTTTGCTCGCATGCAAGCCAATGTTGTCTTACAGACGATAACAAACATGTTGGTTGTAGTTTGCTGAAAATTTGGAGCATGAACAAATACACAGGAGTTTTAGGGGTATTCAATTGCCAGGGAGCTTCTTGGAGCAATATAGACAAGAAAAATGTATTTCATGACAAAAACCCAGGTACATTAACTGGAAGTGTTCGAGCTCAAGATGTACATTTGTTGGCAGAGGCCGCAGAAGACGATTGGGATGGTGATTATGCAATATTTTCTCATTCTGGTATAAATAGCTTCTCAAATTGCCTGCATCTACGTTTGTTTCTATAACAATCCTACGGTATACTTCTCCAATTATTTTCTGAGATCATTTGGCTTGCAGGTGAACTTGTGCGTCTTCTAAAACATGCACTTTTACCAGTCACACTCAAAGTTCTAGAGAAATAAATTTACACAGTCTCACCAACAAAGGTTAGCATCTTGCATAGTTTGCATAGTAATGATGTACTCAATATTGAATATATTGGTTTACAACTTACAATTTATTGAATCACGCTCTTCTTTCTTTTGTAGGGTTTAGGAACAGGGGTTTCCTTTGCTCCGTTGGGTCTTTTTTATATGTTAAATGTTGGAGGTGCTATCCATAATTTGCAATACCGAAATCACCAAGATTCCCAGTTTTCTGAGGCAACCGAGATTCTTGGAATGTCAACAAGCCCTTCTGAAAGTGACAAAATAAAAACAGCAGCAGTGAAGTTGACTGTCCATGGTTGTGGACGGTTTGGAGCGTACTCATCAATCAGACCACGGAAATGCTCAATTGAATCTTCGACTTGTGACTTCAGTTATGATCCCGACTCAGGGCTTCTGGCACTGGTTTTGGAGACACCAGTTGATGGACAACTATGGAACGTGACAATTCAGCTTTAAGCAAAAATGACTTTCTACCCAGCAACAGGCCTACCTAGGTCCTGTGCACAAAGCCTTAAAATGTAGGATTTTCACTTGTAAACCTTGATTGGATGGTGATCGAGCCCTCCAATTGCACCTTCAGGTTCCCTATGTCACTTTTGATTTGTGTAAATGCTTTGTGCACACGTTATATCTTTGATTCAAAATGTAGTAAAACTAGCATTTGCCTCTAAGGGTGCAAAGGTACACGGAAGGAGTAGACTTTGTATTAACTCTTGTGCCTATGAAAGAGTTTGGCCTGATTGTGCATGTTTTGATTGAGATTAACAATTGACATTTTCGAATAAATTAAATGTTAAGAATAATGAAATACTATTTATAGTTAAAATATATAAAGAATTATTTTATTTTTAATAATTATATGTTAGTTGATTCAAAACTCATAACATCATTACCTTATTTTATAAGTAATTTTATTTAAGCTTAAAAAAAATAAAAATAAGAATAAAAAAAATATATAAAAAAAAAAATATAAATAAATAAAAATTAAATAAATTAGAAATATAAATATAAAAAATATAAAATATAAATATAAATAAAATAAATAAATAAATAAATAAAAATAAAATAAATAAATAAATAGATAAAAATAAAAATAAAAACGAATAAAATGAAAAATATAAAAATAAACGAATAAAAATAAAATCAAAATCAAAATCAATAATATAATAATCATATTTAAAAATTATGATAATCTAAGTGATAGTGATATATTACGTTTTATTAAAAATTAAATAAATATTTGTTAAAAAAATTATGTAATTAAGAATTAAAATAAAAGAAGAAGTGCATCTCTGTATTGTTTTATTGATTCTTTGACAGACAAGAACCATGCCACCGGGATCTTATTGAAAATAGAAATAAAATTTATTTATTTAGTAATAATTAATAGTGAAGGGTTATTACTAATAATATTTATTCATCCTTCACCAATATCTTAATGATTAATATGTCTTTATTAACATATATATTAATATAAGTATCAATATTTTTATACATAATAATAGGTTTATGAGCTATTTAAACATAACCATATTAAACTCTAATATTAAATTAATTATTATAAGCCATAATATTATAAAATCCAATAGAATAATAATTTTTATTTTAAAATCATTATGTAAAATTCTATATTTAAATATATTTATATTTAATAGAAAAAGAATATGTTCAATATTTTTAAAAGCTGTAAAATGAAATCAAGTGAAAAGATTTAAAGCTAATTAAAATATTAAGTCAAATTCCGTGTGTTGACTTTTCGAAATCATTTGATATAAAAAACTTGCATTAGGTATTCCAAGAATATGGACATTTTAAACATAGGATAACGGTCTTCTCGCCTTCAAAAGTTGCGAGTTGCATGTAGGAGCTTGGAAAGCAAGCTATTTAAAGATATGAAAGAGCGTTGTTGGGCACCATGCATGTCGAGAATTATGTCAATCTCGATATACGGGTTTTAAATATTTTTGAAATCATAATAAGAATATTTTTTAAATAATGATATGGGAAAGTCACTAAATGTGAATGAGTCCAACAAGTTAGTGTTGTACACAGAAGTGAGTTGAACGGAACCTGGCGCGTCAAGGAAGATGGAACCATGCAAGAATGAACAGTAACGACGGGTTGGTTGAAACCAGCAGTTGATCGCACCGCCTTTGAAGTGGTAAGTGGTATTGAAGAATTGAGAGCGATTCCATAAAGCAGCCGACACGTGTCCCGGAGCGAATTTGCAAAACCACTTTCATTGCGCGCCATCGCGCATTATTGTTCGTGCAGTTAGCCTGTGTGATATCCGTTGGATCGGATGGAGCAAGGGGACATGGTCTCTGCCGTTGGATTTGGAAGGCTCGTGAATTACATCTGAATTCGCCTTCGGCTTGCAACCGTCAGAAGCTCACTACAAGATTCTGATTCTGTTCAGATCCTCCATCACATCTGGCCGCTCCCACAACGCATCTGAGTTAATGGAGGAAGGGAGTGGGTGGAGGTTATTTGAATTCATTGAAACCGCGCGCAGACCTCCAGCCTAAACTTCGATTGACCTTCATTGAAACCGTGGTCAGACCTCCAACCAAGCGACACTGTGACAAATCCGGGGCACAAATGAATGACAGACAATCCCGTCCAGCATCGATCGAGCCCAGTGAGTTGTAGTCCAATAATTGAAACTATATGTCTGTGAAATCAAATGTATTACATGAAATTTAACTGTGGAATGAAATTGAATTTAACTATACCACTGGCACTTCCTCTGTGCCCGATGTGCGACTTCCTACATTTTCCCCTTAGATTGTTTTCCCGACTTTGATCACCCTTTTCTAACAGTATTGATTTTTCTGGTCTCAAAACAGCTATATTGTGCAATGTCCACTATCATTTCATCTGTCCAGCAAGTCGCTGCTGAGAAACAACCAGATAAATTCATAAACTCTAGTGCTCGCTCTTATAGAATTCTTCTTCCTGCGCTTTTATCTGCAGTTGAGTTTTGCCTGCTGGTTCTTGCTGTGACAACATCGTAGCGCCAAACCCATCGCCATTCTTCGTAGAGGTGTTGCGCCATCCACCTTGGCACATCATCTGGCTAATTCTTTGCATTCATAAAACACCCAATAAATCCCCGTAATATAGAATCATCATGCCTCTCATTAAAAAAAATTACAGAGATATAAATCTCTTTCTTTGTGTATCTATGAATATGCTTTGACCCCATATCGACATAACTACACATGTTTTTAACAGCCATAGACACAAAACTCGGTCTCTCATGGCGATATGCGGATGATTGCATTTTCAAGGTGAAATGCAGATGAAGACACATTCGACGTACATTTCTGTCTGCCCAAACTCTGAATTATGGTGGGGATTTTACACTAAACTGCTGTTGCGCTTATGAAAGCATTCAGAGTAATCACGAAGGAGAAACGAGGTGGCGATGACATTTCTACAATCGATAAAGAATTGTAAGAATAAATTAACCCACAAGTCTGCAATTAGCGCTCTTAGAGAATTTGTCCCCCACGACACAGATCCGCAGATGGACGCCATTGAAGACATTGTAACACTGTGTAAACTCAGTCGACTCAGAGAAGCCCTTCAAATTCTTCGCCTCATGGAATTTCAAGGCATCATTCCTCTAAGCTCCTCGGCTTATGCTTCTTTGTTGCAGGTCTGCGCTGATAAGAAATCCCTGCCAGAAGCGAAAGTGGTCCATGCTCACATCATTCAAACTGGATTCAAATCTCATGACATCTATTCGATAACAAACTTGTAAACATGTATGTCAAGTGCGAGAGCCCCTTGAATGCGCGCAGTGTTTTTGACCAAATGTCCGAGAGATATGTGGTGTCGTGGACTGCCATTATTGTAGCTTATACCAAGCACAGGGATTGTCGAAGAGCCCTTGAATTATATTTTCAAATGAAGCAAATAGGTATGGAGGCGAACAAGTTTACTAACGCCAGCCATTGCTTCAAGAGATATAGAGCGCGTGAATCCCAAATCAACCTTGCAAGGGAAAATTAAGATTACTCTTCCCACGGCTAAATTACCAGCGAAATTAAGATTTCTCTTCTCTCAAATTGCGCCAAGGCTATGCCGAGGGATTGTGGGGATTTATTTTCACAGTTCTGGGGTTCACCTCATTTTCACAGTGAGGTTCAGAGAAATTCAGTCTCAAGCAGCTGGAAAAATCAACGGAGACAGAGACAGCTAGCTGACACTGTAGAGATTTGGTCAGTTTTTTCGTTCTACGACGAATCTCTACAGTGTCGCTACGAAAAGCTCCACAATAGATAACACCTTCGGTGTAAATAATAATAATAAACACGTTCATTTCAATTTGGTCATCCATTCAAAAAGAAACCCTACCTTTAGACTTGGAATAAGCTATGCATATTGTTGTCTCCCTATCCCTATTTAGTTTTATTCCCTTTTGTGTGTTTTTGTGTGTGTTAAAAACTTAGTGGTTTACTTGCGCGACAACAATTGGCACTAGATTGTTTTAACTACCTGTTTTAACTATTTTATTTTACCAAAATAGTGAAGTCAATTGGAGCTAGAGCCTTTAGAATCGGAAATGTAAAGCCAGCTAGGTTTAATGTGCTTAATTGAACTACAGCTTCTTGGTAAGATTGGAGAGTTTTCACTACCCAAATCTGTTTACTGCAACGTGGATACGGTTGTTGAGTGGCTTGTCTATTCCAAAAGTGTGGATTTTTGCGGCATTTCAATCATGGCATTGCTTACTTTTTTGTGCTAGATTGTAGCTCTCATAGTGTAAACAGAATCGGTCACACTAATGTGCTTGACATTCTCTCCCAAGCCCAAGTAACAATATACCAGATCCCAAATAACAATATACCGATATACATTGAAATTTTCCTTTTGATCATCTCCAAGGGAATGACGAATTAGCAATAGTACTAAATTTGTTGCAAGGTCATAAGAGTCTTCATCCAAAGTTAATATATAATAATGATAAAAAATGAAATAGAGGCATATCATCATGACAATGGTAATTCCACGGATGAGGGAAGATGTTAACGTGTGGGTTTGGTTTATGATGCCTCAAACTTGAGTGACTTTATTCAACACGAGCTTCAGTTTGTGGAAACCAATATCAATTCGATTTCTCGAGATTTGACAAGGATTGACAACCATTTCTGTCTCCTTCTACTCAAATAGGTCAATGAGCCTCCTCACTAATGCGAGCTCAAGTAATGTTTGCTCAAGAAACTATCAAAGCTATGTTTCTCATAATTCACACCTCCTCCTTTCGGCGTTCCCTTGCACCTCCCGGTGCAATTGCTAGTTATATTAATTAATACTAATCATTAATATTATTCTATATACATTTAAATTAAAAAAAAAAAAAAAAAAAAAACAATATTAAGTTTCTTTATATGCATTTAAATTCTACTTTTTGACTTTTAAGAAATGTGTATTTAAAATCAATGTACCCATGCATTTTAATTCTACTTTTTGACTTTTAAGAAATGTGTATTTAAAATCAATGTACTCGAGTAAAAAAAATAATTAAAAATAAATTTAATAATCAATAATTTATTATCTAATATTAATTTATTATTAATTATCATTTTAATGTTAAATTCACAAATTTTACAAATATTATCTTTTAGAATTTATTATAAGCTTTGATTTCATTATTTTATTGATAATTTTAACTTTTTTGAAAGTTTAAACTTCTGTGATTTATATTTAATTTATCATAAATCTTTAAGAAAATCATATTATCATTTGAAAATTGAGACTAGTGTAGTTAATCATGCCTTGATGATGAACTACACTAAGTAGTTTCAAATGCGTCTGTTCTTAAATAATAATGTGATTTTCCACAAAAATTTATAATAATTTTTAACTTTGTAAAAATTCCCATCATAAAAAAATGTTAAATAATATTATAAAGATTCAGAAACCATTTATTATTAATTACCATTTTAATTCTATATTGTAAAGATTCAGAATCCCAATGGAATTAAAAGAAAGCTATAATAATTCACAATGCCAAGAACATTGTGGTATTTTGTGAATACAACCTCAAGCGTTTGATAATTCACAATGCCAAGAACATTGTGGCGTTTTTGTGGATACAACCTCAGGCATTTGATATTGAAAAAATATCAGGACACATATTATTACCAAAGACAGCTTCGTAATCCAAACTTTGTGGCATCGTAATCCAAAATTTGTGGCATCGCTTTAAAGTCGCAACCTTAAGGTTGAAAAGATTTGCATAAAACCATAAGAGCTCACAGTCATATTATTACAAAAGGCGTAGTCTCACAATCTTTTTGGAAAGGCTTCGATCACAAACTCAAGATTGCAAGGATGTCGCCAGCATACAAAGTAGTGGAATAGTTGAAAATCCATAAATTTAAGTTTGCGCAGTTTCTAAGTGTTGCATTCAACATGTGAAGATTTGCATCTCATGTTGGAGACTTAAAAGCCATGCATTTAAGACATGATAAACTTTACGATGTACCCTTGTGAAAGCTGAAGTTCCGAGTTCCAAAATAGGAGGACAATGTGATTTTCAATGAAAATGAATAAATGAATGAATGGTTTTTAATGACGTTGATGAGACCTTGTGGTTTAAAGGACTACTCATTATAGCTTAATTTATATTTAGATTTTTTCTACATTGATTCTGTTGTTATGGATTTTGAGTAAGAAATTCGTTATTTTGTGAAGCCTTGTTTTCTCAAAAAGTTCACTGAGATTGTTGACTTTTAGGTTGCTATCAAACTCACGAGAGACAGATAACTTCATACGTTGCAGACTTTTTGATAACATGTCTTTCTGCCCCTTTGTTGCAAAAAAAGCAATTTCGTTCTTCCCACTCTTCTTTGGAACGGCCCATTAATTATTTGAGATAATATGCTTTATTTTTTCCTAGCTGCTTTGTCCACATGGCAGTCCTAAATGTTTTTAACACACACTTTTTTATATCCTCCTTAGTGTGAGGGATTTATGTCCCATTTTTCTAGCCACTTTTCGTTTTGTTTCATCCATGTCTTTTTCTAGCACCTTAGCTCTTCTTCAACAACCAATTTAGGTCACATGTGCTTATCCATATTTTCAACCTTCATCAGATAAGTTAACAAATGAATGATCGTTGATGCCTCAATTGGTAACATACCAACGTCATCTAGAAGGATATCATATGGGACCATTGATTTGAATTTGAGGCTACTTGTGATGAGGTGCATTTGGATTCTTTCTATTTTCCGTCATTTGTGGCTTCACATGTTGCTCCCCATATTTTGCAATCATAGAGGATAACTGACACCACTAATATACCAAAAAGTGTTTTTTTAGTCTTCCTATACCATAGTTCTGCATGTCTACGCCTAGTCTGAAGAAGGTAAGAATATTTCATTCCTGTTGGATTCTCTTTGATCTAAATGCCTCCCAGCTAAGCCTATAGTGAAAATAAATTCCCAAATACTTGTAGTCATCTACTACCTCCAAGGGGCTACCCTCAAAGAGAAAAGTAATGTGGTGTTTCTTCGATTTCAAAGAAAAAATCATGCCTTTAGTTTTGCTGGTATTTACTTGCATTCCCACTTCTTGACAAAATATTTCCAGATATTTCAAGTGTTATCTCAAATCTAGTGCTGATTTAGCAATAAGAATAAGGTTGTCTTCATATAAAAATAGTTTCACCATGTATCCTGCTAGTTGGATGCCTTCTTCTTCGGTGTTTTTTATCCTCTTTTCAAGCTTATCAATATATAAACCAAACAATGTGGGGGGAAGAGGACATCCTTGTTTGACTCCTATGTCACTGCCAAATGATTCAAACATGCCTTCCTTCATTTTGATTTTAGTTGTAACCCACTCATAAAGCTTATGGAAAGTTGTCCTATATTTCTTTGGAACTTTTAATTCTTCTATCATGTGCCACAGTTTATCTCTAGGAACACTATGAAAGGCCTTTTTGAAGTCAGCAAAGCAAAAAAATGTGTCCCCACCTTGGTTTTCCCAAAAAATTTCAATGAAGTGTCTTAGAGCGATGCAATGGCCAATGATATCATGTTTAGGCCTAAATCCAACTTGACGCTTTTCTCTTTTTCCCTCTTTTTCTGCCCATTCACTGATTCTCCTCTCTATCATGCTCCCAAAAAGTTTTCCAAGAACTTAGAGGGTTTATCATATTAGTACGGTAGTTAGAAGGGTTATTGATGTCTCTAGTTTTGTGAACACTAAAGATGTATAACAACACTAGTTGACCACTCGACCAGAAAGCTATCTTGATTGACTATGGTGAATATATCCTTGATGTGTGTGGCTAGAAGCTTCATTCCCCATTTTAGAAATTCTTCCTATAAACTGTCAATATCTTGCGCTTTTCTATTTTCCAGTTTCTTTATACCTTGTTCAGTATCGGCAACCGAAAATAGCTCTGTTGCTGCTACAATTATGGGAGGTTTACTTTTCTCATTTTTTTGCTCATCAAGAATTTTTGCATAGTCTAACCACTGGGCCTCTATGATATTTTTTTCTCTTTTCTTTTCCTTTTCCTATATTTCCTTCCAGAAACCTTTGGGATTATGTTTTCCCAAAGATATTAATTCCTTCCTTCTTGGAATCACATAACTTTCTTTCTTTGATTTTATCAATTGTTTATATATACCCTTGTTTTCTTTCCTTGACTCTTCTTTGAGAAATATTTTCACATCCTTGCATTCCTTATCATACCAGGGATTAGTTGGGAAGGTGTTTTAAATCCTCTTCAGCCTAGATCTCTTACATACCTTTAAAGCTTTGTGTATTAAGGGAATCAATATACTACTGAAGATATATATTTTTATCTCTTTCATTATCCTTGCAACCCCTATTGTTGTTTTTGGCCAGCTAGAGGTGTTCCTTAAGAGCATCCCTAAAGAGCTCTTGATTCTCTTGGTTTAATATAATTCTCCCATGTTCATAAACTTTTGTGTGTGAACGATGGGTATGTTCCCCTTTTTTATATTGTGTATTTATACCATGCTTAATAAGAAGAGGTAAATGGTTGGAGTCTAGCTCTATAGGGAAACACTCAATATTGAAGTTCAACAACTTGGAAATAGACCTTTGAGAGCATATAACGTAATCTAGTGTGATTTTCCTGTTGCTTGTTTTACAAGTAATACTATTAGACGTCGGCCAATTTTTCATGCCATTACATATAACCATGTCATTTAGGCTACAAAGGCCTAATAGTTCTCCTCCAAATTGTGAAACCTTCCCTTTCTCATCTTGTGATGTCCTCCTCCAAGGGTGCTCTTCATTCTCTCTAAGCCATAGTGGATTGCTATCCTCTCCCATATTGCCGCCCAACTAAATAGATTGATTTTTTTTATTTTTTATTTTATTTTATTTATTTATTTTATTTATTTTTAATTTTTTTTTCGGTTCTAGCAGTAAAATCACCAATTAGGAATATTTCTCCCTTAGTGCGAAAGTTTGAAATATCTTTTTTTAATGTTGCATATGGGTCTTCTCTGTCTAGATTCCTTTTTTTTTAGAATTTTGAGATTTTTGGAGCAAAATAACAAGTAGTCAACCATATTGTTGCATCCATATCTGTTATTTTCATCCATATAAATTGTTTATTTGAGTATTCTTTCTCCATTTTTATAATCCTAGTCCATATTTCTTTTATTAGGACCATTATTCCTCCATGTCCTTCACTTAATTTAGTTTCTTCATTCCAAACAAATATTTTAAGCATCCTTCGAAGTATGGAATTCTACATCCATTGTGTCTATGTGTTTCCATAAGTAAAATAATGTCTTTATCCTCATCTATGGGACCCAACCTCAGTCCCCTTGTCCATGGGAAGCCTCTGCAATTCCAACTTACCATGCTTAGGTACTCTCGTGGGGCCCCGAATCCCTATTTCTTGTGTGTTAACCTGCTAGTGATTTGGGCTTTCTTGTTTTTCAACTATGCCCACTTTCCCGCCTCTCTCGATGACTTTAATTTCTCCCATTCTTTCCTCATTTATTCTTGTTTGATGAGTGTTAAATCTTCATCTAAGTATATATGAGTGCTTTTAAGCAACCCTCTATTCTTTAAGATCCTCGCCTTGTCCTCCATGCTTCTTAAAGTAACTCTCACATGTCTATTCCTTCCTACTCCCATAATCTTTCCTATCATACCTGCTTGTTGAATTCTGCATCTCTAGTGCATCTCATCCTTTAGAAAAGTGCTTACTAGGATATTTGTTCTCTATTTTTCCCAAAAGTCCTTCAAACCTCTGATGATGATATTTGTCGTTTTTTCTTCTCTGTCCCTTCCCTCTCTCATTTGTCTCTTGATTTTTTTTTTCTATTATTTCCTTTTTTTCACTTGTCGGTCCTTTTACCACATGGGCCGAGGAATTAGCCTCTTTTACTTGCTCCATTAGCTTTTTTTCCTCTTATTTCCATGTCTACCATTACTATTTGGGAATTTCCATCTGAATTGTGCTAGTAGTTCCTGTTTGCTCTAAGCAATTTTTTTCTGTTTCTTTTGTTTATTCCATTTCTTGCTTTAGGTTGATTAGCTCTTGCTTCCCTTTCTCAATTTTGTTTTGTACACTTCTTAACTGTTCTTTTAAAAATTTGTTCTCTCTTTCAATCCCCCCTTTAGCTTTTCTGATTTTCTTTACCTGGTTGTCTTCTTGCTATACCTTTGCCTCTAAAATTTCCATTTTTTTTTTTCAAAGTCATGAACTCATTTACATATAGTTCTCGAGACCATACTAAAGATAAGGTTGTGAGACTGTATAATTATTTGTTGCTTTGATGTTCATCCTTACTCTTCCCTTTGGTTAATGTAGAAGTTTTGGTTCTTATTTGGTTTTTCTTGTACTTTTCCCAGGCAGACATGGCCCCTTTCTTTTTGCCTTTGTTACTTCCATGTTCAATGTGTTTCACTATTAAATAGCCCCTTATAAGTACTATCACATAGCTGTTTTTTATTACTTTTGATAAGATCAAAATGAGTCTTTTCTCCTTCCACTATTTAATTTTCCTAGCTTGCCTCTTTAATATTCCCAAGTATTACTTCTCATTTACTAAAATCTACTTATAAGTTGAGTGGTTTGTGTTAAAATATGGTAAAAAAATTTCCATTCCAAGTCATAATATGTCTCTATAGAGATTTTCACCAGTTTCACAACAATTTGGAATCCATTTTACTAACCCAACACTACAAGGGTCTATGTTTTCCGCTGAAATTTGGTTTTTTATTAGCGACGGAATCAGAATCTCCTATTTCGATACTGCCTTGACCTATTTTTGGCACTGACATGGCTTTAAATGACATTTTGATGTTCTGTACTCCCTCTACTTGCAGTTCAAAATGATTTCTTCATCTTTTAACCAGTGAAAATTCAAATTTCTATTTCGAAAAAGACAAAGGAAAGGGACAGACCTGTTTCGGCAGTTGTGTGCAGTGGTCCCACCAAAATACACTCTTGACATGCCGCTTAAGATCCATGTCCCCTGACAAAACGACCAAAACTTACTTTATATCTCTGAGGAAGCATAAACTCTTACGCTTCCTTGCTCGTCGCTGCGTCGGTCCTGCTCAGTGCCACCCGCAGCGCTCAGAAGCCAGGCTGGTCTCCTCGCAGTCCCACGCGGACACTGCAAGTCCTGCTCGCTGCTGCCACACGGCAGGTCCAGCTCCCCGCTGCCTCGCTGCCTATGTTCACTGCCGTTATTCACTGCGTTGCTCGTGGGCAGCTCGTGTCTGGCCGTAAACACTCTTGACTGGAGGAAAAATAAACTCTTACATGCCGCTTAAGATCCATGTCCCCTGACAAAACGACCAAAACTTACTTTATATCTCCGAGGAACCATAAACTCTTACGCTTCCTGCTAGTTGCTGCCTCAGTGCCACGCGCTGCGCTCAGAGCTGCTCTCCTCGCAGTCCCACGCGCACACTGCAGGTCCTGCTCGCTGCTGCCACACGGCAGGTCCATTGTTCGCTGCCTCGCTCATGGGCGTTTCGTGTCTGGCTGTAATTCCTGCAACAAAAGGTTTGTTTCTCAGCGCCCCTGCAGTTTTCCGGATTTGAATAAGAGTACCGTGACCATCCATCTCACCTGATTCGATTTGGATGATTTGATATTGTACAAGAGTGGCTCTGCAGGCTAAGCGCCAGCAACGGACGATCATCACCGTTTGGCCAGTTGGCCTTTCCAAGAATTTAAGTCTTCAACGCCACCGTCTTTTGAATTATGAAAATTTTGGCATTCATCTGTCATCTTGTATTTCAAATTGAGTTGTTTTTAGTGCGATTTTTAGGTGGGTTTTTTTGGATTTTTCGGATAATTTTTTTTTTTTAATTTGGCAAAAATTCATCAAAATCACAAATTTGATGAGTATTCCTACACAATGAAGTGCCTTATACAGTAAAAAAAAAATATTAGCAAGATTGTTCTTCTATCCAACATTAAAATTCACCTCATCCTAAGCACAACTTAACCTAAAAAGAAAAAAATACTAGGTTGAAGCCTAATTCTAATATAGTAATGGGATGTCTTCTATTGGAGTACCTTTACTACACATTGATCAAGGTTTCACCACAACTTATATGCTATGATGAAAAAACATCACCTTAGCTCTAGGATAAAGGCAATTGCATTTGATCTTCAAACTTGTTCTAGATTAGGGAAAGTGGTTGTTCTAGAGTTAAGCTTTCAATAGATTTTAGCCTATTTCAAGAAAAAAGAGCATGAGCACAAACAACAACATTAACACAAGGTATTTGTTGGTTCCATTAAAGTGGATGATTGTTATTACCCGATTTACTACTCATTTTGAACATGTTTGACTTATTGTGATTAAGGCTAGGGTCATATGTAAACCTTAGAAAACATTGTGATTGTGATTGACAATTTCTTATTGGGGTGGGCATATAATTTCCTAAGTAAATGATTCCAATTAGATTACAAAGCCCCTGATTTCACTTACATATATGTGAAATTGTGTGAAGATGGAAAACAACATGCAATGGTAGAACATTCGGTTTAGACAAAGGTTTATGAGGAAATGTGAGCATCTTAACATTTAAGGTCATTGGCAAGAAGTGAGTAGTACACTTTAAATATATGTATTATGAAGAAAACCCTAGATTGTAAATGATATTCAATGCAAAGTACTCCTTTGAAAAAAATTATTTGTTCCAATCTACTTGAATCACGAGGTAGTAAGAAAACAATGCCCTCATGGAACTAGATATAACGGAGGCATGTAATAGTTTCCCGTTGGATTTTTGTTGCATAGTTTACATAAATGTTGTTCATGCAATATGTAATGGTCAATCTCTATCCTTAGCTTGTGAGAATACAACTTCAACTTCCCAATATGAAAGAGAATGATATAAGAGTGTTAACTTATAATATTCTTATCAAACATACTAATTATAGAAGAGTAATGAATTGGGAGATTACTACAATGGAAATGATGAAGCTTAAAGGATAGTTGTTCCACTAGTGAAAACCTTGTATACCTTAAATAAGCTCTCCAAATTTACTACAACATTATTTATGGATATGATCTATTTTAGATACTAGATGGTGAAATTTTTTCATTGTCCAAGTCAAAAGAGTGCAACGGAGTCGTAATACCTACTTACCAAGACAAATGCATGTAACATTGATGTATAAGAAACTAATACCTACTTAACAAGACAAGAATCAATTAGGAAACCAAAGTAGTGTACCTTAATTGAGTAGGTAACAAAATCAATGTAGCAACTTAGGAAACCAAAGTAGTGCACCTTAATTGAGTAGGTAACAAAATCAATGTAGCAACATGATCAGGTAAATCCACGAATTTTAAAAATAGAATAAATACATGAGTCTAAATAATCGCCATGAAGCTAACAAATTTAGAGAGAATGAGAATATAGACTCTCTCAACAATTATTATTTTGTTGACTAAAGTCCAAACACTAAATATTACATCCATATAATAGAGTTAGCCATACAACTTTGATATGGATAATCTTAGATTGTAAATCTCAAAATTAATTTAGATAAGAGTATTGTCTCTTTAAAATAGATAACCTATGTAGCCTTTGTTAATTTGGCTTTGAAATGAAAAGGCAATACTTTGTATTTGTTTGAAAAGCAACACACCTAAATCAATTTAAAATTTAGTAATATTATTTTTGTTTTCTTAATAATAAATGTAAATGTTAGATAACACTTTTTAAAAACACTTTTTGGCTAAGAGTTCAGTTTCGTCATATTCAAGGAAGGAGATTGACAACAAAAAACATAGAGACATGTAGCAAGAATGAAAGTCTACCTTTTACAACCACCAGTAAATAATTACAAGTAACATAGCTTTCCTTATGTAATAGTAATAAAAAAAATTACATTAAAATATTTGTATTTTTCAAATGACTAATTTATTTTTTTAATATACGCAAAAACTATAAAAATTACACAACCAACAAATAATAATAATAATTTCTTTTGCCACACAGGATGGAAATAGCAAAATAAAAATTATGCAATCTTTACAACATTCTTATATGTAACCAAAAAAAAGTGGTGGACACGGCGCAATCTTGGTTAACATTAATAATGTTGCGATGGCGAGAAACAAAAACCATGTCAACTTTATGTGTACACGTGTTCGATGCAAAGATGTAAGAGGGCAATATTGAATGCTTTCTCACGATCAATAAAACAACCACGATCATTACTGTTAGTTATTTTATTTCTCTATAGAGTTTTTAAAAGTTAGAATGTTCTATAAAGTTTTTAAAAGTTAGAATGTTTTATAAGTTAGAATGTGATATATATGGAAAGGAATTGTTAGATAATACTTTTCAATTAATTTTCTGAGACTTTTCATTTAATTTTTCTTAGAACTAATTTATAATGGATTATTAAAAAGTAATAAACTTTACTAAACTAGATTACGCATAGAAGTAAAAATGAATAATGCAAATGACGCAGCACATTGACTTCTTCGAATCTGCATCTCCAATGACTTTGTAGCTTTATCCTTAAAGAGTTAATACTTTAGGTGTAGTTTGAATGGAGTTCGAAATTATATTTATTCAATATAATTAGATTCAATTTCATTAATGCAACACTTACACTATTCATTTCATATTGTGGAATTGAGATGGATAAGGATCAATTAATTTTTAATTTTTTATATTCTTTATGGCCTTGCAAATTCCTACTTTATTTGGGTATTCACCACTCACTTTAGTAGAAACTATATTCTTAGAGAAGGTATTAGTTATATAATATTATTTTTTACACATTTCGATTCTCTTAGTTTGGGAACTAGAGAAGATCTTACATTATGAAGATATAAGTTTTTTTTGTGTATCTATAAATAAAAAAAAACATTGGTGACATAATGGAAGCCAGACTCATATCATTTCAAGAAAAAATATCTTTACCAGAAAATAAGGGTGTCAAATTCTCCTAACCTTTTCTTATTTTCAATGATACTAAAGGAGCTAAGTCAAAGTGAAATAATTTTTTGGCATGAATTGTAATTGTTTGGGGAATGATAGTCATAAGTGCCATGTAGATTCACGAAGCTCAGAACTCTCAAAGAAATACTGATGAAGGAAAAAAATAAATTGTATAACTCTTCTCTTGTTTCCTCAAAAGAACACATTTTTTTCTGCTTAGGCTTTTTTTTCTTCATTCAATGCATCGAATTTTAGTTCTTTAAATAAGTGAAATATTTCTCCAAGGGCTTATTATCATATGGTTATAAAGATAAAGCTATTTTGTATTTTCTAAATTATATGTAACACCAAACAAATATTTGTTGATGATAGAATCCCTTGATATTGTAGCATCAAGAACTATTCAAATCATTAATGGCCACTTTCATGATATACTATACATTTCTATTCTCTTATGCAACCTTCTCCCTATCTATTAAATTGCTCACCCCAATGATTGAAAGACCATGTGATGTTTTCCTCGCAATATAGTTATCAAAAGCTTGGAATACCATTAAGATATTGTAGCATCAAATAAACTACTAATCATTTTACTAGGTTGTCTAAATTTGATAACTTATAGTGATGATATGTCCTAATTTTGGAATAAGAAATTTAGTCACATAAACTACCATTTATTAAAATAAGTATTTAATAATTATGTGTTCACCAATATTCTTCTCATTTATTGAAAAGATAATGTTTGTTTTAGGAGTTTATTCAAAGAACAAAATCATGATGTTTTTGAGAGACATGCATATTAGCATGCATTAACTCTCTCACATTGTGTACATAGTCATTTTTGTTTTTCTTCCTTTTTATTCTCCTTCAATTTCACGTTTATCTAAAGACACTTTTATTAATTTCTTAAAATTTAAGAGTGTAGCTTTTAATAAATAATAACAATAACCAAATTTTAAGGTCACGACCAAGCTAGACACCAAATTCACTATATTTGGTTCAATGTTTATTGGGGGAGGGACCCATCTATGCACAATTATTTTATTATTAAAGTATATGGATATGTACATACTCTAACCCTTTGTATATTTGAACTTATGATCTCTTACAAGTGGTCAATCCTCTTAGCCATTCGGCCCATTCAATATGTTTTGACCTTCAAGCTCCTTGTTGAAAAACAATTTGCACATTAACTTCAAAAACTAAGAATAGATAATGTATGTGAATATGTATTCATTAAAAAATCTAATACTTATTATACTATGTATGATATTTAGATGCAACATATTTTTCTATATCCACCACAAGAAATGGTGGTGTTTAGAGAAAGAAGCAGACCTTAAAGGAAATGTGTAACTGCATGTCACAATCTAAGGATCTAAGTCCTCAATTTTAGGAAAAAGTTAACAAATATTCCAATCATGTTGAGGCTCTAAAACATTGGAGTAAGCATGAATTAACATTAAACATTATAAAAATGACTTCCATGCATTTGAAAATTAAGCCTTGGGACATATTCATGGTGATAAAATGAAATCCTTACAACATAAAAGTGAGAAGTGTAATTTTAATGATTATTTATAGCATGTAAAAGGTTATTGGATCCTTGTCCCTAATACAACATAATCCAGTTTTAGAAGAGATATTAATTTTAATGTAGATATTGCAACCCATTTACCTATTTTGATCCACATGCCATTTACTTTACTTATTCTATACCAATTTTTTCTTCTAAACCTTTTAATTCTATTCTATACCACTACTTCCTTTTTATATAATTATAACGAGGATGAAATCCCAATTCTACCTACTTCGCCTTCTCCTCTAAATGTGATTTTTGAACTTGAAATTTCACCTTGATGCCACAATTTCCTTGATGGGTCTATACAAAAACATAATAGGTTGATGATATCATTAACAATCCTTACAATTAATACCAAAAAAATTAAGACTTATAAGAGAGAAGAATATTTCTTCTCTATTGTATCATGTTCTAAAGAATGTTGATGCAAATACATATAAAGAAGATTGTATCTAGCAAGAGCGAGATGTAGCAATGAATGAAGAATTTTGTTCCTTAATGATGAACAATATTTGGGATCTAGAGTATCTCTTTTAATAGGAAGAAACCCTATCATATGTAAATAGGTCTACATAACTAAATATGAAATAAATTGCAATGTTAGTAGACATAACCCTATATTATCTAGTCTTTTCATAGGTAGAAGTCATTGAATATGATGCAAATTTTTCCCCCATTTCCATAATTTATTCCATCTTCTTGGACCTTACACTTGTCACCCTATATCATTGGGATGTTCATTAAATGGATTCAAATCCACCTTCTCTTATTGGGTTTTGTAGGAATAAATCTACATGGAAAACCTAAGAGTTCCTTCGATCTTGTCCTCCACCTCAAATTACCGTACTATTACCTCAAGCAAGCTCCTTAGTTTTGCTACGAGAAACTTTTATTATTTATTTTTGAATTTGGATTTTCTCGATGCCATTTTGAATTAAATGTTTACATCGAGTGAATAATTAACTTTCCTATCTTTATTTTTGTTAAAATGATGCAAATTCAGTCAAATTCCACTTTGGAAAGCTCAAATGGTTGAGATCATAATTGCATTAGATTACTCTTTTCAAGAGGAAAAAAATCAACCTATAGATCACCCCAATCAATTGAGAGAAAGTTACATTCTGAATTATTTTATTTATTAAAGTGAAATGGCCTCGGTCGACCTAAGCACATGTTGAATTAGTTAAGTCAGCCTTAACCCCATGTGGACCCACACAAAAGCCTATAAATAGAAGAGACCTCAAGTTATTTCTTACACTTGCTCAAGCGATCTTCTATTTGCATTCTTTGTTTTGGTTCATCCATTCTGTTTTGGCTTACACAAGTTTGATGAAAAGAGTTCATGCAGGGTCCAAAATGACCGGTTTGAAGCTCACAGGAAAATTAGGGTTTTCTATTCTGGTCACAAGCACAGAAATGGAGAAACTGGGATCTAGCCATAGACATAGTGTGTTATTCCTGCGGAGGGGATCTCATATCCATAGACACATAATGGCAAGGTAGAGGTTACAACTTTAGGACCAGATTGAGCTGATCTGGGCCATAATTGCAGTTATAGTGTGTTATTCCTGCAGACAGGGACCCATAGCCATAGGAACATAGAGCTATGGGTGTGGCTAAGGTATTTATTAGTAGATATGGGCTAGATCAAACCTAGTTGCTTGCGTAGTGGTTCCATACATCATCCACTCAGTCACAAATGATTGCAATCAACCCTTTTATATAATTCTAGATTCAGATCTAGAATTTGACAGTTAATTTATGTTGAATTCAATGATCTATTGTTTCCATGTTTCTTCCTTGTGTATATATGCGGATCTGTATATATGTTCTATATATTTTCACAAAAGACCGGGCACCCAAAGATGCATCTACAGTTCTCTGAAGTTTCCATTTGGTGACAACAATGTTCAATAGTATGCGACAGCTAGTGGTGGTACATTACAGTTCTCAAAATCAGGATCCTTCAACAAAATCATGTTTATGGTTATATTATTCATACGCTAGTTGTTTTACTACATTATGAAGACATGGATCAATGGATCATTGTATTATTATTTGTTTAATCATTTTATGACGATCTAAGAAGAAGAATTTGCAACGGTTTTCCCCACAATGGGTTTTTCCTTAGTCTAAGACCAATCCTGGTGTATTTATGTGTGCATGATTTTCTTCCTATGTTTCTTTAGATTTCACTACATATATGATGATTTTATTATTCTTTCTACATAGTTGCATATGATGATAGTCAATAGTGTAAATCTGAATAATGATATAATGATATGGGGTGAACTTAATATTTTTAATGAAGAAATGCAACTATAAAATCAAAGATCAATGTATCCCTACGAAAAATTAACATGGTATCAGAGTTGGGTTGAATAACAACCATGGAGATCACCCCATGAAGGCAATTTTGATGGAAGCAAGAAAAGGATGGCAAAGACCTAAAATAATTCTAGGGTGTGGAGAAAACACAAGGTAGTTAGTGCATAAGGGTTTGATAAAAACCATTATTTATGGTAAATACTTGAGATATGGTGTATGAAACCCCAACATGGTCTATTTTAATATGCTCAAGCACTTTGGATTGATTTGATGAAGTCCTCAATGGGATAGTCTTTAGATTACCTGGTTGTTGATAAATCTGATTGAAGGAAACATTGTTATGTGGTCTATGGATGGCTCTTGAAGGTTGGTTCAGGAGGGAGAGGATCACCTCTCATTGATGATAAGTAAACCTAGACTCTTGATGTTTCATTGTGTCTTTACTCTTGTTTAGACTTATGGATCCGAATATTATGATTATTGTTTTGATCATTGCTTATACTTATTGCATGTATATTTTGAGTACCTGGATGTTTCTAACCTTCTTGATGAGATGTGATAAGTGGATCCCTCTTGAGGATAATTTGAGATGTAGGAAAGAGAAGCTAGATTTGGAAAAATGTAAAGACGTACCTGATGAAAAAGGTGACAAGCTGCCTATGTGAAGGTGCACATGCATTTGAATACTACAAGGTATGCATGGTATAATGTTATGTTTCAGCTATAACATTGGTTGGCTAGGTAAGACCTGTGGTATGTTGAGAATGTCTCATTTGGAAATGGCTCATGCATGCATATGGAAGTGATTTATATTTCTTGTGATGAAATAGTGCACCTAGTATTGAATATTTAATCATGATGATATTTTTTATTTTACGATGCTACTTATTGTTGATCTTGGATATTGTAGCACAACCTGATGTTTGGCTAACATCTATTGTTTTTGATATCTTGATTCCAACTTTAGTAAATGATACTCTTAACTCTTTATATGCATAAGGCATGTTTATCTCTTATAAAATTTTACCTCATTGATATGGTATTGATAATTCTTGTGCTAGGAATGCTGAAAACCCATGGAAAAAGAGATTGAAACTCTGTTGCTTTATTGAATAACCTCACTTAATCCTTTTGATCATAATAAGCATGGTATTGGTGACCATGATGAGAGATGCATATCTATGAGATTTATGTTCTAGATCTCCTACTACCTGTGGTTATGGCACATGGTGAAATTAAATTCCCTAACTTGATGTATTGTTATTGTGTTGTCACATTTTCCTGTCACCCTGATCTTTCAAGTCCAACCCTTGATGAAATATTGATGACATGATGTTGATGATCATGATAGATATGTGGTTATGATCTAAAAAATCTGTTGTTGCATGACTCCATTAAATACAGGTTGATGACATGAATGAAAATGAAATTACATGTTCTACTATGATTTATGGGTATCTGACATTGTTGATCTATAACAGATGTTTGAGCCTTACTCGCACGAAGGAAGACCCATAAATGTGACTATGCATGATAGACACAAAATTGATGTTTTTTACTCGAAATCAATCTGTACTCTGTATCAAAGAATCCCTGACATGTCCTGCCATTGTAAACTAATTTCTGAAGTTGCCGAGTTAAATTGTTGATCAAAGTAAATAAAGGATTGGGAATGAAATCAGATAGGAATCCCTGACATGTCCTGCCATTATAAACTTATTTATGAAGTTTTCGGGTTAAATTTTTTGTCAAAGTAAATAAAGGATTGGGAATGAAATCAAATGGGCACCTGGAAGATGTCAGTTCTACAGATGTGTTGTAGATACCAGTATGATATGTAAGCAATAAATGTTCCTATGTTTGAATAGAAATTGTGTTTGCAAGTGATCGAGACATTCATATGAATATGTCATTATGTTTGAAGTTTATGTTACATGCTTTGACTGATTGATATAGATGATATTTTTTTAGAACTTTGACATGATGTTTTACAACTTTAAATTGATGATTGAGACATGTCTTTGGATTATATCTCTCTCTATTTAGAATTGATCTGTTGATTGTTGATTTTCCCTAATGATAATGCTATGTGGGAATAGTGGCATTCAATGTCTTATGTGAGTATTTAGATTTATGGTTATATATTGGCCTCCTTGTTCCTAGCACAATTGTTGTTGTGATTCAGTATGAATATGGAACTTGCATGACTTAACCTTGATGTATGCACTTCCATCTAGTGACAGACATTATTTTTAATGGCATGCTAAATGACAACCTCGATAGCTTAATATTAAATGAAGTCAAGACTTGATATGAGCTCTACTTGTAGCCTAGTTGAAATAATTGTTACTTTGACATCAATGTCTTTAATAATAGTTTTTTCCTGGCTTCTAAAATCTGATGAGCTAACTTCGTTGACACAACATTGATTTATGTAAGGATGATTATGTTGACTTGGTAAGGCATTATGCTTGTAAAGAGTGTTGCGTGATGCAAGCTCCCCGATTCAATTTTTTCCATATTTGACAGTTATATGATGAAGTCAAGATGATGATTTCTAAGTTATGACCTTGATTTTAATTATGGCTTTGGTTGTACATACTGATGGTCTACTCTTAATAGGTGGTGAGCCTATGATGAACTAAGTATGAGGGAGATGAATTCTGAATCTAGAAATGATGTATCATGACATGATGAATCAATTTCTGGAATTTGGGAAAGAAATCCCATGTTGCAAAAATATTGACAAGTATCTTTGTGTAATTGAAATGTAAATCCTTGGACACTCTGATTTAAAGTTCAAATGTTGTTGAAATTGACATGGAATATGACAATTTATTGAAGCATTGATGTTCCATTTTGAACATCCATCTGTATATGGTGTGTATAGAACATGATTAAATTCATGATTGGGTTGCTTCATTTAGAATTTCCACCGAACATCCTTTGAAATATCTGCATGAAATGTTCTACTTTTAAAGGTTGATATATTTCTCCTATGATATGGAGTTGCTTGAATGCACTGAATGTTGTATGAGATTATTATTGATGAGCACATTTGGATGATGCCTTAATATGATATGTGCCATGATATCTTGGATGTAAGGCCCATAGCACGACCGAGGTTGGATATGATATTGCTAGAATGGATAGCTTAAGGCAGGTTGTAGAAGATCCTTAGAGAGATGTCTAAGCATGATATGGATAAGACATGAAAACACTATGATGATATATACCCCCCCCCCACCCCCCCCAAACAAACATATATATAAATTTGGCACCGATATTTCTCCATTCATTGAGATAGTGTAGTCGTTCGAGACAATCTTAGGCTTGTGATTCACACCTCCTTGAGAGGGAGGATGATTATGATATCCATTAATGATTTTATATGATTACTTGTGTTCTAACATAGTATTTGATTTTATTTCATGTATGAATAGGAATCAGTTTCTATTGAGACAAGTAGAAACCATATTTTAGTATGATGAGAGCATCACTGATCAAGGAAACTGAGCCAACTCTTCCTCCCTGACTAATCTCTGAGGGTGAGGAATTGAGATAGAGGGATCATGGGGTTGGGGGAACTCTAGACAATAGGGTATGAACCATATCTATTACCCATAGGGTTAGAGATGATTCTCCCTTATCTTCATAGGGTCGGAGAATGATGCTCCCCTATCTGGTCTTTGCATAGTATACCCCATTTGGGACCATACCCACAAGCAGGACTTGTTGGGAATACCGCTCCTAGTTTGGCCAATGGGTTGAGAGTGTACTTAGGGTGTACAACCCAAGTCGATTATGAAGCAGGTGTTCTACCACATGACTATTCAGGATCATCGATGAGAATATCAATAGGAAATAGGATGGGTTGAGATAAACCTATGAGATTTTGGGTTGCGATTGAACTCCCTGATGTAATCCCAAGGTTGAGATGGGCTTCCCTGCATGTTCGAATATCCTATTTTTTGATATGGGGTTGTATATGTATAGCTTCCCCATGAGATTCTAGGTCGAGATATGATCCCTAATGCAGTCATAGGTCAAGATGTGCTCCTCGATGATATGATATTCGATGATGATTGATAATGATATTTTAGGTAGTAGCCTGTTGGCTAAAATTTTGAATGGTAGCTTGATGGATGAAGGGTGGTAGCCTAAGCTCCCCTCCCTTAACAAATTCTTCTTCTTCAACATCTGAGAATTTTCAGTACATGAGTAGCAACATTCAAGATATAATATGGAATAAGCATGAGAAGTACATTGATGATTTGTAATGATGAAGGATCGTACCATGAAAGCTACATGACATATATGATCAGTGAAAATACGTGATGATATTGAAGATACCAGAATAACATATTGATTGATGAACATATATTGGCAAGTGAAATTCTCCCTGGTTGAGAGGGAGTGTAAAAAGTATGAAACATCGACCAAATTCCACTTTGCACAACTCAGATGGCTGAGATCAAAATTTCATTAGATTCCTCTTTTTGAGACAACCAAAATCGACCTATATATCGCCCCAATTGGTTGGGTGAAAGTTAAATTTTGAATTATTTTATTTATTAAAGTGAAATGGAATGGGTTGGCCTTAATCCCAAGTGGACCACATGAAAGCCTATAAATACAGGCGACCTCAAGTGGATTCTTACACTTGCTCAAGGTATCTTCTATTTGAATTATTTTTTTTGGTTCGTCCATTTTGTTTTGGCTCACACAGGTTTGATGGAAAGAATTTGTGTAGGGTTTGAAATCACTAGTCTGAAGCTCGCGCATAAATTATGGTTTTATGTTCTATCCACAGGCACAAAACTAGAGAAACCGGTCTCTAGCTATAGACATGGTGTGTTATTCCTGCGTTTAGGGTTTCATAGCCGCATGCATAGAATGACAAGGTAGCGGCTAGGGCTTTAGGCCCAGATCGACCAGATTTGGCCCTAAAGCTGCAGACGCAGTGTGTTATGCCTATGGCAAGGGACCCATAGCCAGAGGCACAAAGTGCTATGGGTGCGGATAAAGGCTTTATGAGAAGATATAAGCTAGATCAAGCCAAGTTTCTCATAGAGTGCTTCCAGACATCATCCACTTAGTAAAATATGCTCGTGATTAGTCTTTGATAACATCCTAGATTCAGATCTAGAATTTTACAATTGATTTCAGTTGACTCCAGTGATCTATTGGATACATGTTTCTTACTGGTGTAGATCTGTAGATCTGTAGATCTATTCTATATATTTCCACTGGATATCAGGCCCTCAAATATACATCTATAGTTCTATGAAGATTCCATCAAGTGAAAACAATGTTCAACAATATGCTACAGGAAGTGACAGTATATTATAGTTCTTAGAATCAAGATCCTTCAACAGAAGTATGCTTATTGTTATATTATGCATATGCTAGTTTTTTTACTACACTATGAAGATATGGATCAATGGGTCATTGTACTCTTGTTTTCTGAATCTTTTGATGATGATCTAAGAAAAATAATTTGCAAGGTTTTTCCCCATAGTGGGTTTTTCTCTAGTCTCAGACCAATCCTGGTGTCTATATGTGTGCATGATTTTCTTCGTCTATTTCTTTATATTCTATTGCATATATGATCATGTTATTATTCTTTCTACATCGTCGCATATGCTTATGGTTAAGAGTGTAAATCTAAATAATGATATAATGATATGGGGTGAACTTGATTTGTTAATGAAGAAATGGAACTATCAAAGCAAATATCGATGTAGCTCTATGAAAAATTAACACTCTTTATGTTTTCACCTTTTCATAATGGCATGGGAGAAAACCTGGTATTTACCACCTTCAAGTTGGGAGCATGACCATTGTATTCCCCTCATTCCAGATAATCAATCATTCAATATTTATCCTCACTAACACACTTTTTCACATAAAAATGAAACTAAGGCATTAAAAACAAAGGAAATTGATAGAGGAAATGACTAAGGCATTAAAAACAAAGAAAGGTATTTTGGCACATTTGTTTATGAAAATAAAGGGAATTAGGATAAAATGAAGGTAAGAGGTCACAGGTTGCATGTGAGGAGTAAAATGAAGGAAAATAACAAAAAATGAAGAAAATAGAGGCCTCATTAATAAAAAGGATTTTGAGGATCAAGTCATGGTTTTTTTCCAGTTTAGTTTTGGAGCTCTCTCATTATTATCTCTCTCTCTCTCATACTCTTGGATACTTAAATTTTTCTTGGAGAAAATCAGAATTGAGCCAAGATATAGGAGAAAGAAAAGGAAGGACAAGGAAATGAAAAGAAAGAAAATATCAAGCAGGGAAGAGCATGATATAGCAACTTCATTAGGAAGACTTGCAGGTAACATATTGCATGTGTGATTTCCTAGTTGGTTTTGACATGCATGACTTATGCATGTTAGTATTTGGCTCTCTTTTGTAGGTCATGCCATGGTTTTTTTGGGTTTTGAAAGTGGTTTTAAGCATTGCCTTTCATTTTTTTGGATGTCGTCATGCGTCGGTATTTTGATCTCCGTTTTGAGATTTGGAATTTTAGATGGATTTCAGAATTCAGGGCAGAGGTGGTCTCAGGTTCATTCCCAAAGGCCTAGGAATCCCTTGACTGGTTTTGGCAGGATACATGGTAAAGCTTGAGGTGTCTCGATTTAAGGCCCAATGATCTGATATTGGATTGTGGTGAAGCATGAGAGATAGGGAGATGGAAAATTCCTGAAGGATAGAGATAGATTCCATATGGAATTCCAAGTTCTCCTCGATTTTATGATCTGAGCACCGATCTTGGTGTGATCATGGTATGGTGAGGGTGGAGTTGGTTTAACCTTTGGATTCCTTGGTTGTGTTTGGATCGGTTTATCCATGAGATCACACATTCATTCTTGGAATATGCCACGAGGGTGATTGGCTGAGCCATATCTATGGTTGGGTGGAACGTGGAAGTCCCAAACCTGGTCGATTATTTCCTAAGTTTAATGGAAGCTAAGTTATCTTTCTTCTGTATTTATTAAAGTGTGGATTTAATGGTTTCTATCTCACTGTTATTTCCAAGGTTTTATGCTAGTTATAATCATGTTTAAATGACTGGTTCATGTCATGGTTATTTCATGTATTTACTTGTAATTATTAAAATAAGGGATTCAAGACCTAATTGATGTCATGTATGTTCAAGGAAGAGTTTGGTGATCCTTCTTGTTGTTTCTTAAGATTTTTGCGTCATTTAGGCTCTATCTTGTATCCTAGGCATGTATATTTCATTCATGCCAAGTGTTTGAAAGAATGTTAGTCCCAGTTGGGGATGGTCATGCCTAGTCCTGGAGTCAATTTTAGGTTATTTCACATTTTCTTCATGTGTTTAATGATTTCTGAAAGCTACAGGAAGTTCTAGAAAGTGTTTGGAATTATGGGCTTACAAAGTTCCTTAAATCCCGCTCACACAGGCACAATTCTATGCAATTGAGTCCATGGACACACACATGCCTATGTTGTGGGTGTGTCCACAGCCTCCCAAATTCACCCCTGCCCATATAAAGGGAGTGTTCGGGGGTTTGAAGCCCTAAAATTCAGTGGGACCTAGGGACAATTCAGTGTGATGGCTGGAATAGCCTCTGGGGGTCCTGTAGTAGGTGCAATGATTCTGTGTTATGGTTTTCTACCTTGATTCCATTTCCTTAAAGTCACCAAGGAGGTTATGACTATTATTAACTTCCCTCAACTTATGTTTATCCAGGCTAGTCGGTTACTTGGGTAGATGTGAGGGGAGGTGTGTGTTATAGGTGGTATCAGAGTGTGGTTGTGATCTCCTAGTGAAAAATATGACGTTTTCAAGCTTATTTTTCTCATGTTTTCATCTTGGTTGTGTATATGTCTCATGTTATGGTTGCATTTGCATGGTGTTGGTCATGGTGGCAGTGGTGTCACCATGGAATGGTTGATGGTGTCATTGTAAATGTGTTGTCATGAGCATATCACTGGTTATACATGTGAGATGTTTAAATCTTGTCAGGTTCGCATTGGCATGATTGAGGTAGTTATGCATGAGGACATGGTGTATAGTTTATATGGCCATGCATTGAAGGCTGGATTCTAGCTAGAATGATGTTTATATGTTGCTATGATATTACATTGATTAGTTGATCTTGCAGATGAGATATCCTCCTTGAATTATGCTAAGGTACGTTTATTTATTGTGATTTGGTTTAAGGTAACATGAGATGCCTTACAAGAATAAATCAAAGATGGCTAGAAAGGTGGTAAACCACAAAGATTCTCCTTATCAATATGATGAGAAACATGGTGTTGGGATCTCAGCTGATTTAACGGATACACTGAGAAGTTTTAAGGAAGAGATAAGGATTTGTAAAGTGGACAATGATAGAAACATACAGGCAGAATAAAATCAAGCAAAAGTAAATGCAAAAATCCTTCATAGTTTGTCATATTTGCAGCGACACGGTCACTCTGGATTAGTTATGGACAGGAGGATGGAGCTAATGGTGCATATGGTAGTAGGTCATGTTGTACCTCTGAGATAATTCTTGATTAATTTATTATTCCAGAGCATCTAAAATATTTTTTTGTTTTAAAGTTTTGGGATGACCAATGTTCTAAACTTATAAAACTAGGTGTTTAAACCTTAATAAAACTTAAATATCCAGAAAAGGGCTTACATTTACCTATTGATAGTAATTTAGATTTTAAAATGGGTATAAGGTGGAGTTGTAAGAGGTTATGATTCTCCGAATATCCAAATAGAATATCCATTAAATCATACATAAAGATGCAGATAAACAATGTTTACTATCCAAAAAAGATGTATTTAATTTTATGAAGGAGTGACAATTTATTCATGTAGAGGAGTTATTAAGACAGACAAACTCATAAAATAATCTATTTAATAATTTATAACTTTGGAAGGAATTTAAGATAAGTTGACATTCAACCTATGTTACCCAATTTCTTCTCAAAAACTTAAACACGTGAAGAAACAAAAAAATGGAAATGAATAACTTAAGGAGAACTCACAAGATGACAAACTGTTTTGATAAAATCCAGAATCCTTTCATAAGTATGAAGTTATTTTAAATTGATTACAATTCTTATTTTAGAATATCATCCAAGGGTTCAACCCTTTGCAATTCAACTTTTGAAGTATTTATATAACTTCTTTACAAAAATCTAGATTCAAATATCCAGATCTGTTTTGAAAAATATCTAGAAATGTTTTACAAAAATCATGTAAAATAATAGTAAAATAAATTTGATTAAATGACTGGCACTATTTTTGAGGATTTTGGTGTTGATCTTGCCTGGTTGTTCTTATACTTTGTTCATGACCCTGTTGACTCGTGGCTTTAGTAATTTCAATAATTCTTCCCACCTGTTTTCATTTGGAATAGTATAGTTGAGTAGTTTTCATAATGTTTCATCTACCTTAGTATATCTTTGGAAGGTAGGTTCAACAAAAAATAGATGACTTATCTCATGCTTGATAAGTAAACCATAACTAAGGCCCTCCATGAAATATTTTCCTATAATCGAACCCCTTATCTTTGCAAATTTAGATTTATCTTTGGAAATTGAATAAATTTTATGCTAATATTAATTAATATTAATCAATTTATCTCTTATTCTTGTTAACCCACGCATCCCTTTTTGATGTAAAACATAAAAATTTCTATGAAATTTCTTGATTCCAGATTCTAAATTATGAACTTTTTTCCCACTACAACATCATAGTTCCCTTAGTAATAATCCTTCTTACTTCCAGAACAACTTCTATTCAATCTTCTATATCAAATTCTTCTAATTATTCTTTGGTTTTAGAATTTAGAATCCTAATAAGAGCTGTGGCTCTACCTGGTTTCATGATCTAAGTCCATAGGAGGAGGGAGCACGGGGTTTTCAGAATTCTGGGATTTCCTTTTGGAAGACATAGTTGCAGAGGAAAAAGAGAAACTGTCTTACCCAGAATTTACTTTGTTGTGTGAAAAATTGATAAAAATATTGAATAGGTTGGCTACTAACAAAATATCGCTTCATCCTTATAAGTGGTGCAATGGTATAGTCCTTCCAATGGTGACAAATAGAAGCAATAGAAATATGGATTAACAGTTTGACAACTAGTTCTTTGTGTTTAAACCAACAAACTAAAAACCTTAAAAAATTGTGGTTTTGTTGGTGCATTTTTCCATTATAGAGGAGCGGGGGAGTGTAATTAATGTGTAATGGATGATTTGGAATCGAAATATGTGATTGGGGGAGAAAAATGCCACTTGGAAGGATGGGAGTGGTAACATATGTTTTTGGCGAGAGCGGGGTAAATGCTTCTTTTGAATGAGCAGAGGAGGTTTTCGCGTGGGGGGCGGGGGGGATGGTTTATGGTATTGCAGCAAGGGGGTGAGAAATGAGCGAAGGGAGGGCACATGGCGGAAGTGGTATGCAGGGAAACAAATTTTCGCACCCCCCATATTGACTAAACATTGGGTGGGCTTGGGGGGTGCGAAAATCATATGGGTCGTTTGATTTATTTGGCCTAGATCACGATGTTCTAATCATAGTGGAGTTTTAGTCCAAAAAGGGAAAAATATTGTAAGATGTGCTTTATCATTTAAACCTTTTTTTAAATTGGCCAATGACACTTATTACCCAATCAAATGCAATTAAATAATAAGGATGGGGCATTTAAATATTATCACCAATACAATGGGGAAAACATATTTTTCCATTTTTTCATAGATACATATTGTTGAGATTGCAAAAAGATGATGAGCTTAGTGAAAAGAGTCACCTTCACTAAGTGGGCCCACAGGCTATTTTTGGCGCAAGTATATTTTTAGACTATGTCTATTTTTAGACATGTCGATCATATTTTATGAGTTGCAGGATGCTATTTGTGGATAGTTGGTAAAGTTGGAAAAATATATGGACTTCCTTTTTTAGACATATTGGGTCGAATCTATTTTTAGATTGCTAGTCTAAAAATAGATATGTTGAATATTATTAGCTCTTAATAATATTTGGACTCTAAACATTAGCTTATTCTCTTGGAGCACTTCAGTTAAGTGCACAGATGTGGCACAGGAGCTGACAGAAGTAATTAAGCTATTCCTGAGGGTTAAGTGGAGCTATTGCATGGAGACTTCAGTTAGAACTCATGTGACAGAGTTTGGTGGAGCTATAGAAGTAGTTGGTGGAGTTGTGTTCAGTTTAACTCAGTTAGACACATTTGAGCTAGTTGTATCTAGTCTAATTGATTGATACACTAGTGAGAGTGGTGTGAATTAGTTAATAATTATTTCACTAAATATTAACTCATTAATCAACTGAAGAATACATCAGTTAACTATAGTGCATGGACAGTTTCAGTGGAGACCAGTGGAGAGATAAGTGAAAGGGCAAGATGACTATCAGTTGTGACTATAGTGATGCATTGATTGCATCCAACATAGAGTAGAGATGCCAATGAGGATTTCGTGAGAAATTCTGGACCAATTCGAGTTCATTTAGAGCCATTCTTCAACAGGGATTGCGCAGTAGAGGCAGGCTAGCAGGTGGCAAAGATCGGTGCATGGATTTGCTAGATCGGGCTTGATTGGTGTGTAGCGTTTGGATTGTACTGAGAGCTTGTGAGAAGCTTTGTATGAGGATTGTTACATGATATCTATGACATATATTATATACAGATAGTTGGGGTTTTTAGCTTCAGGATTTCTCATTAAAACATTGTGTTCATATGTGTGAATTTTTATGGTTTCAATGTGTGCATGCAATTGATTTAATTTCCGCATATGATGATCAATAGTAGAAGAGATTTTTTATTGTGCATGAATTTAAAATAGTGTGTGATGAGGAGAATATTGGATATATAACACATTAGTTATATAATTTCTACTTGGTATCAGAGCTATATTGATCATTGGAGCAATTGAAAATCATTGAAGCGGTTGAGTTTTGTGCTGGTGGAATTTGAATTTGCAGTAGTGTTTTCTTGGTGTCGAAGTTGAGATGTCTTTCAACGGATTGCGATTGGAGTATGCCCTTGAGGGCAGCTTGAATTATATTTCATGGAAGGATAGGATGGAGGCAGTGTTGGAGGATAATGGGTTGAAGGAGTTCATAGATGAAGAAATTCCAAAACTTGCTTCTAGCGATGCTGCCGCATTTGACGCATGGAAAAAGAAGATAGAAAAATGTCGAAGGATTCTATTGGAAGGTGTGAAGGATCACATAGTGTCCAACCTTCATGGTAAAGCTTTTCCATTCTTGATGTGGAAAGCTTTGATAGAATTTTTCCAAAGAAAGAGCAATCAGAGGAAGTTGGTGCTCAAAGATAAACTCGGGAAAATAAAAATGGAGAAAGGCGACAGTATACCCAAGTACCTCACGAAGTGTTTCCAGTGCAGGGATGAGCTGGGAAGTATGGGGGTTACTGTAGATGAAGAGGACTTGGTGAGCTTGGCTCTCCTTGGGCTTTCGAAGATTTGGAATTCCTATGAGGACTCTATCAATGGTCGAGAGAAACTACCAGGATGGGAGCAACTTTGGTCAGATCTTGTGCACAAGGAGATAAGGCGGAGTACCAGGGATGGATCTTCATCGAAGAATGAAGATGAAGAAAATTGTGCTTTGGCTGCAAAAGCAAGGAAAGGGAAGGGAAAGAAAAATCCTTCTCAATTCGGTGTGAAAGGCAAGAAGCAGGAAATGTCCAAGGTGAAGTGTTTTCACTATCACCAACACAGACATTACGCCACTAATTGTCCACAGAAGAAGAAAAATAAGCAGGCTGTTGGATCTGCAGCTGGAGAGGCCTTAGCCTCGCAGTTTGAGCTGGATTTTTCGCTGATCGCATGCTTGGTCTCAAGTGTGATGGGATCAGTGTGGTTTCTTGACAGTGGTGTGTCTTTCCATATGACCAGAGACAAAGATTTGTTTACTGATCTGGATGAGAAGGATCTTGGAGTGCACATCGAGATGGGCGATGATGGTAGACACAGTGCGACTGGTATCGGGACCATTTCCTTTGAGAGGGAGTCTGGAAAACCTTTCATACCTTGAAGGATGTCATGCATGTTCCAGGATTGAAGAAAAATCTGATCTCTGTGGTGATGTTGGAAGACAAGGGATATGATGTTGTCTTTAGCGAGGGAAAGGCTTTCTTGCGCAGTAAGGCAACTGGTGAAACCGGGAGGATAAGGGTTCGATTTAAGAACCTTTATCAATTGCAAGTAGATGGCTGCATAGCAATGGAAGGCAAAGCAGAAGGAGTGGTGAGTCGAGATGAGGGCGAATTGTGGCACAGGAGATTGGGCCATCTTCACCATGGTGCTTTGAAAATTTTGCAGTAGATTTCTACCGGGCTTCCCAAAGGTACACTTGCACAGTCAGATCAGTGCAAGGGATGTACTTTAGGAAAATTTGTGAAAGCCACCTTTTATGAGAAGGATAGTCATGCCACAACGATCCTTGAGAGAATTCACATAGACGTGTGTGGACCTTTCTCAATAGCTTCGACAGCAAAGCACAGGTATTATGTGATATTTTTTGATGAATTTTTTCGTAAGTGCTGGATCTTCTTCATGCAGAAGAAGAGCGAGATATTCTCAAAGTTCTGTGAGTTTAAGGCACTAGTGGAGAAAGAGTCAGGGAAGCAGGTGAAGGCTCTTAGGAATGATAATGGTGGTGAATTCATCGCTGGCGAATTCAAAGACTTTTGCAGCACAGAAGGAATTCAAAGAGAGCTCATAGCGCCTCATAACCCACAGCAGAATGGGGTTGTGAAGCGAAAGAACATAACGATCGTGGGTGCTGCATGGGCGATGTTGCATGATCAGGGCCTTCCCATACATCTGTCGGCCGAAGCTTGCAACACTGCGGTTTATGTGAAAAACTGTTGTCCTCATAGAGTACTTGGCATGAGTACACTCGAAGAGGCTTTTTCTGGTAAGAATCCTGATATTTCTCATTTGAAGATTTTTGGCTCACCTATTTACATTCATGTGGTGAAGGATGCCAGGAAGAATCTGGAGCCGACCACAGAGGCTGGGATATTTGTGGGGTACACAGAAACACCCCAAAACTATCGTGTGTATTTTCCAGACAGTCAGAAGACTGTTGTGCGACAGGATATCAAATTTCACGAGGAGAAAGCCATGAAGTGTTTGCTTGAGAGGGAGCTACACTTGCATGCAGATGAGGAGATATTAGTTCCTAAGGATGAGCCTTAGGATGTGGATCAGCCACAAGAGGAGGTTCATGGAGTGGAAGAAACCACTCATGCAGTGCCAAACATCAGAGGGCGGAAGCGCACTGCAGAAGCTGAGCGACTGAATCTTGATGCAGAGAAGATTGTAGGAGCACCTACATCACAGTGCAGATAGAGACAGTCACCTGACCGATATACTGGATACATGGCTCTGATGAGCAAGTGTATCGTGAAAGAACCATCTTCTTTCGAGGAAGTTGTGGAGGACCCTGCATGGGTAAATGCCATGGTGGAAGAGTATGATTCGATTGTCAGAAACAATGCATGGGAGATTTTCCCAAGGTCGGAAGGGAAATCAGTGGTAGGTTTGAGATGGATCTACAAAGTGAATCAAGTTGCTGACGGGAGCGTCGAGAAGTACAAGGAAAGATTTGTTGCCCGGGGCTTCTCACAGATAGAGGGGATCGACTATGAGGAAACCTTTGCGCTTGTCGCAAGGTATTCTTCCATACAGAGCATCATAGCTCTCTCAGTGCAAATGGGTTGGCACATTCATTAGATGGATGTGAAGACTGTGTTTCTCAATGGAGTCATTGAGGAGGAGGTGTGCATAGAGCAGCCTAAAGGTTTCGAGATCTTTAGCAGCGAGTCACATGTGTGCAGGCTCAAAAGAGCACTGTATGGGCTGAAACAAGCACGTTGTGATTAGTACACACAAATAGATAGTTATTTCACCGGTATTGGATTCACCAAGAGTGAGGCAGATCTGAACCTATACCAGATTGTGGTGGAGGGTAAGTTGTTGATCATTGTACTTTATGTAGATGATTTGATTTTGATGGGTGATGAACAATTGATACTCTCATGCAAGGCTGATCTTGCAAAGGAGTTTGAGATGAAGGACTTGGGGCCGCCACATGGCTTCGGGATTGGAATAATAGCGCAAAGATTGACCGTTTGTGTCTCAAGGCATGCTGTGTGAGATATCAGAGAAGTTCAACATGCAAGGCTGCAAGCCTATCGAGACTCCTCTTCCTGGTGGTTGGAGGAAAGAGGATGCTACATCGGCAGAGGTAGTGGATGCCACTGTTTATCGACAGTGGGTTGGTTCGCTCATGTATCTAGTCAATACATGACTAGACATATTCTATGCTGGTAACCAGCTTTCACAAGCTATGGTTAAGCCTACCAAGTTCTTTTGGAAGGCGGGGAAGCATGTATTGAGATATCTTAGAGGCACATCCGGATATGGATTGTGGTACAGAAAGAAGGATGAGTTGAGGCTGCATGGCTTCACAGACCGATATCATCATATCAGAGATTGTGTGTAGCGGAAGATCATGTTACTTTCTTACATTCCTACGGAGGATCAAGATGCTGATATTATGACGAAGGCGCTCACCAGGAGAAAATTTGAATACCATAGAGGCAGGATCGGGGTGGCAGATAATCCCTATCTTGTTGAGAGGGAGTGTTGAGATTGCAACAAGATGATGAGCTTAGTGAAAAGAGTCACCTTCACTAAGTGGGCTCGGTAGTTAATTTTTGGCGCAAGTTCATTTTTAGACTTTTTAGATCATGTCTATTTTTAGACATGTCAATCATATTCTATGAGTCACAGGATGCTATTTGTGGATGGTTGGTCAATTTGGAAAAAACAGATGGACTTCATTTTTAGGAAGAATATTAAGGCAATCTATTTTTAGATTTCAGTCTAAAAATAGATATGTTGAATATTATTAGCCTTAATAATATTTGGACTCTAAACATTAACTTATTCCCTCGGGGAGCACCTCATGCTTAAGTGCACAGAGTGTGGCACAGAGCCGACAAAAGAAATTACAATTATCTCGGTGGGTTAAGTGGAGCTATTTCATGGAGACTCAATTAGAATCCCTACGTATTTTGTGAGCAGAAGTAGTTGGTGGAGTTGTGTTCAGTTTAACTCAGTTAGACACAGTTGAGCTAGTTGTATCTAGTTTAACTGATTGATACACTAGTGAGAGTGGTGTTAATTAATTAATAATTAATTCATTAAACATTAACTCATTAATCAACTGAAGAATAAATCACTTAACTACAGTGCATGGACAGTTTCAGTTGGGACCAGTGGAGAGATAGGTGAAAGGGAAATATGACTATCAGTTGTGACTATAGTGATGCATTGATTGCATCCAAAACAGAGTAGAGATGTCAATGAGGATTGCATGAGCAAGGCTAGACCAATTTGAGTTCATTCAGAGCCATTATTCATCAGCGATTGTGCAGTAGAGGCAAGCTAGTAGGTGGCAAAGATCGGTGCATGGATTTTCTAGATCGAGCCTGATTAGTGTGTAGCGATTGGATTGTACTGAGAGCATGTGAGAAGCTTTGTATGAGGATTGTTACATGATCTCTATGAAATATATTATATACATATAGTTGGGGTTTTTAGCTTCAGGCTTTCCCGTTAAAACACTGTGTTCATATGTGTGAATTTTTATGGTTTCAATGTGTGCATGCAATTGATTTAATTTCCACATATGATGATCAATAGTAGAAGAGATTATGTATTGTGCATGAAGTTAAAATAGTGTGTGATCAGGAGAATCTTGGATATATAACGCATTAGTTATATAGTTTCTACACATATTTTTTTACCTAGCATTTCTATTCTATCCCCTTTTATTTTTTATTTTCATTTTTGCATTCATTGCCTCTTTCTTTGGTTATTTTTCTATTTTTCATTATTGCCTAACAGTTTTTTACTATTTTTCTATTTTTCATTTTTTCCTAACATTTTTCTATTTTTATTTTTCTTCTACTAGCATCTAACTTATCAAAACCAAATATGTTACAACAGGTCCCCTGGTGGTTACAAATCGAGTAGAGATGGTGGAATTAGAGATGAAATATTCTTGGACACTCCGGATAGGAGAGGTGACAGACATAGGTACTACTTTAGTTTTGGTTATGATAGGCATCATGAGCATCATCACTATCATACTTACAAGAGGGGTGACAGGGGATATTTTTCGGATGAGTTTAAGAATGAAAATCCACCTACCTTTGACGAAGAGATGAAGAAACCATAGGATGCAGAGGCATGATTGCTTGGTATGAGGAAGTTCTTCATATTTCATTATTACTCAGAAAACATGAAATCTAGAATAACCACATTCAGTCTCAAAGGTACAACAGACATTTGGTAGGGAGATGTGAATAATATGAGGGGTATTTATGAGAAGGAACTAACTTGGAGTGATTTTGAGAGGCTATTCTAGAAGAAGTATCTATGAGGGAGGTACTACGATGCTAGAGCTAAGAATTTTTATGACTTGCAGATGGGTTCCATGACAAATGATGAGTATAATAGCAGGTTTTTGGAGTTTTTTTAATATGTGTCTTATCTCAAGGAAGATAATGCCAAGGTTTAGAGATTCATCAGTGGAATACAAGTAGCATACAGAGACCGAATTGAGTTCGATGAGCCTAGATCATTGGAGGAGGTCATTCGAAAGCTAAGAATTTTTATGAGAAGTTGAAACATAAATTTGATCCTATAAGGAATTTGAAATTAAAGTAGAAATCCAAAGGAATATTGCCACCAAAGTGGGAAAGACCACAAGATGCAAGTGAGAAAGAAAATGTGGTTCCTTACAAGAATTTCAATACAACTTCGAAGGGAACAGGAGAGCATCAAAATAGATTTGATGGTAAAGCACCGTTACAATGTTGGATATGTGGCAAGTATCATTGTAAGAGGGACTTTCCAGAGTATCAAGGTGGTAGACCCTAGATCTATAGTGCACAGGAGGTGCAGGCAGTTGGGGATGTTGGTCATAGCATTCCTTGGATCTATGCAGTAATGGACAACAGGCAGGCATACCATCAGGCTTCTATCATTGAAATGGATGGTAAGATTTGTGATCAAGCTTTTTCTATTTGATTGATCATGTATCTAATTATAGTTATATTATTCCTGACCTGGTGGATAAGTGTGGTTTGAGAGAAGATATGCATGCAGAATCTTGGTTATTGCAGTTTGCTACAGGTACCAAGAAAATATTTCACCATTAGGTAACAGCTTGGGCATTTGAGTTGAATGGCATGCCTACATCACCTCACTTGAACATATTTCCATTAGGATCATATATCATGCTATTGGGTATGGATTGGATATAGCTTCACAGGACCAAGGTGGATTGTTATGACAAGGCCATTGAGTGCTTAGATGAAAATGGGGAATCAATAGTCTTAGAGGGAAAGAAGAAAGCCACATCAGTTAGGATGGTGACATCCATGCAATACAAGTGCAGTCGCAGAAAAGGGTACGTGCTATTTGTGGTTAATATCTCTAGCGAAAAAGGTAAGGAAGTTGAGGATGTATATGTTTTGAGAAGGTATCCAATTCTAAAATAGTTTCAGGATGTATTTCCTGCAGATATTTTAGAGTTACCACCTCGCAGGGAAGTATACTTTTCTATTGAGTTGGTATGAGGGTTGGCACCAACATCAAAGGAACCTTACAGGATTACCACACCTGAGTTGGTAGAGTTAAAGTTGCAGCTGAAAGAGATGCTTGATAAGGGATACATTATGCCAAGTGTATCACCTTGGGGTGCACTAGTGTTGTTTGTGAAGAACATGGATTATACTCCCAAATTGTGCATTGATTACAGGTAGTTGAACAAAATTACCATCAAGAATAGGTACCCGTTACCAAGGATTGATGATTTGTTTCATAAGATGAAGGGAGCATCAATGTTCTCTAAGATTGACTTGAGATCAAGATATCATCAGGCATGCATCAAAGAAGAGGACATGTACAAGAGTGCATTCAATACTAGGTATGGGAATTATGAGTTTTTTGTAGTTCCATTCGGTCTAATTAATTCTCCTGCTACCTTTATGTGTTTAATGAATAGTGTGTTGCATCCTTATATGGAAAAATTTGTGATTTTTTTCATCAATGACATATTAAAATATTCTAAGAATGAAGAATAACATGTTGAGCATTTGGAGGTAGTGTTGAGATTTTTGAGAGAGCATTAGTTGTATGCTAAGCTCAACATGTGTAGTTTATTTCAGACTGAGGTACATTACTTGGTACAGGTTGTATCTAAGGAGGGCATAACAGTGGATCTAGAAAATGTAAGATCTATCATGGAGTGGGAAACTCTTAGAAATGTAGATGAGGTGAGATATTTCATGGAATTGGCAGGTTATTATAGGAAGTTCATGAGCAACTTCTCACAAATTTCCTATCTGATTACATCATTGCAAAGGAAAGGTAAGAGGTCTGAGTGGACAGAGGAGTGTGAGGTCAGTTTTGAACAACTTAAGCAGTTGTTGACACATGATCCAGTGTTAAAGATCGCATATCCGTACAAATTGTTTCTACTATGTATATATGCTTGAAAAAGAGGGCTTGTTGGATTTATTATGCAAGATGGAGAGGTTGTATGATATGAGACACAAAAACTGAATGAGAAAGAAAATAACTATTCGATGCATGATCTTGAGTTGGAAGTGAGCATACATCCATTGAATATGTGGAGGCACTCTCTTCTTGGCAGGAGGTTCATACTGATGAGTGATCATAGTAGGTTGAGGTACTTGTTTGACTAGCCGAATTTGAATGCCAAGCAAGCTAGATGGTTAACTACGATTAATGAGTTTTATTTTGATATCAAGTACATCAAAGGTAAAGAGAATAGGGTTTCAAATTCTCTTAGCAGGCAGATACAAGTAGATCACATTGCAGCTATGAGCTTTTATGGGATAGATTTATAGGATATGATCTTGCAGGAAGGTTAGTGGGATGTCATATATATGGAGCTTAGGAATAGATTGCAATAGAGTACAGGTACATGTGCAGGTGTACAGGATGTTGATTACCATCTCACAGTAGATGGCATGGTCAGGTTTAGATACAGGATATATGTGCTAGACTGTAGTGAGCTTAAGAAGGTGATATTAAGGGACTTTCAAGTAAAACCATATTCAAATCACCTAGTCTATTAGAATACAATGACTGCAGTGAATAGATTCTATTATTGACTGGATATGAAGATGGATGTAACATAGTTCATAGTTAGGTGTTTGGATTATTAGCAGGTAAAAGCAGAGTGTAGAAATCCATGTGGTCTACTACAACCCATTACATTCCCATAATGGAAATGGGAGGTCATTTTCATGGATTTTATCACAGGTTTTCTAAGGATATTGAGATAAAATGCTTCTATCATGTTTTTTGTGGATAGGTTGATGAAGGTTGCACACTTCATCTCTTTAAATTCCACGTATTCATCTAGCGATGTAGCATAGGTGTTCATCAGAGACTGTCATATTGCATGGTGTTCCAAAGAATATTGTGTCAAACATGGATGAAAATTCCACTTTAAATTTTTGGAAGGATTTGTTTGCAGATTTTGGCATAGATTTGGCCTTCAACATGGATTATCATTGGCAGACAGACAGACCAAATAATAGGGTCAATAGGATCTTGGAGGACATGCTGAGGATGTATGTGATGCATAAACATTATAAATGGGAAGAATATCTACCATGGCTTGAGTTTTCATATAATAATTTCTATTAGGAGTCATCAGATATGAGTCCCTTCGAGGAAATGTATGGGCGGAGTTGTAATACTCCCATCAGTTGGAGTGATCCAGTTAACAGGGTATTGATTGGACCAGACATGTTGGCAGACATGGAACAAGAAATACATGTTATAAAGAAGATTCTAAAGGTAGCACAAGACAGATAGAAGAGGTATGCAGAGCAACACAGGGTATTTAAGGAGTTTTAGGTGGGGTATCATGTGTATTTTTGCATCAAAACAAAGAATAACTCCTTGTGGATCAGATCATGTTCCAAGTTGGGACCATTGTATTGTGGGCCTTTTGAGATCCTTGAGAGGATTGGACTAGTGGCCTATTGACTTGCACTTCCTCCAACAATGAAATTCCATGGTTTTTTTGATGTTTCATTACTTCAAAGGTATATTAAATTTTTTGATCATGCTATTGATTGCTTTGTATCACAGGTGGAGAAAGAAGGAGAATTCCAATCGGAACCTCAGTGCATATTGCAGAAGAAGCAGCTCATGCTCATGAACATATGCATCGAGAAAATTAAAGTGCAGTGGAAGCATTTTGGGCCCGATGAAGCTACATGGGAGATGATGGATGAAATGCGGGCTATGTATCCTTCATTGTTCACCGATTGAGGCAAAGCAATTTTGGTTTGATGTTTGGTATATGTTTGGCATATTTTTTGGTGATGTTTTGATATATGTACTTATCTATATGGATGTGAATACCACCATGAGATAATTTATAAAGTGGTATGGATGTTAAATGGTAATGTTATCATGGCTAAGGAATTAAAAAGACAAATGGTATTTTTGGCACATTTTTTATGAAAATAAAAGGGAATTAGGAGAAAAGGAAGGTAAAAGGTCACCGGTTGCATGTGTGGAGGGAAGTGAAGGAAAATTATGGGAGGCCTCATTCATAAAAATTATTCTGAGGATTAGTTCATGGCTATTTGTTAGTTCAATTTCGGAGTTATCTCATTATTATATCTCTCTCTCATACTCTTGGATACTTGAGTTTTCTTATAGTAAATCAACATTAGCCAAGAAATAGGAAAGCAAGAAAAGGAAAGGAAAGAAAGGAAATAAAATAAAAGATCAAGAAAGCAAGAGCAAGATCTAGCGACTTCAACATGAAGACTTGCAGGTAACATATTACATGTGTGATTTCCTAGCTGGTTTGGACATGCATGACTTATGCATGTTGGTATTTGGTTCTCTTGCTGTCGGTGGCATGGTTTTGCTGGGTTTTGACAGTGGTTTTAAGCCTTGCCTTGCCTTTTTCTAGATGTCGTGGTGTGTTGGGAATTTGATCTCATTTTTGAGCTTTGGAATTGACCAATGGATTTCATAATAAAGGGCAGAGGTGGTGCCAGTTTCATTCCCAAAGGCCTAGGAATCCCTTGACCGGTATTGGTAGGATACATGGTAAAGTCTGAGGGTGGTGTCTCAGTTTAGGTCCTAGTAATCCAAGATTGGATTGTAGTAAAGCCTGAGAGACAGAGAGACAAAAAATTCCTCAAGGATAGTGATGGATTCTAGATGGAATTCCATGTTCTGCTCAGTTTTATGATCAGAGCACCGGTTTTGGTGTGATCATGGTATGGTGATGATGGAGGCGGTTTAAACTTTGGATTCCCTTAGCTGATTTTGGATTGGTTTATCCATGATATCCCTTGTTCATGCTTGGAATATGACACGTGGGTGAATGGTTGAAGAGATATTTGGCTCTGCCATGTCTATGGCCAAATGGTACGTGGAAGTCTCGAACCTCATCGGTTATTGCCTACGTTTAATGGAAGGTAAGCTCTCTTGCTTTTGTACTTATTAATGTGTGGATTTAATGGTTGTTATCTCACTATTATTTCCATGGTTTATGCTGGTTATAAGCACTTTTAAATTATTGGTTCATGTCATGGTTATTTCATGTGTTTACTTGCAATTTTTAAGATAAGGGATGCAATATATAATTGCTGTCATATTTTTTCAAGGAAGAGGGTGGTGATACTTCGTGTAATGTTTCATAAGAATTTTATTTCATTTATTCTCTTATTTTTATTCTAGGTTTGTATATTTCATTCATGCCAAGTATTTGACAGAATGTCAATCGCGGTTGGGGATGGTCAGGCCTAGTCCTGGTGTCATTTTTTGGGTATTTGGATTTTTTGTCATGTGTTTAGTGATTTATGAAAGCTACGAGAAGCTTTTGATAGTGTCCAGGATTCTAGGCCTAAAAATTTCTTTAAATCTCGAGGACACAGGTAGAGATTTGGGTAATTGGGTCAGTGGACGTATGCATGGCCATGTTGTGGTGCATCCAGATCCTTGTAGACGCACCCTTTCCCATATCAAGGGAGTGTCTAAGGGTTTGAAGGCCTAAAATTTAGTGGGACCCAGGATTAAGTGATTTTGATGGCTGGGATAGCCTCTAGGGGGTATTGTAGCAGGTGTTGGAAATCTGTGATATAGTTTTCCGCATCGATTCCACTTCCTTAAAGTCACCAAGGAGGTTGAGTCTACTCTTAACTTCCCTCGGCTCATGTTTACTCAAGTTGGTTGGTTACTTAGGTAGATGTTAGGGGAGGTGTATGTTACACTTTCCATACACAACAACATCATTATGAGTTTTAGGTGATTTCTTTGAGCCTTTTCAATGGTCCATTAGCCTTATAAAAACTCATCAACAATATATTTCACCTTTTACTATTCATTTTTTCACTAGTATTTTTTATGATAACATGATCTACAATAAAATGTTGGAGTACCACATAGTGAAGGTTTATGGAACATTTTAACTCCTATGTGATGAAAAAATCTTTTTAAAACACTATAACTATGCTTCGATGGATTTATAACTTGAATACTTAGGTGACATTATCAATCATGGGGGATTACAAGTTGACCCCAAGAAATTGTATAAATATTGGCTCTGTCCCAAAATGAATGGATTCATAGGACTTCTAGGATACTACATGAAGTTTTTGAAATTTTATTAAAAAATTGCATCTCCCTTAACCTTGCTACTCAAAATAAATCCTTTATTTGAATTTAGGTTACTGAACAAGACTTCCTAGCTTTAAAGGATGTCATGTTCATGACTCTAGCCATATTTTACGAAGGCTTTTTGCTTGGATTATGATGACTAGAGAGTGGGTATTGGAGTAGTATTGATGCAAGGTGGTTTTCCTTTAGCATTCACAAGTGAGTATTTATGAGGCCACAATTTAGGTAAATCAACATATGTTAAAGATATGACATCCATCCTACATGAAATAACGACTATAAACCCATACCTCACTGGGTCATGTTTCCAAATCAATATTTATCATGTTAATGTAATGTAATTTATGAAACAAAGGTTATCCTCACTAGAGAAAATAAGTGGGTCCTCGAGTGACTATGGTATGAATATGATATCATATATAAGAATGGTAAAGAAAATAGGGTAACTAAAGCTATATCCCAACAATTTAAGGCATATCACACTCTCTTTGCCTTATCTTTACCAATTCTAAGTTGGTTTGAGAAATATTATAAAAAATTGTTGGAATATTACAGTATCATTTAACTCATACATATGATTCAAGAATATTTTGGCCCTCATAAGATTATACCTAGACATATTGCAATATAAAGGATGAAGTTCTCTAGTGTAGAGTTCTTCCTTAAAATAAATAATCTTAGAGGAATTTCATTCATCACCTATGCAAGTCACTCTAGATTTCATAAAGCATATGAACTAAATAAGCACTCAAAATTTTGGGAGAGAATTAAAACTAACATCTTGGATTTTCTGGAATCTTATGAAACATACCAAAAAAAAGAAACATGATATAGTAATGATACTAAGTGCATTGAAATCACTACTAATCCACACACATTCTACGAAATTGCTATGGAGTTTATGGTGGGACTTCTAAGCATGATATACACATCTATGATCATGGTGGTAGTTGATTATCTCTCTAAATATTCTCATTTATGTTTCCTACCATATCCATTTATGGCATTCTCTATTACTTAATTTTTCCTTGATGATATTTTTTAAATTATATGGCATGCCCATGTCTATTGTCTTGGATCAAGACATTACCTTCAAAATAAAATTTTGGCAAGAGTTATTTAAGCTAAAGTGTACCTATATAAAAATGAGCACTGCATATCAACCCAAACAAACGGTGAAACTAAAGTGGTCAACAAGTTCCTAGAAATATATTTGAGATGCTTTGCCTAAAAAAATACACACTAATGGGCACTATGGATTGCTCTTGCAAAATGGTGGTACAATACCTCTTATTATTAAGCTATCAAAATGACCACATAAGACACACTAATGGGCACTATGGATTACTCTTGCAAAATGGTGGTACAATACCTCTTATTATCAAGCTATCAAAATGACCACGTAAGAAATATTTTAAGGTAAAAACTCATTATTAGTCACCACATATTTACTAAGTGATTCCAAGCTTCAATCATCACATACTCCACACTAGAGAAGAAAATTTTCACATATTAAAATATAATTGGGTTATGGATCAAAGTAGAATGAAGTAACAAGTGGACCAACAGAACTCCAATTGTTATTTTTTAGTAGGAGATAAAGTGTTTCTTCACCTTCAACCTTATAAATGAACATCACACAAATGAAAAATACCTCAAAATTAACACGAAAGTTCTATAGACCCTATACATCATCCAACATACTATAAAAGTGGCCGAGAAACTCGTTCTTCCATCTCACTTCAAGAATAATCCAATATTTCATGTGTATTTTCTAAAAAATATCACTTGATTGAAGTGATAGGTGAAAATAAACTTACCCAAACTTGCTTAAAAAGACAATATTTATCTTTAATCTTAACCAATATTAGTTACACAAGACTATCAATTGCATTAGAAGACAATCGGTGAAGTGTTGATATAGCTGAAATGCATGCCACCTAAAGATACCACAGGGGAACAAGCTATGATCTTGTAGGATTTTTGTAACTTCAACCTTTAGGACAACATTGTTGGAAGAGGGAGGATATTTTAGGGTGTTATCCTAACCTTCTTATTTTAGATTGAATAGGCCTTAGTTAATTGTTGGATGTATCCATCCTATTTGAATAAGGCCCACTGGAAAATAATGGATAGTTATTTTATGTAAAAGGGTCCAGCATCATGGAAAATTTGAGTTTATACCTCCAAAGGAAACTAATAAAAAATACTTAAAATAATAAAATAAGATTCATGAAGTTTTAAATGGAAAGGAAAATTTCCTTTTTAAAATTGTATTTTCAACTTATCTCCTTATAGGTTTATTCAAATTTCAAGCACAAGAACTCTTTGGATGCAAATTAAATTTCACATCCAAAAAATAACCACTCTGCAGAGTTCTAATAGTAACATGATATATAAATTATAAGTACATGAAGAACCATATTATTTCAAAAATTAACATTGTATCTTTGATTTATCTCACTATGGGTCTATCAAAAGAATGAAGAGTGGGCACTCATGGGATGCAAAATTTAATTCTACATTCAATGAATGAGTGCACTTCAGATTTGACTAAACCTACAAGAAGATAAGTAAAAAATGTTAGTAAAAATGTAGTTTTTTGCTTTCTATACAAAAATATTTACTGTTATGGATGAAATGATCACCTTGAATCTTATTAGTTCTTTTAAATTTAATCAAATTTCTGACTTAAAAATTCCCCTAATGTAGGTAGTGGGTATCCACTGGTGATGGTACAGTAACTATGGTTTTCACTACGAAAAAACTATTTAAAGTGAGAGAAGACATGAACTTTATTATCTTGTGTTTTGTATTTGGAGCTCTATTTAAGGAAAGGTTGCATCACCTTAAGGGGAAAGTGAACATTTTTTTCTTTCATAACATTATTAATATACAGGTATATATTTTTATATTTAATCTTATTATTTCCTGATTCAGAATGTTCTACAATTACCTTCTATTTTTGTGTATAGTTTGCGATGTTTTCATTTTCACTAGTTGATGAGCAACACATTCAATGATGCCAAATAAGACTAAGTATGTGTTTCATTAGAAAGATGAGTTTTACAAAATTTTATAGAAATCATGTGAAAATTTACCCTATGTGAATAATAAAGGCTTTAAATTCAATGTAAGTAATAAAAATGATTGCAATTTGATTCATATATTACTAACCTAAATGGAAGGGACTAATAAGTGAAATTGAAGATGATGACTAAATTATGCTTCTTAAAGTTGCATTTTGGAAATGTTACTGGTATAGTTGTGATGTAAAATAAATTAGATAATCATGCCGCAAAGGCCATAGATAATATATTATTTAATAATTTATATTAAGATGTGAATACTAAAGGCACAATTTTTTATGAAAGTAATCAAAATTGTATCAAGTTTATTTATATTCCTGGCCTAAAAGGTAGGGACTAATAAAGGAATTGTGAATAATAAATCAATTATTTGTAAAGTATGTATTATATAGTGCTGATAGTAGTTCATGTATAATTTAAATATTGTGGATTTTCTCTAGTTTGGTTAATGAGGACATAATCAAATAAATTCGTAGAACGCTCATATTTTAACAATTCAAAAACTCAAAGTGAGATGGAGGCATGGTCAAGTATTAATATAAATATTGTTAAACATGATGGTTCCTTTTTATGTAGGGAGTATAAATATATCATAGCTACCAATATTTACGTAAAGATAGAATTTCTCAAATGGGTAGGTGAAGTTGCATATTCATTAACTCTTATTTTCAATCTTTAGGTGATTCATATTGGATCGTTATATTATTTGTCATCCATATCAATGCTTTAAGACTAGAAAAAGTGGAGGAACGAACTCAGAGGAATAGTTGTGTTGTTAAGACCTAGCTTGCAAAATAAGGGTTTGAAACTTTTGATGCTTTTCTATGGGGTAAAACATATATATTAATCATAAGACCTCATTGCGCTATTATGCACTAAAAAACCTTTCTAAAATTTAAAAAAAAACATCAAACAGAGTTAATATGAAAAATTTATGCCTCCCAAAGCTTTACCTATCATGATTATCCACCATAATGCAAAAGAATGTCACATCATCTCCCATTACCTATGGAGAATGGGCTAATCATGTTAATATTATGAATAAGACTTTGGAAGGGTTAAGGGGTCAAGATTAGCCCCTAATTGGATCTCAAATTATGTTTCAACTGGAGCACTAAGAGGAAAAGGGATTTCATTAATTTTTTATTGTTTCTTGTTTCATAGTAGAGAAGAACAATAGAGAGTGGGAGTGAAAAAATTAATAAGATATGTTTTTGTCTGTGAAGTAGCCTATCAACCCATGTATCTTAGATAACTCTATAGAGAGTGTCTTCTCCTTTTTATTTGCCTTATTTTCCTGCTTGAGAAAGAGACAACACATCAACCTTGTCTTCTAGTTTGATTTTATTTTATAATTCTCAAAGAATATAGTGTGTTCATTGTGTTTGTTGTGTGATTGTATTTACTATTATTTATTTTCTATATTTCATCTATTACGTTCGTAATCAATAAAAATAATTAACAAATTTGGAATCTCAAAAAAATAACCCTCGTAGTATAGACTTCAATATATTTTTATCATACCTATTATAATGAAATATCCAATGAAATATATGCAATGGTTTTTGCATCAATATAATCTAAATATATTGATTTCAATGTCATTTTCTTTGATGCACCCATTGTACCAACCCTAGTAGATATCAACAACATTTTCCTTTTTCCTCTATCTTTGTGTCAAAGGAAAATTTTGCGCCCCAAAATTAAACGAGCATATATCCATCTTAAGTAAGGATCTAACATGAGTTGAGAGAGATTAAATTTTTTCACATGTAAATTTTTTTAGAGTGCAAAATACAATGTTTCTTTTTGCACTGTTTAAATTGTATTTTTGAATGCTAAATAAAGTATATATGGAACTAGATAAACATTTTAACCATAAAAAATATTTTTTTCATGATATATAGATATTTTTTTTAAATGATATATAATATGTAATTTAGATTAAAATTTTAACCATAAAACTTATTTTTTTCATGATATATAGATATTTTTTTTTAAATGATATATAATATGTAATTTAGGAGATATTTTTTCACACAAATTAAAATAATTTTTTATTATTAATATATTTTTAAGTATATGTTAATATTAATTCTTATTAAAATATTTGATTGATAACCCACATTGAATATTTTTTTATATACAACATTAAAATGTTTTATTTTAACTTTTTTTTTCTATATATATAGATATATATGAATTTGATATCGACATAAATATTTAAATGGTTTATTTAAACCTTTTTTTAATATATTTTTGAAAATTATAAGATTTAAACACCTTACTCATACATCTTTTTACCTTTATTCATTTTATTCTTATTATAATGGACATTATTTTTCTAATTAGAACATAACTTTTATTTTTTATTTTTATTTTTAAAGGGATGGAGGGATTCTAGAAGATCAAAAGTATCTCTCTGTTTTAACTAGCTCAAAGAAAAAAATTAATATAGCCAAAATAAGAACGAACTCTCATGAGCTGCGATCTGCCATTTCTGTGAGAATATGAACATTGAGGATGAAAATCACTTCCTCTTAGAGTGCCCTGCGTACACCCACGTTAGATCTCAGTTTCATAATCTTTGTTGCAATACCGACCTTCCTAGCCTTTTCATATGTCAAAATTATAGCGAGGTCGGGACACTTCTCTCCAAGCTCTTTGAGCATATGAGCACAACTTTAAAACAAACTAAATAATCTGTTTCTTTAGGTCCGATAAACCAAAGTTTTGTTATAGTGGAAGTTAACTATCATCATCATCATCATAATGAACCTCTCATGCCAATAAATATATAACAACAATTCAATTTTAATGTGATATAAATTAACTAAATAAAATAATTTGAAAAACATGAAAAAAATAATGTGAAATCATGTTAATCTATATACCTCACTTAAATTAAAATAAAATAATAAAATACAACAATATTAAATCTCTATATCCATTTTAAGTAAAGATTTATTTGACCCCTATTGACTCTTAAGAAATCTAAAATTAAAAGGAATTTAAACTAGTTAAAAAACAATTAAAAAAAAATCTAATAATTAACAATTTATTATCTAGTATAAAGTTGTTATTACTTTGTTACTAATTGTAATAATTACCATACTAATTTTAAATCTACAAATTTTATAAATATAATTTCTAAGTGCTTTTCATATTATAACTTTTTATTTTAAATATTTTTATAAATTAGACTATAATAATTCTTGTGGCATTGACTGTAGTTGCAACATTAAGCGTTTGATATTGAGAAAAGATTGGGAAAGATGTGATAGGACAGTTTCTTAATCACAACTTTAAGGTCCCAGAAATTTGCAAAAACAAAAGATTATTACAAAAGGCATAGTCTCAGAATCCTTGTGGAAAGGCTTCAGAATCACAACCTCAAGATGTCAAAGGATATTGCCAGCATTCAAAGCATCTCACAATCGTTGTTTTAAGGCCTCATAATCACAACCTCATGATTGCAAGGATGTTGTCAGCCTACAAATTAATATGCCACTTGGAAATCCTTAAACACATCTTTCTGTAGTTGTTCAGTATTGCGATGTACAGGTGCATTTGGAAGAGACTTGCATTTCATGTTGGAGAATTGAAAGTCTTGCATTTAAGACCGGATGAACTTTACGATGTACCGTTGTGAAAACTCAAGTTCCGAGTTCCAAAATATATAGTGAGTTTTCAATGGAACACTGATTGCCTCTTATCCTCTAATACTGATTGCTAAGCATTTAAGCATGAAAACTGAAACCTTTGATATATGTGGTTTGCTCGTTATTATATATATCTAGAAAAGTTGTTGTCAGTTTTCTATCAAAATTTTAGTTCAAAATATATATATTATATAAGTTGTAAAATCTGGATTTATATCAGTTATAAATTTTGAGAATATCCTTGAATCTGACCATAAAAAAATGTCAAATAATTCACCCTCTCTCCAGAAATATCCAGGAAGCTGCAATCAACATAACAATGCCCCGTCACATGTGGGAGAAGAATGTGTCCTCCAACACATTTGTTTGTCAGCTAGCCTGCAGTCCTTCCCGATTGGAATAAGAGTGCGGTCACCTGATTCGATTTGTCATATTGTCCAGCCAGTGGCGATACTCAACCCTTGGCCATTTGGCATGGCATCTGTCTTATTTTTTAAACTTCGTGCCATTCTTAATAGACTCTTCTTTTGCCGCAACTCATCAACATGGACTGCCATTCTTGTATGATGCTTTTATTTGTCAGCATTGGGAATTTTGATGTTCTTTCTCTCATTTAGAGACGCAAATGATACAATTTGCATTGTTTATCCCCAAGAAAAAATTGTTACAAAACCTAAATAAAAAACAAAAGAAACCAGTTGTCAAACAAGAACGACATTTTCCTATATAATTTCTCTATGGGTAGGATCCGTTTTAAATACTCTATGATCAAAGTAAAAATAATTGATCGTAAAATGTTTTTAATGTCTAAATGAAAAGAGTGCAAAGGAGTCACAACCTTCACATACTCGGAGTGTTGGTGGCCATGCTTTCCAAAGTGCATGAAACATTGAAGCATAAGAAATGATACATACTTATCCAGAAAAAATTAAAATGGGAAACCAAAATAATGCATCTTAATTGAGTAAGAAGAAAAACAAATGTGTTAACATGATAAGCCAAGTAGTCTTGCCTTACTGATTAAAATTAGGTTAATCTCTGAATATTGGAAAAAGAAAAATATGAGCCCAAATAATCTCTTAAAGATAATAAATTTAGAGAGCATGGAAATAAGGACTCTCTTAAAGACAAGATAACTACATTTTGATCAAAATCCAATACACTAAATATTAGGTTAATCCAATACATGGAAATTAGGTTAATCCCTGAATATTGAAAAAGAAGAAAAACATGAGCCCAAATAATCTCTTAAAGATAACAAATTTAGAGAGCATAGAAATAAGGACTCTCTCAAAAACAAGATAACTACATGTTGATCAAAATCCAATACACCAAATATTACATGCATATAATAGAGTTAGTGATTCAGCCTTGCAAAGAATAATTTTAGGTTCTGAATCTCAAGATTCATTAAGATAAGAGCATTGAATCTCTAAAATAAATAACAAAAAGTAGTTTTGAATAATTAGTCTTTCAGATGAAAGGGTCTCTGTATTGGTGTGGAAAACAATCCACCAGATAAGAATAATATTTAATGATATCATTAATATTTTTTTAATAATAAAAATGAATGTTAGATATCACTTTTTAAGAAATATTAAAATTTGTTAAATTAGTTTTGGGGGTTAACTTATCATTACATGGGTCCCTAGATGGAGTGTTTAGCATTGGATAAATGGAAAAAATGTCCCCATCCCACTAGCTACAAGAGGAGGGATACATGACACGTCACCTTCATGAGTTATTAATATACATCACATCATATCTCTTTAATGAAAATAAAACTTTTCCATTACTTCGATGATCATGTTTCTCGGGTTCGGTTTAATGGAGGACCTCTCTTTCCATTTGCAACATTAGCAAACTATTAACCCCACTGATACTTGTATGATTGGTGTTGTATGTGAGCCAACTCACATTTTGCAGATTGGTCATTCCAAGTGGTGTATAGTTATGATGGCGCCTAGTGCCATCTCCGTGCACATGAGGAAAGTGACTCGTCATCTATCAATAACTATTTGTTATACACTCCAGTTGATGGTGTCTGAGATATGTTGGAAGTCTCCAACCTAGATACATCTATTTGTATGGAGAAAGGTAAGTTCTTTGGTTGAATGAAGTTTTTCTCTCTGGCACAATCCAGCTTCCTCAGTGAAATTGTTGGTCTTCTTTTTAGGTTTTGTAATGTTGAATCCATTCCCCTAGTCTATAACAACCCTCTCCTTAGATTTTTCCTCATTCTCCCCTGACATTCTATAGATTTCTTACATATCGGCTTTTCTCAATCTTGATCCTCTCCTCCTATCCCATGGAACACCATCTCATTTTCTGACCTTGTTTGTCTCTTCCATTATTTCTCCTCACTCTGAAACAACCTCTCTTTTTGGAAACCTTGTTCCTTGTAAAACCATAACACCTCATGCAGCTATTCTACATTGAGATACTATTCAAATGATTCAATAAAGTCATCAAATTGAGTCCATATGCAAGAATTATGTCTCCATGAAGTTGACTTATTGTGATCGACCACTATAATTCGATAGAATGTCACATCATCCCCCATTACCCTCGTAAAATGGGCTAGCCACATCAAGTGTATGAATAAGATTTTAGAAAGGTCAACTTTGTAACTCTAGTTAAGAGATGAAGGGGTCAAACTTGACTCCTAGTTGCTATCAGGTTATATTTTCACTTAGAAAGTGCGAGGAAAAGAAGTTCCACTTATTTTTTATGGTATTTTTCTCCAAAGTAGAGAAAAACAATAGATAAAAGGATTTATTTTTTATTGTATTTTGTTCAATAGTTCAGAAAAAAATAGAGAAAAGGAGTGAGAGAGAATAATGGAGGAATTTTAGTGTCTGTTGCAGCCTATTAGACCATGCGTCTCAAGCAACTACGTAGAGAGTGCCTTAGCCTTTGTACTTGAATTATTTACATTCTAGAGAAAGAGAGAGTAGAGAAGTCTCACCTTCTAGTTGGGTTTATTCGCATACATATTTTCGTCTGTGATTGTATTTTATTCTTTATTTTCAATGTTTTTATCTACTATAAATTGCATCATATGTTGCAAAGGAAACACCATAAGTCGGTATCATATGGGAGAAGAGCATAGATGAAGAGAGATGTGATATGTTGTGTGATCTATATGTTGTCTACTTTGGTATTGTTTCATTTTCTGCATAGAATTTACAACATTCTTACCAAGTCCTATGAATGGAGAACCCCAATTATAGGAGGTACATGCTATGTGAACATGATATATGATATGTCTAGTTGTATTAAGTTCACGCATTTTCCCAAAGTTACATGTATACTACCTAATAACTACTGGTTCAGATCAAGATTTACTTTTTCTAGATGTTGGAGGTGGAAAATGTATTTTTCAATCCTTCCCTAAAGATTCTAATTATTTTTTAAAAATCATTTATTCCTTTTACGATGACATTGAGATTGAGATGATTTCTTTAGAAGAGATCCTAGAAGTGGTAACAATAAATTTCATTCACTATAACTTGAAGCACTCTTGTCCGACATGAGGTATGTGCCTTATTTTCCTGTTATATGATAGTTATAAGTGTAGTAACTTCACACATTTTCCAATAGTTACACGTATACTGTCGGATAACACGCTGAAATCAAGATTTATTTTTTTTAGATGTTGGAGGTGGCTAATGGATTTGGGGATTCTTCCACATAGATTATAATTATTTTGTTTAAATCGTTTATTCCTTTTATGATTAAATTGAGATTGAGATGATTACTTTTGAAGGGATCCTTGAAGTGGAAATTTTTGAACTAGAGAAATCTTTGTTCTTCTCAGCAAAAAGAAATGCTATGAGATGTTCTCTAACCTGCTAAAACACGAACCTAGATGGGTCATGATTGAAGAAACATTTCATGTTCAACCCAAAAAAAGTTAAGTAATATTCATTGGATAGAAAGAGAAAATATAAAGGAATTCAACTAATCACCATCTTCTACTTGAAACAAAATCTGATGCTACAAACAATATGGCATGTTACAAATATGAAAATCTTCCATCAACACTCGAAACAATTCCCATGTTTCATTTAACATACATCTGGTACAAAAAAAAAAGAAAATCATAGGTGATGTGACCTGGATTCATGCAGGAATGCAATAAAATACTGAAATAAACATACACGTAGAGATGCAACAGGAATAAAACTTCATCTCATTAATATCAAATAACTGAAATCTGCTTACATATAGAATGGATATAAACTATAGGGATATAGGGCGATGGTAGCTTATCTCTGAGAAGCGATGTGGCAGCTATATGCCTCTAGAATATGTTACAATGAGTCTCAAAGGCCTATTTATTATTGAGAAATAGTGGAAAGCCCTAAACATCCAAAAACCTAACTGTGGGAGATGAAACACCAAACTATGGGCCCTGTTGGGGTAAATTGGTACATTAATTTCTCAGGGTCGTAACTTTGGCATATGATCTTCGTTTGACACACACGATTCCTCATTAGAAATAACTATCCAATGAATATAAATAATAAAAATGAATGTGAAGTTGAAGACTCATACTTTCCAAATGTGATTTTCCAAAAAAAAAACGTTGTTTAGGGCATTAAAACGGCTCTGGAAGTTCAGGGCTTGAAAAACTCCAAAAAATAGTAAATTATGCTACAATTAAGGAAACTAAAAAAAATGAAAGAAACAATAGTGGGGTTCGAAGTAGAATAGACGGGTGGCCACCAATATCCACCTGGATCATTCCTCCTCGATTAGGAAGAAATAGTCCCCATTGCGTTGAGTTCCTCCATGAGATGAGGAAACTTCTCCTGAACTTGGTCCCTGGTGAGCCACTTGCCCTCGTGAAGGATTTGGCCTACTTTGAAAACTTGGTATAGTTGGATCATTTGTTTTCGGGTGTTCTTGTTCTGTGTGTCGATGATATGATCAGTTTTGGCTTGTTCCATGCAGTCTGGGTTTAACTCTATTGGTGTGATTTGTTCTGCAATTTCGGATGTGTCCAACTATGGTGGAAAGTATGGCCGAAGAAGATCCACATTGAACACTCGGTGCAAGCCAAGGAATGGTCAAATACTAAGCTTGAAGGCATTATCCCATACTTAGTGATGGTGTATGGCTCATATTAGGGTGGTATAAGTTTCCAATGGGCTCCGGTTAGGCATTCTTTTTGCAAATGCAGTGAAACTTTGTCACCCACCTAAAACTTGTGTGGCACCCGATGTTGATCATGTTACTGCTTATACTTGGCATCATATTTCTCCAAGATTTCATGGACCTAATGATCAATGTGTTATCTGCATTCAATAAATTTGGTTTCTTTACAACCTCATAAAGTACATGTGTGGATTTTGTTTGTGCGGTCGGATGAGATATGACAACATCAATCAGACATAATGGTGAGGATATTGGTCTGTTGTTCCCTTTTTGAAACAAATCTTGGATCTGCCTCTTAATTTCATCATTCTCTATACCATGGTGTCAATAGATTAGCCCATTAGGCAGTGATGTGGCTGGGGTCAGATCAATAGAGCGCTTGACCTGACAGTGTAGAGGAACCCTTGTGGCTAAGGAGAAAATGTCCTTATATTCATCCACGACTTTGTCCATCTGTTGTTGCCGTGCAAGGGAACCCTATTTGGAGGTTGCGGCCATAATCTTATTCTTGCCTTGTGGGAAAATCGTAATGAAATTTTTTTTCCTGGTTTGGGAAATAATCGTACTGCATTGATTTGCAGTAATCAAAGATATGCAGAAGGCGGTACTACATTCAGTATCATGTAAAAATAATCTCCCAAAGTAATAATGACATAATTATGCCTAGGCTCATACACAAAATATCACTTCCACAAGTACGGTGAGCCTAATAATACATCAAAAGCTTCAAGAGGAGAAAAATCACATAGTACCTCATCTGTAAAGATCTTGATGCTATAGGGAAGGTGGCACTGATGGCTGACATGGAGAACTCTTCCTTGGTGAATCCACTAGATGGTATACGAGTTTGGGTGTGTTTTGGTTAGTAGGCCGAGCCACTTCATGACGTCTAGTGAAATGAGGTTCTTTTGGCTTCCTCCATCGACAAGAAATTACAGTGGAGAACCCTTCACCCACATGTGGGAAAGGAAGAGGTGCTCTCCCTCCTTTGGATCCTCAAGCTCCTCCCTGTGAGCTTGGTGGTGGACACGATGTCACTGGGTTCTGCATTAATGATGTGCTTCCCTTTAGCATTCCCCTTGTCTGGTTCTGACTCAGAATCAAAACATGCATCTTATTCAGATGCCTTCAACTCAGCCACTAACGACTGCTTGGCTCGATAATCACTTGTGTTGTGAGTAGAGATTTTATGAAATTCAAACCACTTCCCTGTGTCCTTCTTTGGCTTTGTGGTGTTGTTTTGAGTTTCCCCACTTTGGTTTTTCCCCTTGTTCTGTGGTTTGGGGGTGCCTTTCCCTAGATCCAGATTCGTGAATCCAAAGTATCACTTCTTCTACTTAAATTTCTTCTCGATCTTGGTGTCATATCGATATGCCACGCCAAGCAAGGTAATGTCGAGGAACTCCATTTCCTCTTGACTGTATCTTTACAAATAACTATGGTAATTTAACATCAAATGTTTCTATGAATCTTTAATACCCAACTTTGTGCATAGGGTATGGAACAAATTCGTCACATCGTTCACGTCTTGATTTCTTTGATGTCACAGCATGGTCCATTGGATGTACTTGTCCTCATAACTCCCCACGGGGTAATACTATTCCTTGGTGTCGTCTCAGAGCGAATTTCAAGTGGGTGAGACTGAGAACAAATAGTGTTCTCTCTCATCTTATTGCTCACAGTAGTTTTCCCACCAATATTTGACATGTGGGGCAACTTTGAGGAGTGAAAAAGTAATATTTTCTCGGTTGGAGAAATCATGGACCGAAAATTACCCTTCCAGCAAATTCAACCATCTATCTACGATTTATGCATCTATCTGGCCTTCAAACATAAGAATGTCAATTTTGACTTGTACCTTGAAAGGAGTGGCACCTCCAGAGTGGTTATTGGATGCATATGTGCAGCTAGTGGGTAGTCGTTGAAGGATCTAGGAAAATTTATCCATTATCAAGTTCCTTTATTTGTCAAGGGCCTCTTCAAGCAATATTTTTATAGGCTCTCCTAATCCATCGTCTTTCGTTTCTTCCCCTATGGGCAGCTATTGGGGTTTGTAAGGCTGATCTTGCAAAGGTTCAACCAGATCGAGCCTTAACTCCTTGTACCTTGACCTCATTAGGGACATGCAAAGAAAGATTGAGAAAAAGTAGACTCACTCTCATACCACTTATCCAGTTTCATGTAGGAACGCAATAAAATACAGAAATAATCACACATAGAGATGCAGCAGGAATAACACATGCTTATAGACAGAATGGACATAAACTAGCTAGGGTGATGGTAGCTTATCTATGAGAAGAGATTTGGTGGCTACATGCCTCTTAGATGTTTTATAATGAGGCTCGAAGGCCTATTTATTATTGACAAATAATGATAAACCCTAAACAACCGAAACCTAACCCTAAGAGATGAAACGACAAACTATTGGCCCTGTTGGGGTAAATTGGTACATCTATTTCTCGGGGTCCTAACTTTGGGATATGATCTCTGTTTGATGCACACAATACATCATTTAAAAAATATATCTGAGGAATACAATTGATAGGAGTGAATGTTGTCTTAAAGACCCGTATTCACCAATGTCGATTTTCCAAAAAAACATTGTTTAGGGCCTCAAAACGGCTCTAGAAGTTTACGACCTAAAAAACTGCCAAATATAGTAAATTGTGCTACAATTAAGGAAACTCAGAAACTGAAAGAAATAACGGTGGGGGTCTAAGTGGAATAGACGGATGGCCAGTAATATCTACCTGGATCATGGTGTCATTATTTGTAACTTAGGCATTTTTTTTCTGAGATGGACCGTCAAATTCTATATTTTCATTCATGAAATACATATACCAAAGAACAAATCATGCAAAGGAAAACAACACTTCCTCAAATTCAGTTGTAGATTGTTATGTGAAATTTTTAATATTATCTTATAATAATTATGGATGAATGCTCCATTTAAAATCATTATTTTTATATTCCAACACCAAAAATACGAAAACCTCCTATTACGCTTACGTAGAAAATCATCCTCAATTTCTTAGAAGGTCTATGTTCGCCCATTTTTTTTAAGGAATGGATATTTTATATTGATCAAGCTAGTAAAAAAGATAGTACCCTTACATTCAAGGGGTGATCACTATCTACAATAATATATATATATATATATATATATATATTCAGAGAGTAGGATTTTCCTTTTGTGCCTATTCCTTTCTATACTTCTAACAACATTTTTCTTGTAAATTCTCCAAAACAAAAAGACAAAAACTGCAAATTTACAAAACATTTAACAAAAAGTGATATGAAACTTGGACTCTACATTCCTAGAGGATCACTATTGGCCATTGCAGTAAAATTTTCTTCCTACTACTAGAGTGGAATTTCTACAACAGCTTGCTCCATAGGCTCACTTGGTTGAACGTCATCGTGCACACCATGGGATGCGGGATCCTACTGAACAAACACCTCCTTGATGACACCAATTGTTGTCGTTTCAAAAATGAACTCAATCCCATTAACTTAGACCCAAATTTCCCACCTTGGTGGCTAAATTCTCCACTATCAGTTGAAGCCTCTCCATGGCCTCTTGTACATCCTCCATTTTCTTAATGACGAGAGAAAAATGAGAACGAGCTTCCAACACATCCTGCTCGCCAATGCTTTTAAGCTTGGAAGCACCTTCGTCTAGAGAATTATGTTTCAAAGCCCTCCTCGCATATACTTTGTCTTCATGGAAAGAGGAGGAAATGGAGTCTAATGGACGAAAGTTAACCTTAATCCTTAACACATCCAGCTTCATCAATTGCTATTTATAATGGGTAACGCCACTTGTATCCTTTCTTGCAGCCATATTTTCACATTGAATGCTTCTAAGCTTTGACTTCATGTTCATTTCATCTATAACCTACATAAAATCCATTTCTCTTCACTCAAGTTTACTTCATTTACTCTACAGAGGCGGGATTAAGGTACTATCCATAGGGATTTAACTATGGCCCAACTTGAATTCACATGCAACATGATTCCATTTGTCCTTGTGAGTGACACATTTCCTCTCCACTATCCATATGGAATAATACTCCACTTGTATTTCCTTGATCAAGAGCTGAAATTTCAAGGAAATCATCATCACAACGATTTCAATGGGAATTAATAATGTGACAAGCCTTGGGAACCTGTTTCCCCAAGGTTTCGTTTGATTTATTACATCCTCTATTCTACATAATTACAATGTCATGAAATATATTAAAGAATTGGGTCCTCTATCGTGACAGAATATTCCTTGATCAAGATGAGTTCCTATATTGTCATGATCATCATTGATTTGGTTATTTCCTCTTTTAATATGATAAAGGGTGATTATGTCAAATTTTCCAATTTGTTTCCTTATTCGAATGTCAAATGGAGACTCATAATTTTTAATAGAACTTATAGTTTTATAAAACTTTTGGATGTTTATCATGAGTCGCTCAATACCACCAGGTGATGAATTCTTGATGCTATGGCTAACCCTTGCCAAAAATCGAGAACTTGTTATTGATTATTTATTTAGATATTCGATAAATCAAAGTTTAAAATGCTCCATACTCTATTAATATTTATATACTTCATTATTATTAAAAATAATTATAGTGGTTGTAAAAATAATACTAATTGAATTTATTGATTTAAAAGAATGTTTTCCAACGTAGGCCAATGAACAATTGAGAAAGCAAGTCCATATTACTTCGATATTACGCTCAAAACCATGAATACACCTGATGGAGCTTAAAAGGATTAAAACAAAAATAAAGTTAAAGATTGTTAATGACAATCTATACTTAAAATAAATCTAATTATTTTTCACTGATTGTAATAATTGGCACACAAATTTTAAATTTACAAATCTTATAAATGGCAGTAAATGCTGCTGCGCAGCAATATATACTGCAACTATTCTACCCATGGTAGGAGTAACTTCTACGATGAGAGTTGTGAGGCATATATGTGGATACACAACCCCACTCGTTCTGCTAAATACTTGATGTCACCCATCGCAGCCAAACAACAATACATCAACGTTAATGACCTTAAAGAGTGCGTGGAGATGAAGGTTTGCGTGGATGGCCACAATGGTAATGGTAGTTTCTCTGTAGTCAAGATATCAAAAACAAAATTGAGATTTCATGTAACAAATCTACATATGCAATGCAACATGATTTCTTTTTTTTCCCAGCTGGCAGTTCTTTTCGAGATCATGGCACATTAGCATTTGCAGTTTCTTCTCTATTGTTCATTTTGTCGGTTTGTTATGTCACGTGAATAGCTTCACTTTTCCAAAAAATTATAATAAATCTTCAGTAGAAAATCTAAACAAGACTATCGAGGATACCAGGGTTTTCTAAATCTATCTTAGAAAATTATCATTTTTTTTTTAAAGGAGGTTAAGTAATAAGTTTATGGTGTTAACTTGACGACATCAATTAATTATTAACCGTAACAGCACACAAGTTAGTATATTTGGATATCTCTTGTCATTGTGTAGCCATATCATAAGCCTCGTCGGCACACGATTGCCAGTTTAATTTCCGTGAATAGATTGCCAGTTATGTAAATAAGTCGTGATGGTTTAATTTTCATTTTGAGTTTAATGTTTGATAACCATGATTAAAAAAAAAAAATATTATTAAAATCATTTCACTTTTAAATTTATATACAAAAAAATTCAATCTAAATTATATACATTTCACTTTTAAATTTATAAAAGTATTTTTCAAACTAAAATATATATTTTTTAAATATAATTATTTTTTTGAATTTTTAGCCAACAATAATGTAACTTTTTAAAATTATAAAAAAAAATCACAATTTTTATATTTAATATCTTAAAAAATATATATATATATTTTTTATCAAGATAAAAAAATTAATTTATATATTAAAAATAAAAATTAAAAAATTAAAGAAATAAATAAATCTATTACTTAACCTATTATAATGATAAATTTAGATGAATGTCTTTAGGAATAATCATATCATTAGAATTTGGTCAACATTTCGAACCATATAATGAATAAATAGTGTGGATGCACCATTGTCCGGAAATAGTCCATAAAAACTAGCCATCAAAAACTAACCTTACCATAACTAAATTAATTAATTAGTTATAAAATAATATTAAAAATATTTTTAAAATAATTAATTAATAAATAAGATTTTATTTAATAATAAAATAAAAATATTTATAAAAAAATAAAATTTTGTTTATATTTACTTATGATTCATTATTATTTATTGAAATGTATATAATGAATCAATAAGTAAATATGGAATGATTTACTTGATTGAATCAATAAGTAAATTTTATTATGAGATGTATTTATTTTATTGATTCATTATTATTCAATAAATAATAATAAATTAATAGGTAAATATAATAGAATTACGGTTAGTTTTTAAAGGCTAGTTTTTAATGGCCAGTTTTTATTCGCTATTTTCGGAGAATGATACATCCACACCATTCATATACTTTATGGATCACAAAAGTCTTAGATTAAACAATGGTAAATTTATTCAATATCTTAGAAAATTATCTTTTTTCTTTAAGAATGCTAAGTAATATCATTTTTTTTTAAGATGTCAAGTTTTAATGTTAATTTTTACTGAAATGAAAATTATAATTAAAAATTATTTGTCAAAATTGAAATGAAAATTGTTTAGATTTTTTTATTTTTATTTTAAAATTATATGGTAACTAGATATAATCAACTCTCTATCCTCTTCGGGTTTGAATTTATATATGGTACCTACAAATACTCTATGGGTACACTTGCAGATATTCTTACTTGATACTCCACTTGCTTGTATTTACTAATTGCTCTACTTTCTTGCATTTATCAAGGTAAGCATTTATGAATATTATGTGAATGTCCTCTTCATGCCTAAATAATGTGAAGAAGCAAAGACACTAAGCAAAGAGACTAATTAATATGAAGACACATGAAAAAGTGAACATAACATACATATACACACATACATATATATATATATATATATATATATATATAATTAGCAAAAGGTATTTATTAATTAATTAAATATTTTCACTTATTTTTGAAAAAAATGAGCATAACAACAAAATATATTATACCATAGCAATTGAGATATAGATAGTAAATACATTCTTATTTTTGAGAAATATTATATTATCATTCATTTATTATTTGGTAAGCTCTATAAAAATATGAAATAAGAATCAATTGTACAAATATTTGTTTTATACAATTTTTTTTTTTTTTTTTTTTTGGTTTAAAATGTAATTAAAATATTAATTTTTAAAATTAAATAAATATTTAAAATTTATTAAATTTTTATGTTTGCTTAAATTTATTTTTTTAAACTAATTATATATTTACAATTCTAAAATTTAATATATTTATATTTATAGTACAATATTTTATTTTAAATTAATAAATTAAAGTTTACTTTATATTATTTATAGAATTCTAAAATTTAATATATTTATATTTATGGTAAAATATTTGTTTTTAAATTAATAAATTAAATTTAGTTTATATTATTTTTAAAATTCTTTATGTTAAAATTTATAAATGAATAAAAATATGTTAATGATTAAATAAAGAAAATAGAGAAAAAATTATTATATTTTTAATCAAGATATTTATAACATCTATTAATTAAATTTATTTTATATTATTTACAAAATTATTGCAAATTAAATATTTAAAAAAATTAATTCAATCAAAAACTTATTTTACATTATTTATAAAACCATTTGAAATTTAAATATATAAAGATTAATATGAACTATATAGTTGAATTATAAATTCTTTGGATATATATATATATATATATATATATATATATATATATATATATATATATATATATATTTAAAATTATTTTAATATTTTTCTTCATGGTATGATAGATAGAGGTTGCGTTGGGATCAATTGGGGTTTGTTCATGCTAGTGTGGAGTGGAAATTATTTGAGGAGATTGGATGAGCTACTTATGTCATGGTTCTTGCCATGATGATGACTATTTGCATTTTGGTATGGGAGATAGAGTGGCGATGGTTGGTCATGTTACACCTATGTAGGATGGAAAATTGGAAGAACTAAAAGGGGTATGGAAATCTAATGTGAAATCCTTGGTGGTTCTAAATGGAATGTTGGAGAGTTGAACAAATTCAGTAAGGCATTCCAAGGGAAGTAAATTTGGGACACTGATATAAGGAGTTCTAGCTAGAGAATTTCTCGAATGTTTGATGAGTTACCAACCTTGTGGGATCTTTGCATGGTGGATTTTTGGTTGGAATTGGACTGTAGATATCTAACCAAGAACATGCTAAGGATTGCTAGTTTCTTTGATTGGTTTTCTTTTGCAATTGTCAAAGATGTAGGTGGGTATTTCCCCTCTAGGGAGTCTTAGCTATTTATGTGAACTTTGTTGAGAATTCGTGTCATAATAAAGGTCCATTCAATAATTATGTAAATTATTTTTGGTGGTGTTATGAAGGGCCTGGTTGAAAGGGTTTGAGCTCAACATCCACCTTGGTTGACCATGCTCGATATCTAGTTTTCTTGTGGGGTGACTCCTAATGCATGAGTGTGAAGTTTTTGGAATTCCCTTGCATGTGTTGTTGCAACTAGGGTGCTTACAAAGGTTCTTTTTGGCCAAGTTACTCTATCATTTGGTCATTTGGGAGGCCATGTAGTTGTTACTTTCTATTTGAGGTCTAGGGATTCATATAGGGGTGGGGGTAAAATTGTTTCCCTATGGGCAGTGTCAGGTTAGTGACTGACCCATCTACTGATTGGTTTGATTCGTTTAAGGAGGGGATATGAGGAGAGTCAACACCATGGATCTATTGTATTTTAGTTGTATAATGTTTTGATTTGGGGGACCTATTGATATACTTGTGTAGACTGTTGCAGCCTAGCGAGGTTCAACTTTAGTTGCAGGTTTCTTTGTTGCCCAACTTAGCATACAATGCATCATCAATGTGGAAGGGAATGAAGCGATATAGGGACAAGGCGTCAACACAAAGAACATATCATGGGTGACTGTGACCTTGGAAAGAAATTGGACCCCATCACCTCACAATCACCTAGAATTATGGAATTACCCCCCCGTTGTAGCTGCTACAACCACCCTCCAAAATTCTGCCCAAGCTTTGATTTTGGAGCTTCCCTTTTTTCCATAGGAGCTCATCATTCATTGTTGTCAAGTATCCATGGTATGTTAAGACTTATCATTTCATGTAGATCTTGTGATGTCTTGTTTCGATCCCGACTTGATCCTTTTCATCCCCAAGCCATCTTCTGCCTTGACCTTGCAGCATTGTTGGTCTTCCCTTCATAAATTTCACTATCTTGGAAGGCATGCCACCCTCGACGATTTGAATTGTGAAATATAAAGAGGCAGACCAACCTTGAGCTCAGAAACTATGAAATCCTGAGGGGTAGGCCTGCCTTGAGCTTAGAAATTGCACAAAAACTTCCCCTTCCCCTCAGAAACTACAAAATTCATTGAGTCAAAGAGTTTCCCAGTCCCTTGTGGTTGGAAATTGTGTAATCCTTCTTGGCAGTGTGAATGGCTAATTTCTTGGTTTTGCGCAGTTTCCCCTCTCAGTCTTATGGTTGTTTCCTAGATCTTTCTTAATGAGTCATTTTTCTTGAGCTAATTTATGTTTTCCATGAGTGCATTTCTCTCTTATAGGTACTGCAGTTTCTGAGGACTTCTCTTGACGAGTCAGTGTCACTATGGCTCCTAAGAGAATTATCTCAAAGGACGCCACAAAAAGCAACACGAGAGATGCACTTAAGAGTACTCTAGTGGACTTGCCAGTTTTCTCAGATAATCAATTGTTCATAGAGTAAGAGTCAGACATTACATGGCAAAAGCTGAATGAAGTATTCCAAGAAAAGAGTTTCTAACCAGGTATTGAATACTAGAAAGTGTACGTCAATGTCCAAAGGTCAGGACTACACAAGGTTATATGCACTTACCCGGTTTTTCTATCTACAGACATTATTAGCTGGATATTGTCACATACAGATAACAAGACCATGACTCTTACATGTGCCAGTGGATAAAGGCTTGTATCTTTTATGGCACCCGATTACACCTTATGTATCATTTACTGATGCCAGAATCATACATGGATTCCCAGTTTTATGCAGTCACCAACTACTTGAGCACAAAGGATGTTGTCAAAGGTTGGGTGAAAGAGCCTTCAAAATTCCGCCAAACACCCTTAAATACTTATAAGACCAAATATCTTAGGAAGGACTACCAATACTTGATAATCTTATATTTTCAGATCTATGGTCAAAGAAATACTGAGATCTATGGACAAAGCAATACTGAGACCCCTCTACAAGGTGGCTAGAGGATCATGCATTTTTCATTGATAAGATTATAGATCTCTTAGAAACATAATGATCACATTCATGTCATCATGACAATCCCTATTGAGCTTCTATAAAAGGAGGGTGACATGTTTAAGCTTACATTTTTAAGAGGGTGACATGAAATGGACCCATGTATGCATACATTCGCAGGTGGAGTCGCAAGAACTAGAAAAGGGGAAGATGAATTTCCATTTTGTTGAATGGTTGGCATGGCAACAGGTATCGTCCAGCACTGTCTTGGAGGCATTAAATAACAAATAGCATAGGAAATATTGATCGCAAAGGTTGAGGGAAACAAATAACCAATTTGCCATAGGAAATTTAATGGCGGCCTTTCTACCATAACCAATAACTAGTCTAACATAGGGCATTTAATGGCCTTATGGTGGCCCTTCCACTATACATCGCCATGCCCACTCCATCACTCCATTCGGATGTGTCTCCGCAATTTGAAATCAAGAGGGGCTTTGTGGTTGCCTCGGGATTAATTTGTACCTTAGTACCACAGTACTTGATGCCAAGTATTAACAACGAGTATTGGCTTAGTGCATAGCATGAGTAGCATACATGTGTATGCATCATCATGGCATCTCCGGCAGGGTTCATGGCTCGACTCTGCCAGCTCCATCATTCAATGTCACCTGTGCTCGTTCAATGTCACCTCCCTGTAAAACATTTCAAACTTGGATTTCAAACCCACTCGAAATTTTTGAATTCAAATAAGGGAGTCCTACCCAATATTTTTTTTTTCTTTCAAAGGAGTAGAAATTGTGTAATCAACGTTTTGATGTGAGCAGGAGAAACATTTCAGACTTGCGGCATCTGATATAGACGGTGCAATCAACGATAGTGGTTGTATTTTAGCCTTTGTAGCACTCATGAGCAGCCATCATTGCAATTTGGAGTGAGGAAGTGGAAAGGTTGCTAATAAAAATGATGGCCGATTTATCAGATCATTTTCTCTCTGATATTTCCGTGCATACGTTTGAAGTAAACGATATTTGGTGGCCTTAAGCATGTCAAACTCTTATATTTCTTTTTGTGATATTCAGCCATCCGAAGCATTCACTTTAGCTCTCACTTCGCTTCACGCATGTTTTCTCGTATGTCAATCTCATTCAAAAGTTTTTGATGAATTTAAAGAGCTAGTTTTACATTTTTCCTTTGAAAATGGAAATGGTGATGTTTTTTTTTAGGGGAGACTGTCACCGCTGAATGACATTTTGGACGGAGGTTTTTATGTGTTGTGTTAGAACTTTAATAGACTTTCGATAGTGATATACCAAGAATACATACTTGGATGTGAGAAACTATTTTAATATGTGAGGCTTTTATTATTTGAAATAAAATTTTCATATCTAAACTACTGAACTATAATTATTTTGACTTTTAATTTATTATTTGAGTGAATATGTACCAGTCATAACATTAGTTGTCAATTTTTTAAAAAATATAATTATGTATAGGTTTTAATTTATTTTTTAAAACTATTTGTTAACATACACATATGTATATATATATTAAAAAATATTAAACTTAAATAAATTAGTTTTTTAAATATTTGATAAAAGAAATAAAATAATAAATTATAAACTATTTTAAATAGGCCTAATCTAACTTATAGACTAAATATTTTTTTTTTCACTGGAATTTACTAAAATATGGAAATACAATTACAAGATTTTTTGTTATTTAAAACATATTTTTGAAAGCATAAATAGATTCAGCACCTGAAAAACCACTTGAGCTCTCCAACTATGCAAATTAAACAATTTAAACTCAATTTAAAAAAAAATCCCTTTCAAAAATGGTCATGAAAAAAATTCATTTCATAAGTTAGATTAGGCATTTTAAACATTAAATATTTTTATATTAATTTTAACTTACTAATATAAAATAATTTCCATATATACTTTTATATATTAGATAATCAAATTGTTTATTTATAAAATGTTTTGCTATATAAACAATTTTATTTATAAATAAACAATTTGATTATCTAAAATAAATAAATAAATCTATATATGTGTTTATAGATTTAAACTCACATAACTAAAGACACAAAACATGTATTATACCACTATAGCTAAGTTCTATTAATTTTTAGTAATATAAAATTATTTTATTATCTAAATAATTTGAGATGTATAATATTTTTTTAATTTCTAAATAAAATAAATTTGACATTTTAATACATCAAAATTTAAAAAAAATAAAAATAAAATAAAATGATTTTATATTTATTACATTATTGTTTTTAAATTAAAAAGAAATAACTTGCGCCTCGTCCTGGTTTTAGATCGGATGGTCCTCATGAGATTCGTGTGCTGGGTTAATAACCTCACCCTAATTTTCTAGTCTATGTTGAACATTCTCACTTGGTTCTCGGAGGTTCCCTCACTCTGAAAATCCTTCTGTGAATGCTTCAGTTTCTCCAGCACCGAGGTAGCTACAGGACCTCCAGAATTTCGTTGTTTGGAATAGTTAACTGTGTGCCCCTGTGGCGACACCGGTTTCATACCGAAATTTTTCTATTGTAATTTTAATTTTAATTTTAAAGTTATAGTAGCATGTTGATATTTAAACTATGTATTAATGCTCTGTCATCATTACGGTTTTGTCGAGTCTTATATTGTATAATGAAGTTACTGTGTAATATTGAGCACTAGTTTACTCATATATCAACTGTAACACCCCTAGTTTATGTGTTTGAAATTCAAAACTAGACATTGGAACTTTAATCCTAAGGGGAGTGGACCCCAAAGGACAAGTATTTTGTGGATGTAATTAAATATTTAAATTGAGAAAGAAAATAAAATAATTTTGTGCAGATTGACCAAAATGAGAATTATGAGATCACTTGCTAAATCCATGAGGATGGATAAAGGCAAATACTTTCCCCACAATCTTTCAGAAATCCTTGAAAGAATTTCTAAATTAGATTTTGACGAAAATCTAGTTTCCCCAATGATGTGGAGAGTAGTTGAGAAGAGATAAAAAAACTGGGAAAAGCATAAAACAACTTAAAAAAAAAATCCCTAAAACGGGAAGCCTAGGCAAACAGGAAGAAAAACATCCTGATATTCTGGACGCAGAATTAGAAACAGGCTTTGGGGAACAACATCTTAAATAAGCTACTCCTAAACAGATTAGAGGTTGATTTGTTCTAGGAGGGATCTCAGCTCGGGGGTGAATTCTGGAGATAAACGAATTCTAAGGTTGGGTGGACTGGTCATCTGATTTAGTGGTATGCACAGTTTATTTATATTTTTTTTTATTGTGCAGGTATAAAAATTTTGTTGTAGTGAATGGGTGAGTATATCCCATACATTTAACAGAAAATACCAAAAGAACTTATTCTTCCAATTTCTGTATAGTTGTAGAGATTTCATCTATGGGAAGGAATTCGTCAGAATTTCTAAACCACAACTGGTTTAAATCTGAGAATACATATTTCTCACAAATGTTTTAAAAGTTTAACTTTAATCTGTTTCTGTGTTATGAATTAAATTCGAATTATATGAGAAGGAAGTATAGTACCCTTACCCGCATTATAGAGGAAGAAAACTATACACAAAGCATATTTAATTGAAATTAGCAGTAAATCAAATAGGCATAACCATAGAATATACAATTGGTACAGATGACATGAATCATTATTTATAGTAGACTGCATTCAGTGAATTGGAAAAACCTGAAGTAAGTTACAGATATACTTCTGTGTTAGCAGCAGAGTTAAATAAATTCCAAAATTAAAAACAGGTGCGTATTTAGTACATTACACAGTCATCTATACTGAAATCAAAGACTTATGATAAATAGGCGCTAACAATATTGATTAACAAGGCATGTTAGTCATGAGAACCAACGATAGTTACACAACTCCATACCAAGAGAAAATTAAATACAAATTCTATTGAGATGAGTAACCAAAACTCTATAAACTCATTGCCACCCTAGTATTTAAAGAAATCTGGGGTTACACCAGTACAAAACGGGAATGAACGAAGTATTGCAGGAAAGGGCTAAGTAGTAACTAAAATCTTAGATCTAAAAGACAACATGTTACTAGCACATAAATTCTGTACTCAAGATTTCATTTTTGAAACAAGAGAGAGAGAGAGAGTTCCCAATTTACACATCGAATTTTATATATAAATTCTGAATATTTTATAATCATGTAGTAAATAGAAAGAGTTCTTGCTTAACACAAGTACTACGTGGAATTAACCAAAAGAATTAAAAGAAACTCGCATAGCTGACGGCACATAGAAAAAAAAATATTTCAAATAGGAAAGACCATGAGCCGGTGAAAACGAATTTTCATATACAAAAGGTACAACGCGGAAGTAAAGTATATGAAAAATTATCAGTGAAACTTATGTTTTCCTTACTTGGGAAAATTAAAACCCCAGTCAATATATATAACGTCCGGTGCAAATAATAAATAAAAAGTATGTAAACAAGGGAACGACTCTCCTTAGAGTCAACGAGATCATCCAGGAGCTGATCTAAATCAAACATTAAACACGTCGTTGTATAGGCAACGAGTTTACACGCAGCCGAAGTGCTCATGAGTACCGACCTGTGTCAGAGAGCAAGGCATTACAATTCTTCAATGAAAGAGGCAAATATCTCTCGGGAAGTACTCATACGAAGCTAGTAACAAAGAGTTACCTGTAAACGAATATCATTTTGTGAACGATATTAGGGAGGGTAAATGAAGATATAAATATTGTAGCAGCAAAACAGTAACAAACGAATGATTAAATAAATTACTACCTGGGAAATGAATGATTTCGACAATATGAATCTGAGTTAAGCACATAGAAGAGAAACCGAATTAGATTAGAGGATCTGGCATTTCAATTGAAACGCATAGGCGAATTTTTATGAGCGGCGAATGCTCTATACATTGAAGAGAAATCGTACCTAGACGAGTTCCAAATATCTAAGAAGAGTTCCTTGTCAGCGTCCTCAGTCGTCGAAGAATCAGTTGGAAAACGAAGATTTCTGAGAACGACAACCCTCGTCCAGTATTGATAGGGTGTCGTATATCCAGACTTACCATACATAAGATGAGACGATAATTTATATCAGTCAATTGACTCTGCGAAACTAGAATTTCAATTTATGAAATGGACTGAAAATCATATAGGCCATAAAACAATTTTAAAACGGTATAACGATACCAAAAACTTGGTAATATGTCCTTAGAACTGAGCACAAGTAAGAGATAAAAGTTTAGAAAAAACCCTCACAGAACGAATGCCAAGAATATGAAGTGCATTCAGACTATCGATCTGGATTTTATAATCCGGAGAAAAATCTTGGTAAAGGCCTGAACTGATAGTATGAAAATAAAATCATAACGACTGAACACATATTGCATTTCTCCAATATAAAAACCAAAAACATGGGAGAACATAAGTTACCTCTGCGTGTGGCTGAAGGAGCGCGACAAAGGTCGGCGTATTGCACCATTACCTCTCAGAAATCGAGCAGAGATACCAAAGTGATCACAACAAAGGATGCTTGAATGAACGGAGGTGTGAACAGGAGAATCAAACAAGGGTTTAATGTCCAACTTTTATAAAAATCGTAAACGATAACCCAAGTCAAATCGAGCCATACAAGTGGCACAAATCGGTAGACTTTCACCGGGATCGACAACGATCTGGACGATTGAGTTCAATAAAATTCAAGCGTACAAGTACCATAAGAACAATTAATGTGCATTCCGAACGATAACCAAATAATGCTATAAAATATAATTTCACTCAGAGTTAGCGGATCCGAACAAATCCACAAATCAATTTTAAATGTACGAGGAGCAGGAGTGATAAAAGAAATGGGATACGAAACCATCAAACTTGTACTCTATAAAGTAATGAGACGTACGCCATATCAAACAAGCAAGGGAACGATTAAGTCGTATGCACTGACACTGTAACAAGGAATGCCAAAGCCTATATAAAATTAATATATAATGCATGGGATAAGTGCCATATGGATACGAATATGAATCCTAGGGTTGAAACTTATATGGTTAAATTGCATTCAACGAAATCCCCAAATCGAATGAACACTCATCATCTTATTTACATATGATGAATTCGATATATGTGTGAACTTATAGGTATATACACGGGTGATGTATTATGTCTTGTGGAGTTTACATATGATGGAGTATATATTGTTTATATGTGGGGGATTATATATATAATTATGATATACCTAAACTTTTATATGTTTTACACTTGTGAAATCTATATACAATGGGGGATACATTAAACATACAATTATGTTTAATAAAAGTATATGAAATTAGATGTGGAAAGGGGTAGTGTTGAATCCCTATGTATTCATTAAATAGACAACATTGAGGCTCAGCAATTCTCAGGGAAATTGTAAAATGAGAGGAGAACTTAGTCTAATTTTTTTTTTTTTTTTGCATGTGTGGGAGTTGGGGAACGTTACAAATGGTATCAGAGCTTATGTTACATAACACTGGGCTGTTGTTGTTGTGCTCACTGCTGTTATGTGCTCATTGTAATTGTGATGTATAATTTTTTATTTTATTTTTTTTACTGATTTGTGTGGTTTAAGTGTACAGTGGTGCTGGAATGGCAGAAGGTGAGGAAATTTATGTCAATCTCTGTGATGAATTTAATACACCAGATCGCAATGCTCCAGTACTGGCTATGTTGCACAGGTTGCAACGAGAAATGGTTGAGCTAAGAAGCCAGAATGACAGATTGTCACTAGCCAGTGAAGAGCAGGAAAAGCTTATTAGAGAACTAACTTCATGGAACAGCCAAGAAGCTGAAGGTTCTGGAAAGAGGAAGACTGATGAGTCTGAGGATGATGATGCTGTTAGGCATCAGTATAAGCAGAAAAAGGAATTACAAGGGGAATTCCAAAAGATCAAACCTCCCTCCTATGATGGGGAGAAGGAGGAAGATGCTGAAGCCTAGTTGCTGAACATGATCAAGTATTTCCAGGTCTATGAATACGAAAGCAATTTGAAGGCCAGATTAGCTGTCTACCAACTACAAGGTAAGGCTACCTTGTGGTGGGAGGAGACGAAAATGGTTCATGCCATTGATGAAAAGACAGTTACTTGGGAAGATTTCCAGGTTAAGTTCAAAAACCGCTACTTAAATGAACGTTACTATGATGATAAAGCAAAAGAATTTCGTGAGCTGAGACTGGGACAACTTACTATTGATGAGTTTTTCACTAAGTTTACAAATCTGTTAAGATATGCCCCTTACATTAGAGAAGAGAAAGCAAAGATACAAAGGTTTCTGAACTGTTTGCCTACTGTATACAAAGAGAAGATCGAGTTTGATAACCCAAAAACTATGGATGAAGCAGTGAGGAAGGCTAGATTATGCTATCAGCAGTTTAAGGGAAAGGCTGAGCATGGAAAAAGCTGGCTAAACAAAGGTGAAATTAAAGGAAAGAAACAGAAGCCAGCTTATTTGAAGAACTTTGGTAGGGATCATTAGCGGAAGAAATTTAATAAATCAAAAGAAAGCCAAACAGCTCAATCCCAAGTTGGTTCCAAACAAGTGGATGGAGAAAACAAGAAGGAAGGTACAATTAAAATGAGGGAACCTTTGAAATGTTGGGGATGTGGAGAACCCCATTTGTTGAGGGATTGTCCCCATCGAAACATTCAGATGATTATGAGAGATCGAGAAGCTACAACAGTAAATGACATAGCAAGAAATATACCTACCCTTAGTGCAGCCTTGGAAAATCGACAAGAAGAGCACCAAGCTACCATGGTCGAAATGGAGGGTAAGATTTATGACCAATCTGTCACTGTTTTGATTGATCCGGGTGCTTCTTTGAGTTACATTAGTCCAAAAATTGTAGAAAAATGTAATCTTAAAATTGAAAAATTTCAGCAGTCATGGTTGGTTCAGCTGGCCACTGGAACCAAGAGGAAGGTAACACATAAATTGCCCCAAACAGCAATTAAATTAAATGATTTTCAAACAGAAGTAAATTTGAACATTCTGCCCTTAGGTTCATATGACTTGCTGATAGGAATGGACTAGCTGGAAAAGAAGAAGGCCCTGATGAACTGCTAGGATAAGACCCTGCATTGTGTAGATGAAGGGAAACCTTTTATTCTCAAAGGAAAACCAAAACCCATTTTTGTGAGACAAATATTAGCACTGCAATTAAAAAGAACAGCTAGGAAAGGACATCAAGTTTATGCAGTACATGTGGAAGAAATAGAACAGAAAACTGAAGAAAATCTGCTAGATGCTTTACCAGTAGTAAGAGAGTTTAAGGAAGTCTTTCCAGATGAGATTCGTCATCTTCCCCCCAAAAGAGAGATTGAATATTCAATCGATCTGGTGCCGGGAGCAACACCTGTTTCCCGAGCCCCTTATCGAATGAGTCCCCCTGAACTCATGGACCTGAAAATGCAATTGCAAGAATTGTTAGATAAAGGTTATATCAGACCGAGTGTGTCTCCTTGGGGAGCACCGGTGATGTTCGTGAAAAAGAAAGATGGAACCTTTAGAATGTGCATTGATTATCGTCAAATGAATAAGTTGACCATTAAAAATAGACACCCCTTACCTAGAATTGATGATCTTTTTGACCAAGTGAGAGGAGCTTCAGTATTTTCGAAGATTGACTTAAGGACTGGTTATCACTAGCTCAGAATTAAAGAAGAAGACATCAGCAAAAAAGCCTTTCGAACTAGGTATGGTCACTACGAATTTGTAGTCCTACCTTTTGGGTTGACAAATGCCCCTGCCACCTTTATGTGCCTAATGAACAGTGTGTTAAATAAGTACTTGGATAAATTTGTACTTGTGTTCATAGATGACATTTTAGTCTACTCAAAAAGTGAGGAGGAACACAAAGAACACTTGAATATAGTGTTGAAAATGCTGAAAGAAAACCAGTTATATGCCAAGTTCAGCAAATGTGAATTTTATAAAGACAAGATTCAATACTTGGGACATATGATTTCTGAACAAGGGTTGGCGGTTGACCCTGAAAAGATAAAAGCTATTAAAGAATGGCCTGTGCCAACTGATGTTTCATCAGTGAGATCCTTCATGGGGATTGCAGGTTATTATCGCAGATTTGTGGAGAGATTTTCTGCCATAGCACATCCCATAACATCACTACAAAGGAAGGGTGTCAAATTTGAGTGGACTGAAAAAATGCCAAAACAGTTTTGACCAATTAAAACTAAAACTTACTACAGCCCCTATACTGAAGATTGCAGATCCTGATAAGGAATTTGTTATATGTACAGATGCGTATAGAGAGGGGTTGGGAGGAGTTCTTTTGCAGGAAAATTTGGTTATTGCATATGAATCTAGGAAACTGAAGATACATGAACAGAACTATAGTGCCTATGATTTGGAATTAGCTGCTGTTATTCATGCCTTGAAAATGTGGTGACACTATCTCCTAGGAAATTTTTTTACATTGATGACTGATCATATTAGTCTCAAATATTTCTTTTCCCAAACTGATTTGAATGCTAGACAAGCCAGATGGCTATCTTTTCTGAGTGAATTTGATATGGATATAAAACATATCAGAGGAAAATAAAATAAAATTTCTGATGCCTTAAGCAGAAATACTTGTCAAAATATAAACAACATTGGAAGTAGTGCCCAGTTTGACTTAGAAGAATTAGTGAAAAAGGCAGCAGACCAGGATCCAAATTATGAAACACTACAGGTGAAACTACTAAAGAAAGAGATGACTGATTTCACACAAAACCAAAAAGGGCTAATCTGGTACAAAAAAAGATTACATATCCCCAATGTGGAGTCCTTGAAAAGAGAGATTCTAGATGAATATCACAAATAGCCATATGCAGGGCATCCTGGATATCAGAAAATGTTAACAGCGTTGAAAAAGAAGTTGTTCTGGCCAAGAATGAAAAAAGATGTAGCAGAATATTTAGCTAGATGCATGGACTGTAAATTAGTTAAAGTTGAACATCAGCATCCTGCTGGTCTTCTAAACCCTTTGCCGATTGCAGAATGGAAATGGGACACAATTTCTATAGATTTTATAACAGGGCTACCCAAAACTAAATACCAACACGATTCAGTGATGGTAGTAGTAGACACTTTAACCAAAGCTGCACACTTCATACCTGTAAAGTCTACTTTTGGGACAACCTAAGTAGTAAATGTGTTTTTAAAAGAGATAGTAAGATTACATGGGATCCCAAAGGTGATTGTTTCAGATAGAGATGCTAAGTTCACCGCAGCTTTTTGGAAAGGTCTATTTGGAGGTATGGGCACTAAGCTGAATTTTAGTACTGCTTATCACCCTCAGACCGACGGTCAGACAGAGAGAACTAATCAGATTTTGGAGGACATGCTGAGAATGTATGTGATGGATAGGCCATCAGAATGGGAAGACTACTTGCATTTAGCTGAATTTTCCTATAATAACAGCTACCAATCCTCCATAAAAATGAGTTAGTTTGAGGCACTCTATGGAAGAAAATGTTTTACTCCTTTGAGCTGGAGCCAGCCAGAGGATAAACTAATGTTGGGACCAGATGCCTTACAAGAGATGGAAAGAATTGTGAAACAGATACAAAGAAGCATCAAGATAGCAAAAGATCGCCAGAAAAACTATGTTGATAAGAAGAGAGTAAACCGATAATTTAAAGTGGGAGAACATGTGTACTTGCGTATTAAACCCAAAAAGAGCACACTTTATGCTGGAAGTTGTGCAAAACTGGCTCCTAGATATTGTGGTCCTTTTGAAGTATTAGAAAGGGTGGGACCAGTGGCTTACAAGCTGGCCTTACCACCCCATGTTAGAGTTCATGATGTGTTTCATGTTTCATTATTAAAAAGATATATACATGATGCTTCTCACATAGTTGATTGGAATGTGGTACAGGTGGAACTAGAAGGGGAGTTCCTTCCAGAACCGCTTCAAATATTGGAGTGGGAAGAAATTGAATTGAGGAACCGGATGGTAGCAAGAGTAAAGGTGCAGTGGAAGCACTTTACTGCTGAAGAAGCTACCTGGGAAAGAGAAGCTGAAATGATGGAAAGATATCCATTTTTTATTGAAAAATGAACTCTAGTAGTTAAATAACAACACCGAGGATGGTGTTTGCTTTCAGAGGGGGAATATGTAACACCCCTAGTTTATGTGTTTGAAATTCAAAACTAGACATTGGAACTTTAATCCTAAGGGGAGTGGACCCCAAAGGAAAAGTATTTTGTGGATGTAATTAAATATTTAAATTGAGAAAGAAAATAAAATAATTTTGTGCAGATTGACCAAAATGAGAATTATGAGATCACTTGCTAAATCCATGAGGATGGATAAAGGCAAATACTTTCCCCACAATCTTTCAAAAATCCTTGAAAGAATTTCTAAATTAGATTTTGAGGAAAATCTAGTTTCCCCAATGATGTGCAGAGTAGTTGGGAAGAGGTAAAAAAGCTGGGAAAAGCATAAAGCAGCTTAAAAAAAAAATCCCTAAAACGGGAAGCCTAGGCAAACAGGAAGAAAAGCATCCTGATATTCTGGACGCAGAATTAGAAATAGGATTTGGGGAACAACAGCTTAAATAAGCTACTCCTAAATAGATTAGAGGTTGATCTGTTCTAGGAGGGATCTCAGCTCGGGGGTGAATTCTGGAGATAAACGAATTCTAAGGTTGGGTGGACTGGTCATTTGATTTAGTGGTATGCACAGTTTATTTATATATTTTTTTTATTGTGCAGGTATAAAAATTTTGTTGTAGTGAATGGGTGAGTATATCCCATACATTTAACAGAAAATAACAGAATAACTTATTCTTCCAATTTCTGTATAGTTGTAGAGATTTCATCTATGGGAAGGAATTCGTCAGAATTTCTAAACCACAACTGGTTTAAATTTGAGAATACATATTTCTCACAAATGTTTTAAAAGTTTGACTTTAATCTGTTTCTGTGTTATGAATTAAATTCAAATTATATGAGAAGGAAGTATAGTACCCTTACCTGCATTATAGAGGAAGAAAACTATACACAAAGCATATTTAATTGAAATTAGCAGTAAATCAAATAGGCATAACCATAGAATATACAATTGGTACAGACGACATGAATCATTATTTATAGTAGACTGCATTCAGTGAATTGGAAAAACCTGAAGTAAGTTACAGATATACTTCTGTGTTAGCAGCAGAGTTAAATAAATTCCAAAATTAAAAACAGGTGCGTATTTAATACATTACACAGTCATCTATACTAAAATCAAAGAATTATGATAAATAGGCGCTAACAATATTGATTAACAAGGCATGTTAGTCATGAGAAACAACGATAGTTACACAACTCCATACCAAGAGAAAATTAAATACAAAGTCTATTGAGATGAGTACCCAAAACTCTATAAACTCATTGCCACCCTAGTATTTAAAGAAATTTGGGGTTACACCAGTACTAAACGGGAATGAACGAAGTATTGCAGGAAAGGGATAAGTAGTAACTAAAATCTTAGATCTAAAATACAACATGTTACTAGCACATAAATTCTATACTGAAGATTTCATTTCTGAAACAAGAGAGAGAGAGAGTTCCCAATTTACACATCGAATTTTATATATAAATTCTGAATATTTTATAATCATGTAGTAAATAGAAAGAGTTCTTTCTTAACACAAGTACTACGTGGAATTAACCAGAAGAATTAAAAGAAACTCGCATAGCTGACGGCACATAGAAAACAAAATATTTCAAATAGGAAAGACCATGAGCCGGTGAAAACGAATTTTCATATACAGAAGGTACAACGCAGAAGTAAAGTATATGAAAAATTATCAGTGAAACTTATTTTGTCCTGACTTGGGAAAATTAAAACCCCAGTCAATATAAATAACGTCTGGTGCAAATAATAAGTAAAAAGTATGTAAACAAGGGAACGACTCTCCTTAGAGTCAACGAGATCATCCAGGAGCTGATCTAAATCAAACGTTAAACACGTCGTTGTATAGGCAACGAGTTTACAAACAGCCGAAGTGCTCATGAGTACCAGCCTGTGTCAGAGAGCAAGGCGTTACAATTCTTCAATGAAAGAGGCAAATAGCTCTCAGGAAGTACTCATACGAAGCCAGTAACAAAGAGTTACTTGTAAACGAATATCATTTTGTGAACGATATTAGGGAGGGTAAATGAATATATAAAGATTGTAGCAGCAAAACAATAACAAACGAATGATTAAATAAATTACTACCTGGGAAATGAATGATTTCGACAATATGAATCTGAGTTAAGCACATAGAAGTGAAACCGAATTAGATTAGAGGATTTGGCATTTCAATTGAAACGCATAGGCGAATTTTTATGAGCGGCGAATGCTCTATACATTGAAGAGAAATCGTACCTAGACGAGTTCCAAATCTCTGAGAAGAGTTCCTTGTCAGCGTCCTCAGTCGTCGCAGAATCAGTTGGAAAACGAATATTTCTGAGAACGACAACCCTCGTCCAGTATTGATAGGGTGTCGTATATCTAGACTTGCCATACATAAGACGAGACGATAATTTATATCAGTCAATTGACTCTGCGAAACTAGAATTTCAATTTATGAAATGGACTGAAAATCATATAGGCCATAAAACAATTTTAAAACGGTATAACGATACCACAAACTTGGTAATATGTCCTTAAAAATGAGCGCAAGTAAGAGATAAAAGTTTAGACAAAACCCTCACAGAACAAATGCCAAGAATATGAAGTGCATTCAGGCTATCAATTTCGATTTTATAATCCAGAGAAAAATCTTTGTAAAGGCCTGAACTGATAGTATGAAAATAAAATCATAACGACTGAACACATATTGAATTTCTCCAATATAAAAACCAAAAACGTGGGAGAACATAAGTTACCTCTGCGTGTGGCCGAAGGAGCGCGACGAAGGTCGGCGTATTGCACCATTACCTCTCAGAAATCGAGCAGAGATACCAAAGTGATCACAACAAAGGATGCTTGAATGAATGGAGGTGCGAACAGGAGAATCGAACAAGGGTTTAATGTCCAACTTTTATAAAAATTGTAAACGATAACCCTAGTCAAATCGAGCCATACAAGTGGCACAAATTGGTAGAATTTCACCAGGATCGACAACGATCTGGACGATTGAGTTCAATAAAAATCAAGCGTACAAGTAACATAAGAACAATTAATGTGCATTCCGAACGATAACCAAATAACGCTATAAATTATAATTTCACTCAGAGTTAGCGGATCCGAACAAATCGACAAATCAATTTTAAATGTACGAGGAGCAGGAGTGATAAAAGCAATGGGATACGAAACCATCAAACCTGTACTCTATAAAGTAATGAGACGTACACCATATCAAACAAGCAAGGGAATGATTAAGTCGTATGCACTGACACTGTAACAAGGAATGCCAAAGCCTATATAAAATTAATATATAATGCGTGGGATAAGTGCCATATGGATACGAATATGAATCCTAGGGTTGAAACTTATATGGTTAAATTGCATTCAACGAAATCCCCAAATCGAATGAACACTCATCATCTTATTTACATATGATGAATTCGATATATGTGTGAACTTATAGGTATATACACGGGTGATGTATTATTTCTTGTGGAGTTTACATATGATGGAGTATATATTGTTTATATGTGGGGGATTATATATATAATTATGATATACCTAAACTTTTATATGTTTTACACTTGTGAAATCTATATACAATGGGGGATACATTAAACATACAATTATGTTTAATAAAAGTATATGAAATTAGATGTGGAAAGGGGTAGTGTTGAATCCCTATGTATTCATTAAATAGACAACATTGATGCTCAGCAATTCTCAGGGAAATTGTAAAATGAGAGAAGAACTTAGTCTTAAAAAAAAAAAAAAAAATTGCATGTGTGGGAGTTGGGGAACGTTACATCGACATTCAATATTGAAATTAATACACAGTTAAGTATATTATTCGTTCTGCCTTCTTCTTCGTAACTGATTTCATTTTTCGATTTACATGTAATATTGAAACTCTAAAGTGAAGGTTTCCTTATCTTTACCCTTAAAGTTTTAATCATTTCACATTATGGTTCTGCATTCGATGATTTAGGGTGCTAAACCCTAATTTTACTTAAGTGGGCTTGCTTTCGGTGATTACTTTGTTTTTTTCTATTTATGAAAGTATATGATTATATTCCTTTCAGTTATAAAAGCATACAGAGGACTGAGGACGTAAAACCCACCTTCATGAGGTTAGGGTTTAAATTTTAGTCTGGTTACTCTGTTTAAATTCATAATTTACTGGAGTAGTACTTATATTCCTTGTACTAGTATTTATATTTTTTTTGGCCTTTGTTCGTATTTTATATTTCCTTTGGAGTTCTGGTTTAATGTAATAATTGATAAGAATATAAAATCTTACAGCTTTTCTCTCTTCAAAGTTATACACAAATCTTTTTTAAGGAGTTTATGCCTGTCCATTAATGTTATACAATTTCTGCATAGGATTTCCCTTTTATTTCTTTAAGACCCTAAATTAGGTAAATAATTGGGTACAGTCATGTAAATTTAATAAAGGTTGTTTTCTAAATTGTTAGTGTGTGCTTGTCTACCATCAAGGTTTTCATTCTTTTATTTGTTCTATTACTATTTCTTTAACAAGGTAAAACAAATAAAGAATTTTGCACTGCTTTTGAAAGAAAGAAAACTCATTGTACTATTTATATTCCACTCAACTTACTACGTCATTTCATACATTTTCTTTTTCAATTAAAAAAATAAATAGTACTACGGTATTTATCTGCTGTTTTGTTTATATTTCATTGGTTTAACTGCCCAACCTTGAGTGAGGTAATTGCCTCCTCTACTCCCCCGTGCTCCTCATCAGAGAGGAAGATTTTAGAAGTTCAAACTTGAGTCATACCTCGAGACTTATGTCCATTCTAGACTCAAAACTTGGTCGTAGAGCTCCACTGGTTATCAACTAGCATAGGATTCTCACCTTACAATTATTCTGTTGTTTTCTTCTTTTGCACAGAACCCCTTCCCCTTCACAATATTTCCTTTTTATCCTTGTGGGAAAGGTAAGTGTCAATAACTGCTTCTGCTTCTTCCTTTTTACTTTTGAATCCGGAATCTTGGAATTATTTACTAACCAGTTGTAACTTTTGTTCATAAAATATAATTGAAATTCACCAACCAATAAACATACTTGTTAATTTCATTTTCCCACTTAGAGATTAAATGTACTTTATAATAATATTTTTAAAAATAAAAAAATGAAATTAAGTTGGGTGCTACACTTTATTCATTTTCAAATTTCATATGATAAAATATATTTCTACTAATAATAAAATTTCCCTAAACTACATTAATAATGATAAAATACAACACATTCACATTATTTATTACATATGTTGATATACTACATTCATAATATTCATAATGACAAAATACACCGCATTCCCATTATATATTACATTATTGCAACATATGTGATTCATATTAATATATTTCATTATTGCAACATATTTGATTCATACTAGATCTAATTTTATACTTTACCAAAAGGCACTGTTGTGGTAAAAAAAACTGATCTATCAAAATTTTCAAACAATTTATAAATTTTATGAAAGTTCTAAAAAAATTAAAGATTAAATTTAATTTTTTGGAAATTAAAATTTAATTTTGAAATTTCTAAAATTTAGATTTCTATTTTCTGTTTAATATTAATGAATATTTTCTAATTGGTTAATATTAATAAAATGACTGATTTTAAAAAGTTTTTAATAAATTTGTCATAAATTAAATTTATTTAAAATTTTAAAAATAAGAAAATTCTCCATAGAAAACAAGTGTCATAAAAGTAGACCTATCAAATCTTAATATTTGTGAAAAATAAAAATTATTTAAAAAATAAAAAATAAAAAATCTCCACAAAAAACATGTATGATGAAATACACAATTCAAATATTAATATTGACAAATTATTTTTAAAAAATTCTCTATAACAAACAAGTTTCATAAAATACATATCTCAAATCTAATTATTTATGAATCTTAATATTTATAAATTATTTATTTGTAAATTCAAAATCTTATTATGAAAATCATTTAAAATCTGTTTTTCCTTCCTTTATTGTTTGTTCATTTAATCTTTTGGATATAAATAGGGGTGAAAATTTTAAAACACTACGATATCTATCTTTTAGAAAGAATGAATTGTCATTCAAAAACATATTGGTTGGTGGTGGTTGTTCTTGATGGATAAAAAATCACTTAAATCCATTTTTCCTTCCTTTATTGTTTGTTCATTTAATCTTTTGGATATAAACATCGGTTTTTGAAAAGTTTAAAACACTATGATAACTTATCTTTTGGAAAGAATGAATTATCCTTCCAAATCATATTCATTGGTGGTGGTTGTTCTTGATGGATAAATCATGTTCCTCATGTATGCATTCTTAATTAATATAAACATTTGATCACATTTGATTATGTAATTAATTTTAAAGTTTGAAAAAACTAATTTTATTTATTTATTTTCATTTTAAAAAAATTTCTCTTTGTGTGATATATATTTTGAAATTAATATGGATTTTTCATAATAACTAGCACAAACATATATTATTTTACACAAATTTTAAACATTATTTTTTTTAATTTAATATGAATATAACAACTTTAATTATTTCCACAAAAATGTTATACATGAGAATGGTTATATACAAAAAAATTTCACTATATGATATATTTATTAATACTATATCCATCTTAGCTCCAAATATATTAAATGTCTAGAGGGACAAAATCCCTTGAGGTGCAAAACTTTAGTTAAGTGTGGCTAGAGGGATCAAATGATTGAGGTGCAAACCTTTCCTCAAGTGTGGTAAGAGGGATCAAATCACTTGAGGTGAAAATATTATAATAATTATAATAGAAACTTTATAATAATTATATATGACGTTATTTTATCATTTCTTTAAATTTAAAACAATTTTTAATAATAATTAAATTAATAATAATAAGCTTTATAGTTAATAAAAATCCTATAAGCACACCTTGCTAATTATTTTGGTAGAAATTACTTCTTGCATAAGAGACGGCTACTAAGAAACAATGTTGCATATATTATAGTTATTTATTATAAAAGTGTTCAAATTAAATGTGAGAGTTTTATCTAATAAAGTTCAACTTAATATTTAAAACTCATTATTTGGAAGAGGGTTTGAAAAAAATTGACTTGGCTCTGAATTTCCAAGAGATACTATTTGTCCAACCATCACATCACATTAACAAAAGTTAAGAGATTAACTAGATTAAAGATGTCAATAATGCAAAGTATACACAATCCTACTCCCTTATAAATTGGATCTAGAACTTTTCTCAATAACTTAGGCCTCGGAAGGATTATAATACGTACATGTATTACTTACAATAAATGCCATAAAGTTATTATTGTCTCTCGATATATCGAAACCAAATAAAATATGATTTCTTATACACAAAGACACAAATCCAGGTAAGTTAAGATATTGGTATTTGGATATAGTGTAAGTTATATGTGTGTGTGTGTGTGTGTGTGTGTGTGTGTGTGTGTGTGTGTGTGTGTGTGTGTGTGTGTGTGTGTGTGTGTGTGTTTGTGTGTGTGTGTGATTAGCGGAATCAGTAACTCAGTGGCTCTCTTACTCACATGAGGGTCAATCCTCGATGGATACCACTATAATCTTCAGGTACAACTGCATCACCCCCAAGCACAATGCACGGATAAGTCGAGGCTTGAAATTGTGACTTGCACATTGGAACGAACACCTTAGCAGTGTGTTCACTAGCCAAAAACCAACACCCCTAAGGGTTGTATAAAAAAAAATATTAGTAAGGTATAATATATATTATTTTGTTTGTGTTGAGTTTAGTTTTTATTAGATTTTAGATTCAAATCTTATAGGTAGGGACTAGGCATGGAAATTTTTTTTAGAATTAAGTTATCCAAAATATGTCCAAGTTCCATTCAAATTTGCACAATCTTAATGATAGTGATAACATCTCGTTTCATAAAATTAATTGTGAAATAAATTATGAAAAATGTACATGTGGATTTTCTTTATTATTATTTTTTTCTTAGACAAACTTTGTTGATATAGTGTAACCCATAAAATCTATATATAAAATATTCCTAACAAGATATATGGTGGTTGAAATGTACACACATTTATGATAAGGTGTTTAAAAAAAATATTTAAATGTCACTCTTGAAGTATACACTTGAATTGGTGAGAGGATAAGATAGGACATGAATATGCACTGTGAAGACTCAGAACTAAATGTTACACATGTTAAAGATATATTATATTTTTGTTTTCAAATATATTAGTCTTATTTTTTTTTCTTTCTAAATTTGGCTAAAATCTATTACTGTAACATAATTTACAATGAGGCATTAGCCTCAACAGTACTTAGCCAGGATTCGTGGCATATAGCATCCAAAACATGTTAGAGACTGCCCAATGATGGGAAACCAGTCGAGTCCAAAAATTATGTGCTACCCTCACAAGGGAAACCGACATAAGATCAAGAAATACTGTTTTGTTTACATCCATTTTAGAACTGTCTAAAGTTTTCAAAAAAACAAAAATGCACCCAGGTGATTGGGAGCTGTGAACCTGATTCCCGAAGTAGCTAGCAGAATTAGCTGTCATTTGTTGTAGTTGGGCGTTCTTCCACAATTCGGCAGGTGTAGGCGTCAAAGTCATCCCTTTAGGTATGCTTTACACCGTGTCGTCCTTCTCCTGCTCAGCGCCAGTTACCTATTCCATATGGTCCCGTGTCTGCTTTGCGCTATCTGCATCTACAGTGCCTTCTCCTAATTGAATCCATTTGCGTGTGCAAGTAGAAGGCTCGCCCTGAATGCTATCATGAGGCTCGTCCTGACTCTTTCCCTGAGTGACATCTTGTTTCTCCTCCTGGAACATGACGTTTATGGTGGCTTTGATAGTGGGTCTATCCATGGTGCATTGGTAGGTGAATTGGGTAGTGTAGTGGGAAGACTCAGAGCTAGACGGGATGGTGGCAGCAGAAGGGCCAGAGTGTTGGGATTGAAAGCTAGAAAAATGAATGCATCCTTTGCCGCTATGCGTGTCTGGGTAGCGAGGTGAGAAGTATTCAGAAGAGGGCGAAGAAGTGGAGCTCGAATAAGGTGTGGGTGAGGAGTGAGGCATTCTCCCTCTTCTGCTGCCCCGTCTGCATCGCATATGATGGCGCACCCTGGGCATGGCTTCACTGGGAGTGGGGAACATATTATGTGAAATTGGGACGGTGAGGAACTGGTCAGTACCAGTAGCAGCAGAAGCAGAGTTGAGGCAAAGACTACAGCGAGCGCTCTGAGAGTAATGGAAGCCTGGCCCAAACTCAATGCAACCAGGAATTGGGCAGCGCTTACCAGTGGTGGTGTAGAGAAATGACTTCACAGCTAGCTGGGGGCATCGACATTGCAGAGGCAAAGGAACATTCGTGAATGCAGGTCTGAAGGCATCGGGAGAAGCCATGACGGAGTATTGAAGTAGAAGGGTGGTGATAAATCGAACACAGTGCCGCATTAAAGGCCATTTATGAAATCGCATTAGTGCGAGGTTACAGGAAACAAAGTGGATGTGCCACTTGCCAACCCAAACGTCCACCATCGCATTAATGTTGAAAAACACCCACATCTGGGGAAATATATTAGTCTTATTAATTATAAGAATAAGAATATTTTAATTTAAATATATATTAGATATTTTGTAATATCCACGAATTTATAGAAGATTTACAAAAAAATTACATAAATAATTATTCATAAAAGAAATATTAATTAACTTTAGCTTATAATCCATTTCACGAAGTCATGATAACAAAGTTTATCTCAAGATGCAAGTAGGTTGTATGTATTTTTCCTTGCTGATAGGTTTTATTTTGATTATAGATTTCAAGAATTCACATAATACATTTTCTTCTATTAGTTTATTTATAGGTTTTATTTTGATTATAGCTATTATGAATTGACATAATACTAGTTATTCTATCATTGTTTTCAAAATTAATATTTTGAATTTGTTTGGGTTAGTTTTGCATAAAAATATATAGCCCTTGAATGTCACTGTGAAAATTTCTTTTAAACCAATAAGTGTGAGATTATAATTTCAAGTGTCAAAATGTGTAGAAATATGGTGATAGAATTGAAAATCTTGAACAATTTTAATCCAAATCAAGAGACACAATTCTACTCTACTACTATGCGGATATTTATTCACAATTTAAAACAACATTCGCAAACATGTATTAATCACATACACAAGTACATAAATTTATCTAGGGGAAACTAGCTGGTAAAAATCCCTTAAGCCTTCTTGCATTAATCAGATGAATATAGAACATCTTACAATTTCTTGCTCACTCTGAGCTGAACCTCCTAGTGAATGATTGTTCTCTCCACTCAATGAAAATCTCTGACGTAGAATTAGTCAATTTTTGCCTCTCTTGAGCTCATATTTCCATGTGAAAATCCTGAGGAAATTGGACCCCATTTTTTAGGAATTTCATTCGAATTGATTGTGCAATTATCAAGTATTGATCATTGATTGCATGCAACACAATCAAGACTAGTTTACAATTGATGCTACATTTCCTTGGAATCTCCACCACAATTGAGAAATTCAAATTTTCCTTGCATGCATAAGCTATTTTTGGATGATTGATCAGTTAACTGGATGATTAGTTAGATTATTGTCCCCATGCACAAATTACCTCCAACTAGTTCTATCAACAGTTAAAACTACTTTAATTGAATACAACTAGAAATAACTGAACTAGATTTGTACAAATTAACAATCAACACATGCAAAATGAAATCCAAGCCCTTAACTCAAATTTACTGAGTTAACTGAGCAACAAGAGCCATGTCACCTCAGTTAATTACCTCCAAGTTGGTTGCTGATGTGGAAATTTCAAATATACTCAATTTGACCAAGGGTAAGTCAAATTGAGTCTTTCTTGCTACAATTCTCAACACTCCCTCTTAGCAAGAAACAGATTTTCAACCACCCCTATCCTGCACATTTGGAATTTGAACTTCCCTCTTGACAAAGGCCTTTGTCAATACATCAATATCTTGTTCCTCTATCAGAATGTATTATAGCAACATTATCCTCCTCTGCATACAGTCTCGTAAATGATGATACCAAATATCGATATGCTTGGATCGATTGTAAAATATCAGATTCTAGGAGAGCTTAATGAAACTTTTATTATCACAATAGATCACATTTGGAACCATACCTTGAACAAGTAGTTCCACAAGTATCTTTCTCTTCTAGATTGCCTCACGTGTTTCTTGAATTGTAACCATGTATTAAACTTCTATTTTTGAGCGCCATATACCTCTACTTCCTATTGTACCAAAAAATTTCGCCCGATGTACTCTTTCATCCAGATGGAATCCATTTCCAATCTGCATCTGTGAACCCATGCAGCTTCATACACTCTTTCCGTCTATACCATAATCCATATTGGGTAGTGCCTATGAGATCGTAAAACATGCTATTTTGGCTTCCAATATAATTTTTTTAGGTTGACCATAGCTTAGCTTAGTTGGTTAACTGTATAACGCATATATGGCCATGTATTCACAAGATACATCACTGAACCCACTAGCTATTGGTAAATGGTAGTGTCAACCTCTTCGCCTGAAGTGACATTATCCTTCCTCTAGTTGGTCGCTAGAGCTGTCTCCATGGAATTACAAGTATTCATGAAAAATATCTTCAATATCTTGGTGGCATACTTTCCTTGAGACAAAAATAATTCCCCATCACCTTGCCATACTTCTAGCCTGAGGAAGTAGTGCATGAGAGCCATGTATCTCATCTCAAAATCCCTTTCAAGTTCCTCCTTGCAAGAGTTGATGAGTTTCTCATCACTTGTCAATATTAAATCATCAACATATAAAAAAATTATAAGAATTTTACGTTCTACCAAAATATGATTGAGGTTCACATCAGCTTCAATTTTGATGAAGCTCAATCCACTAAGATAACTATAAATCTGAGAGTACCAATCTCGGGGTGCCTGTTTGAGATAGTAAAATGTTCGTCTGAGTTTGCACACATGAGCCTCCTGATCAAATGTATCAAAATATTCTGGTTGCTCTATGTAGACTTCATCCTCAATAACATGATTAAGAAATGTTGTTTTTACATCCATCTAGTGGATATGCCACCCCATCTGCATAGCTAGTGCAAGAATTGATCTAATGGGTGAATGCCTTGCTACGAGAGAAAAGGTTTCCTCATAGTCAATTCCATCAACTTAAGAGAATCCTTTGGCAATAAAACTGGCCTTATACTTCTCTATGCTTCAATTTATTGCATTCTTAACCTTCAAGATCCATATCAAACCTACAATTGATTTATCTTTCATTATTAGAAGCCACCTGATCATCCTCTTACATATAACAAGAAAAAGAACGAGCTTGGGAACATCCCATCAAATGTTTGTGTAACTTTATCCCCTAGGCCTAAAGTTTCGTGAAGTAGGAGAATATTATGAGGATAAACCGACATGATTCATTTCAGAGCTACTTTCTTATAGGTGATAGCTAATCCTCGGTAATTGAAAGGGAGGAATATCATTGGGAACTGTCTATAGGGGCATGCGCTACTCTAAGCACCTCAACAAGAGTTTTTTTTTACCATTAGATATGTCCATACGAGCCTTTAGTTTAGCCTTCGACCGATTACATTTTTTGCCTCTAGTTTTTGGGGATGATATGTTTCTTAGAATTTCCCCTAGCCTTCCCGACCAGTTGTCCACAAAGTCATTGGGAAGTCTAGGTTGTAGGTTGTAAGGGTTGTGGGATTTTAGGGAAGGTATGAAGAATGAGGAAAGCTTCATAAAGGGGAATAGATGAAGGATGGAGGCTACAAGGTTGTCTAGAGGTAACACTGTTACCGATGAAATAGGTAACCTGACCTCAAAATGGGAACTCTAGCCCAAAAAGTCTCAAAAAACATGAAAAAACACCCCAAAAACAAAAAGTGTGTCTTCCAGAACGCACTTGGTTTTTTTTGAAGGCCAAATTTCAACATTTTATAAAATTATGCTAAAACAAAATTGTTTGTTGAAAAAAGGATTGAAAAAACACCCTCAAAACAAAACCAGTTGATGCTGGAATAACAAAAAAAAAATTGTGTCATAATTTTGACACTTGTAACAATGGAATTAAAGACAACATATTACGACATTTTTTAAAATCGTAAATTTCTAACATTTTTGATAGATGATGTTAAAGATAAACAAATACATGTCTGAAGGGCTTATCATTTTGAACAATTTTCATCCATGTTGTTAAACATAAAATATCTTGACTTTAAACAACCCCAAAATTGTAATTATTGTCAACCATAACCTTAAAGATAAAATTTGGTAGCGCATAAAAACCTTAATGACAGGTTGTAAATCTAAAGTTTTTCAATCTTAAGTGTTCAACATACTTGAACAATAAAATTATGGAGAAATTATAAGACTTAACAATAAAAAAAAATGAACAAGTAAATGAAAAAATTATCATTGAACAGAAACAAGTAAGAGTAATTTTAATTTTAAAGGATAAAAACTTATCTTTTTTCAAATCTTAGCATAAGACAAATTTAAATATAATTTCAACCAAAACCTAAAAATCAAACATCAAAACAAAGTGTTCCGTTTCAATGACGCATATAATTATTAAAACTTTTAAAAGTATCTTATACCAAATGGTAACAATACATAATATCATGGTAATATCACTGCATAATCTAAAAATTCAACATTAGTTTCTATTTTCGATTTTACTTATAATTAAAATATCAACATTGGTACATTGAATATAACATAAATTATTTTTGTAATTCATTGTTGCATTGTCGATATTCTAAAGAGATGAATTCTTCATAATTAAAACATATAATCCAACAAACATAGAAATGTTTCATAACTTCATGAAAAATGAGATGGAAGTCAAAATTTTTATTTCAAGTTACCATGCAAACATCAATTACATAAAAGTGTCTTAGATAGTTATTCAAAATCAACTATAGGTTCTGGCACACCATCATAATCTACATCTTCAGATGAATGGCTCGATGCAGATGAAGATGATCCATATTCTTCTCTTTCATCAACTAGTGCTCCATCTGAGTCAACATGCATGCCCACAATTTCAGAGTTCAAAAGTCTTGTAGATCTACGTCTACATTCTGCAGAGTCCCATCTCAACAGTAATTGTTCTGGTAGCAATTTCTTCAAAATATTTATGGTCTGCAACTGAAGAGTTCCTCTCTTTGTCAAATTTAAGTCATACACAAGTATGTCAACATCCTCCAATCTTAAGAAATCTGTGCGGCGACGATTTATATTTGTGCCCTTTCTTTTTCTCTTTCTGCCAATTCTTTTTTCCACTACCATCTCTGGCTTGTACACACCACTGAAAGGGTGGGTACTTGTGGCATACCAATGTACATCAACAGATGTAATCTCTTCATTTTCATTAATGACCTTTATAACCTTGGCAATCCAGAATGGATAGCCAAGTGGATCTTCATCTGCTAACACTGCTATCATGAAACCCTCCTTAAGATCCTGCATAGAACCCCTGTAAAGGTCTTCCATGGTTTCACGTTGTGCACGTGATCTTCTAGAACCAATATAGATTTCTCTTTCCTCTACATGTGGGGAATTAATAATAGCTTGAGGCTGTTGTTGTTCAACATTGTGTGTTTCCTGATGTTCATGTTCATTTGGCATATTTTGTGGCAAAAAAAAAGGAGTCTTCAAAAGCGTATCCCAATTTATTGATCTTGAAATCATATCACTTTGATGATTGAAAAAAGACTCCCACCAAACTGAATCAGCAACATCAAAGTACTCATATGTATCTCTAATACATCTTTTAATTTCCTCTAGACATTCAGAATAATTTATGTCTCTCTTCTACCTTCATGCATTATGGAGTTCAGAAACTTATTGTAATAACAATATCTTTGATGAAAACATTGGACGCTCTGGAATGAACTTCAAAAATGCTAAACCTGATGATGGTCCCCATTCTTCAGTAGTTGAATACTTCTTGCCCCATATAAGTGTTATCCCATCAATTTTTTTGATACGAAATTGATGTTGGAAGCTAATGTCGTTAAGTTGTTCAATGCATTTCTCCTCACCATGCGATCCAAAAATAAACCTTTGCATGTCAATAGTTTCTTCCAACACATGAAAAACAGGCTCTGGAATGTACGATTTCTTAATACATTCAATTAATGATGGTAGGCTCCCAACACCTTTCCTCCTCAATGTTACTGAAAAACGACTGAACATTTGATAAATATGATCATGAGTATGCCCAACAAGAAGGAAACCAATCTTTATCTTTTTAAAAATCCCCAATTTAACGAGCATGTTTAGATACCCAAAAAGAACTTGATTTTAGTTCTCACGACTTGTGTTGTCTAATTGTAAATACAAAACTTCAGGAAGAATCCCAGACCAATGAGTAACCACATCATGGATTATAGTTATGGTCAGATTTGCATCATTGTGAATATTTGGAGTTGTGAAGAAACCTCTTGGAAACATCTTCTCATTAAATACCATACAACCAACCAAGTGAAACTGAATGAAATTTTCCTCCTGTAATTTTTTTGGCGTGCGGAAAAAATGTGGAAGAAGTGTTTTCTTTTGGTCCATACCATCAATTATCAATCCCAGATATTTATTTGGATGATCATAACACTTCTTTCGATGTTTATACAACTTTTTTCTTTCACTTGTTTGCTGATTGCGATGGTCTTGAAGTTCTTTGACAACGGAATCTGTACATAAAATAAAAGAAACATATGAATAAATATATTTTCATAGTTGATAAGTATCAAATTTTAAAAAACAATGTTTTGAACACATACCTCTTTCTGCCCCTTGACATTTATCTCTTTTTTCTTTAAGAGAAGCACATGTGCTACAAATCCCCATCCCTATCTTCTTAGGAATACGAACATTGTTGAATTCAGTTTTCCATATCCTTGTAAAATAAGAATATGTAATAAAATTACCAATTCCTTCAATAGCTTCTGCATAATCTTTGTATAACATGAATATTTCTTGTCTCGAGAAATTATCTGGAATATGTATTGTGTCTTTATTTGGCATACACTCTCCATGATTTGAAAAGAAGTATTTCATCCATGTCTTAGCAGTATTTGCAAATGGCCCCACCTCCCATTTATAACGTGCTTCTGAATAATATGTGGGATCCCTTTCCAATCTATCCTGCATTCTTGACAAATGAAAATTACCAATTGAATACAACATTTTGAATGCCTTTCTACAAAGCAATACATTCCCAACATGATAATCATAACCTGCTAGTGTAGATTGCATGCAACCCACTAAATATGAATTTTGCATGCTTTTATTCATTGAAATATATGTTTTCCTTTTCTCCAAAGCAAAGTTGAAATCCATATTTTTCAAGCAATCCCTTCGACAACATTCACTTGAAATCAAATGAACGACAGAACTTCTTGTCGTGAGATATTTTGTCTTCGCCCTTGTATAACTGGAATGCTTTGGATTGATATGAAAAGGTCTACTCCTACTCCTAGTTGCAATATTTGCTTGCAACGGCTTCATCATTCCATCATCCTTTGTAAAAATAGTTTCATCACCATTAGGAGGAATATTATCCCCACTATCATCATCCTCAACATAGTTAAGAAATTCATCAACATCATTGCGTGGAAAATTTTCTTTACCATCATCAGTTGAAGAAAACATTTCACAAGAATCATCGGCAATTTTGTAACCCTAACTCAAAGAAATTCTTCACCATCTTAACCCATGCTTTCAAATTCTTCCCTGGGAGGATTCAATTCTTCATCACCATGAGTGTCTTTGAAATGGTCACTTGGAGAAAATGCAATATTCAGATCTATGCCTCTAAAATTATCATTTGCAAGAAACTCTTCATCCTCCCCTTCCTCAGTGGTTCTCTCATAATCCTTGGGATTAGGCATAAGTGGAAGCTTTGAATTTGTATTCACTAGAATTTCTTCATCCTACCCCTCCCCTTCCTCACTGATGCTCTCATAATCCTTAGGATTAGGAATAAGCGAATGCCTTGAATCTATATTTATTGGAAATTCTTCATCCCCCCCTTCATCAGTGGTTAAATTATAATCGTTATGATTAGGATGAAGTGAAAATTTTAGCTTTGGAAATTCATCCCCATCTTCATCAGTGGTGCTGGCATAATCCTTAGGATTAGGACGAAGTGGATATTTCGACGCTACAAATTCTTCATTCCCCTCTTCCTCAGTGATGCTGACATAATCCTTAGGATTAGGACAAAGTGCATATTTTGACTCTGCAAATTCTTCATTTCCCTCTTCATCTGTGGTGCTGACGTAATCCTTAGGATTAAGATGAAGTGGAAATTTTGACTCTGGAATTTTTTCGCCCCCCTCTTCATCAGTGGTGCTTGCATAATCCTTAGGATTAGGACGGAGTGGATATTTTGACGCTGTAAATTTTTCATTTCCCTCTTCATCAGTGGTGCTGGCACAATCCTTAGGATTGGGACGAAGTGAATGTTTTGACTCTGAAACATTATCATTCCCCTCTTCACCAGTGGTGCTCGCATAATCCTTACAATTAGGATGAACTTGATATTTTGACTCTGGAAATTTTACATCCCCCTTTTCATCAGTGGTGCTGGCATACTCCTCAAGATTAGGACAGAGTGGATATTTTGACTCTACAGATTCTTCATTACCCTCTTCATTTGTTGTTCTCACATAATCCTTAGGATTAAGCTGAAGTGGATATTCTTCATCTCCCTCTTCATCAATGGTGTCCTCATAATCCTTGGGATTAGGACGAAGTGAAACTTTTGACTCTAGAAATTCTTCATCATGCCCTTCATCACTGTTGCTTTCATAATCCTTAGGATTAAGAGTAAGTGGTATAACTGGCACTCGATTTACAGAAATTTCATTTTGCTGCACCTCATCAATTTTTTTCTCATCATCTTCAGGATAACGACCAAGTCGATTTTTTGACTCTTTATTCATGGTGAACGAACTCCCATTATATTCATCACTCTGAATAGAGTTGTTGCATGACGAAGATGTTGATGTTGTAGAAAGAAAAACTTCGATATCAAAAGAAACCATGGCTTTCAACAAGAATAGGTTGAATGATACAAATTCCTCTCCCACTTACAATATATAGCTTAAAGACTGAAAATTTCCCTCCAAAAAAATTCGCGAAACAATTTCCCTCCAAAATTTCCCCCCAAAAAATTTTGCAAAAAACTTTTCCTCCAAAATTTTCATTTCAAATATTTGGTACAAATATTAGTCAAAAAATGTATTTAACAATTTTTTTAATAAACTATTTATGTTGAAATATTTTACCGATATTTATATTCAAAATATCCACAAAATATTTCTATCATGGATGCCTTCCAAACTAAAATAATGTTTTTATTTCAATGATTTAACATTGACTAGATGTAAGTATTAACTATAATATTACTATAATACCTACATGCAAATATTAACTATTTTCACTATAATGACTACATGTAAATATTTTAAATTTTAAATTTTAAACTTACGTTATATTCATCTAAAATATATTTCAAAATTTATTAATAAACTGTTGGTCTTCAAATATTTCACCATACTTTCTATTCAAAATATCCACAAAATATTCCTTTCATGCATGTCTTCGAAACTAAAATAATTTTCCTATTTGAATGGTTTAAGATTAACTACATGTAAATATTTACAAAAATAACAACATATAAATATTAACTATTTAAACTATAATATTAACTCTAATTAACTACATGTAAATATTTTAGATTTTAAAATTTAATCCCATGATTTTAAACATTGATTACATGTAAATATTAACTATGATAACTAAATGCAAATATTAACTATTTTATCTATAATATTAAATATAATTAACTACATGTAAGTATTTTATATTTTAATTTTTAATCTGAGATTATATTTGAATTATTCAACATTCAGTACATGTAAATACTAAATAAAATATTAATTATGATAACTACATGCAAATAATAAGTATTTTAACTATAGTATGAACTATAATAAATTAAATGTAAATATTTTAAATTTGAAATTTTAATCCCACATTCATTAAACAGTAAATCAATCAGACAATATACGATATTTAAAAGGAATGATTGCTTCTATTCATCACATCACATCAAGTTTTCTGGTATTTGTTAGAGCAAATTTCTGGAGGTGTTGCGTTGGCATTGGTAACTTCGTGGAGGCATTGCATTGGCATTGGAAGCGTTGTGTCGCTATTGGTAATTTTGTGGAGGTGTTGCATTGACATTGGTAACTTCGTGAAGGCATTGCATTGGCATTGGAGGCATTGTGTTGCTATTCGTAATTTTGTGGAGGCGTTGTGTTGGCATTGGTGACAACAACTTTTTGCATTTCAAAGGTTAGTTTTCCTTCTATTCTGTCAATTTAAAGACGATTTTGGGGAAAATCTGTTTTTCTATAGTTTTTTGTGTCCAAAAACTACTTTTTAAAGGTTTTTAGGTTCAAAAACCTTAATTTTTTAATATTTTTTTAGTGAAGAAAATGCAAAAAGAACTAAATTTTTTAGGGTTTTAAGGACAAAAATTTAGATTTTTTCTTTTTCTTTTTTAAGACTTATAGGTTCATCTAGACAGAAAAATCCATAAAACGACCATGCACATTTATAAAAAGAAAAAAAAAAAAAAAAGAAAAAAAGAGGGTAATATTATAACATTTTTTATTTGTTTTTTTTATCATAAATATATCAGTGGTTTCATTGTTTATTTTTTATTTTTTATTTTTTTTTATTTGAGAATTTTTTGATTTTATATTCTATTTTTATTTTTATTTTTTAATTTTAAATCTTAGTTTTATTCTTTTTAATTTTAAATCTTTAATTTTTTTTTCTTTATTATTTTGTTATATATATATATATTTTAATTGTATTGTGATATAGTTGTTTTTTTTTTTTAATTTTATATTAAAACAAATGTTTGTTTTTTTTTTTTTAAATTTATTATATTGTTTTTTTTTTAATTATATAATGTTTAGAAAGAAGACATAATTGTGATTTAATAAATTGTTTTTTTTTTTTTTAATTTATATTTGTTATATTGTGATATTTTTAACATTTTTTTTATTATTAAATAATGTTTTAATAATTATATTATATTTAAAAAAGAAAAAAAAAATCTAAAAATCAAAATTTAAAAAAAAATTTAAAAAACAAAATAAAATTTAAAATTTAAAAATTAAAGAAAAAAGATTCAAAAAATAAAATAAAAAAATTCAAAAAATATTGCAGCCTGCCCGCAGGATGCCAGGGGCCGGCCGAGCGGCGCCACGGGGGCGGCCCAGCCGGCCTCGCAGCCCCCGCTGGGTGGAGGGCCGATTCCGTGGCGCTGGCCCAGCCGGCCTCACAGCCCCTGCTGGGCGGAGGGCCGATTCCTGGAATCGGCCCTCCCCAAAGCAGGGGCCGTGAGGCCGGCTGGGCCGCTGCCCGGCCGGCCCCCGCCGCCTAGCGGGCGTGGTCTGCCGCAGACCGCGCCCGCTAGGCGCCGGGGGCCGGCCGGGCGGCTCCACAGCAGCAGCGCAGCCGGCCTCATGGCCCCCACTGGGCGGAGGGCCAATTCCGGGCCGTGAGGCCGGCTGGGCCGATTCCATGAATCGGCCCTCTGCCCAGCGGGGGCTGTGAGGCTGGCTGGGCCGCCGCCGTGGCACCGCCCGGCCGGCCCCCAACGCCCAGCGGGCGCGCTGCAATATTTTTTGAATTTTTTATTTTTTTGATTTTTTTTGATTTTTTTTAATTTGTTTTAATAAAACATTTTTTAATTTTGGTTATTTATTTATATTTTGTTTTTAAATTTTTTTTTTTTTTAATAATTTGTTTTAATAAAACAATTAAAAATTAATAGAAACATTGTTATATATACAAATAATAAAAAAATTGTTATATAATATAATAAAAACATTGTTAAATAATAATTGTTAAAAATCTTAAAATATAACAAATATATAAATAAATAAATAAATACTAAACCACAATTATGTTTTGTTTTTAAACATTATATAATTAAAAAAAAAACAATACAATATAATAAATTAAAAAAAAAACATTTGTTTTAATATAACAATATAATAATTAATAAAAAAATAACTATATAACAATACAATTAAAAAAATTATAAAATATATAATATTATAATATTTGTTTTTAACATTTAAATATTTAAATTTCTTTTTAAATTTTTTTTTTTTTAATTTAAGTATTAAAACAACATTATAAAATATTTAATTTTTTCTTTTATTTTGTTTAATTGCTTTTATTTTGTTTTATTTATTTTTATTTAATTACTATGTAATGTGAAATAAAAATTTGTATTTTTCAAATATATTAAAAGATTATATAAATTTATAAACTTTTATATTAATTTTTTATAATTTTAAGTTTATAATTTTTTATTTAATTGCTATGTAAAGTAAAATAAAATTTTCTTTTCTTTTATTTTGTTTATTTTTATTCAATTGCTATGTAATGTAAAATTAAATTTTAAAATTTTAAAATATATTAAAAGATTATAAGTTTTTTTAATAAAATCATTGCCTTAAAAAAATAAAATTTAATTTTAACATTTGTTATAAATAGTTAGTAATTTTTTTGTTTTTTTTAAATATTAAACAAAAACTGAAGTTTGAAAATAATAGTTTATTTTTTTTTAATTGTTTTATACAATTTAAACACATTTTTAAATTTTTTATAAAATGTATTCAAAACATATTATATAGATATATATACATATGATTTATAATATTTTGTTTTAAATGAAAATTTTTATAGTTAATTTTACTGCTTTAATTTCAAACTATTTAGTTTTAGAAATAAATTTTGTTTACTAAATTTATTTTATCCGCAATATTTTTCCATTAACTAATATATATATATCAGGAAAATGGAATCAAAAAGGATTTCGATGAATGTTTCTGCACCTAGGGCAGCAACTCCCAAATCTACAGCTCCAGCTCGACGCACTATGGATACAACTCCCAAATCTAAAGTTGCAGCTGGACGCACTATGAACATTGTTGGACGCAATAAAGACATTGTTGCACACACTAATAAAAGTCAAGCAAGTGGGGCACCAGGTTCATTAAAGCTTATTTCTGATTGGAAGAACGCCGAGGAAATAGATAAAACCGATTTCTCATGGTATCTTGAAGACAATGAAACGGAGGCTGATATACACATCTATCTGATTTGTGGTATGATTGACTTAAATGAGCCATATGATGTGATGGGCAGAGTACGAGACATATGTATGGTCCCAAATACAAACACTATTTATGTTCTTGCAAGGAAGGCTCAGAAACGTGAGAAGGTTAGATATCGTCTATCAATCGTCAACTATGACACAGATGAAATATCTTCAAAATTTTCTAAAAAAATATCAAGCAAAATTGCAAATAACATTGTAAGTATGCTTATTTTTATTTCCTGTATGCATTATTGTAAGGATGATTCAATTTTTTATAAATTATTGATCATTGACATGTTTTATTTTGTTTCATAGGATTTTGTTCCGGGTCTTTCAAACATGTTTGAAGGTATTTATATGTTGGTGCCAAATGTTATGGATGTGATCAAAACTTTCCACAAATACAAAGCAGAGGAAAGGAGATTGAAGCAAAGAGCAATAGCTCGTGACACTGCAACAGTACAAAGAGGGGATCAACCAAGTGTCACTAAGGTGGGTCAATCTAATAAACTTAAACATGTTTCTTTTGAAGGTGTCGAACATGAAACATAAAATTATGATAGAATTAGTGAGGAGGAGATGAGAACTATTGTGCAAAAGAAGAAAACAGATCAGACACCAAAAAGAAAAATTGCCAAAGATGTCTCTCTTTTACCTCATGAAGGAGAGCTTGTTTATAAAAAAACTGATATGTTATCCAATAAGACTAGGAAATCAAATATTGGTGAACCTGTAAAGGTCGTGAGCAGCAGTGAAGAAAAAATTGAAAGCTCTTACGGAAGCAGAGAAATCATAACACCAGGTGCTGAGTTAGAGGATGGCATTATTAAAACAAAACAAAATGCTATTCGAAAAGAGTTGAGGAAGAATAAATTAATTCTTGGTGGGCAAACATTTGAGCTTAATGTTAACCAATTTTATGGCCCAGATGAAGGACAATCTCAATATCAAATTAGAAAGGCCCATCACCTACATGTACATAATCTGAAAACATTGTTCAGGTTCAATCCATATGCGCATGTTGTGGATTATGTGGTTCTTGTCGATCCATGTCAGGTTCCCAACAAACAAGCATTTGACAAGACAAAATGTTTTGATTATAAATATTATGTAATTGGAGGGAACCATTCGATAGACGCTAAGAGACAATTGATTGCAGAATATCCCAATATCTATCTTTTTCAAATAGTGAAATGCATCATTTACGCTGGCTTAACAGAAATGGAATCAAAGTTATTGGCATGGGATCATAATGTAGACAATGAGTACAGAATGAAAATGACTTTCATCCAAAGGTTCAGATTTATTCATAATGAATTCATAGAAAAATGTGGTGGGGATAAGACACAAGTTAGTGTAGCAATTCGAAAGGAATGTTTAATGGAAACAGGTTATCAAATTGATGAAAAAAAAGAAAAAGATGGAAAACTGAATACAAATCTCTTTAGAGGCATAGATAACATTTTTCAGTTGGCATTTAGAACTGGGGAGGTATGGGATTTGATTGATGAGATTTTTGATTGGCGGGAGAATATTTCCATAAAAAATCAGAAGGTTAGAAAGAGTAAACCCATAATATGTACCAACAGTAAGGGGGGTCCTGAAATGAAGCAACTTCCAAAGGATATGCCTATCACACCTTGGAGAAAAATGCAAGGTGTGAAGGATGATAAATTAGTCAAATCAGTATTAGCCCGTGTGAAGTCGGGTGAATTATCAATGGAAGAAATGTGTGAAGAATTTCAAAATTAAGTTTCTTGAATTATTTCTTATTTTTCTTTCATTATAATTTTCTTTTAAATAAAACATAATGATGTTGGTAGAATTTGTTATACATGTCAATATATTAACACTTTTAACTTGATTTATTCTGTCAGAAATTTTTTATGAAAATACAAGAACACATGGGTAAAATGTTGAATGAAGACAGTTGGGATGATGTTGTACGCAACTACCCATAAGCAAGTTCTACATCAACACTAAAAGAGTTTTATATTGCATTCAATAAGGTATGTTGATTTATAAATTCATTTTATTCATATTTAAACTATTTTTATTTTATTACTTACACACACACACACACACACATATATATGTCATTAAAGATGTCAAAGAAGGATGGAAATGGAGTACCAGATACTTTCAAAAGCTTTATTGAAAGAATTAAGATGGATAACATGAGAAGGAAGCGTCTTATGAATGTTGAACTAGATCCTACTCTTAATCATTACATTTGGAATGGGCTCGACAGTGTCCAATATCAAATAATACAAGGTGACTGTGAAGACATTGCATCACTAATACCTAAAAGGGAATATGGCCTAGTTATTGCAGATATTCCTCATGGTTTCAATTTCCCGGACATTGAATATGATAGAGAACCATATACTTATCGAGCTTTTAGTAAAGTGGTTACGGGTTTTCAAGAAGTGACAACATCACCACTTTGGTGATTTGTGACATTTCATTCAGACACACAGTTTCCAATGTTATTAACAAGCTTCAAGGGTAAAGAAAACTCAAGGATGAAACTTACATGGTAAGACTTTGAAATTGTATGTTTGATTCCTCCTAAATTTTTTTATTCATGTAAAATTTAATTGAACTTTTACTATGTTATGTTACAGGCAAAAGTCAAATATTGTTTCTTTCGAAGATCAGCCTATTATAAATGATTGTGAGTTCATCCATGTTGAATGTTGGACAAAAGACGATAGATATAAGCATATTATTATGAATCGATTAGATGGGAAGAGTCATAGTCAAGTATTGGTTTATGATGCAATTGCAAGAAAACTAACATATGAGGATAAAGATGCAAAAGGAGATATAGTTAACATTTATCAAAAACCACAAGCATTGATTAACTATCTTATAGATCTATGTTCAAATGAAGGAGAATGGGTTTTGGATTTATTCTCAGGTTTAGGTAAGTTTTATTATACAAATTTAAATTTAAATATTGTCTTTTTTACTTTTTATGTCTCGATACTAATTTTCTTACTTATTTTTTTGTGCTTGATGATTAGGTACAACACTAGCATGTTGCCTACTAAAAGGAATAAATTTCATTTCCATTGAGAAAGACCCAGTTCAATGCAAATTTATTCAACAAAGAATTAATGCTCTTAAATTCCTTCCAGATGTGAAGCAAGAAGTTGGTTTGAGGAAAGGAGATTTTAATGAATCACGTGTGGCAAAAAAAGAAAAGGAACCTCAACCACCATTATATGGAATGATTGGAAAGGGACACTTTGGAAGATTTTCTGACATGAAAGATCCATTAGAAGACGACAATGATCAAAATGAAGAAGAAAATGCTGTGGAAGAAGCCATCAATGCTGTTCTAGATGATGTTGAAGATGTATTAGTTGATATTGTTGATGATGTTTAAGTTATGCTTGCAATCAAAGCTTATTTTTTAGAACTATTAATCAGTTTTATTTGTAATGTTTAGACTTTGATATTTTATGAAAACAACCCTTTTTTTTGCAAAAAACATGTGATTGGTATTATTTTTTGACATAAAATTCAATAAAAATGTTGTTTTCTTAAGTTTTTTTATTAAGATTCTCCCAAAAAATTAGTTTATTTAACATGTTTTTTCCAACAAAAACTCTGTAAAAGTGTATTTTTTGCATTTTATTTATATTGAAAAATTGTATTTTTTTGTCATATGGTTCAAAATATTGGTTTTTTAGCGACAATTTTTTGATGTGCATTGAAAAATTATTTAACAATACATAAACATGTAGAAAATATGAACTTTAGAATAGTGACCCTTTTTCCATCTTTTATGTATGTGAAAAAGTTAAGATATCATTACAAGTTTTTATTTAAAATTTGTATTTTATTTTATTTTTAAAACACAAGTACATAAATGCACTTAAAAATAAACATCTCACAGAAGAAGAAGACATTAGAAAATATATAGTGTCAAAATAAATCCTATAAAAAAGTGTTGGTGATGATACACCACCACTATTCAAAATCAACATAAAAAACATCATTTAAAAAAAAAGAAATTAATAAATAAAAAAAAAATGAAAAAAACTTTAAGTGCCAAAAACATGCTCAATTTTTTTTTTCTTGATTCTGCATCGCCACTCTCTCAAAATCAGGTGTTTTTGTTGATACTTCAAAAAGTAGGTAACAATGAGGTTACCTATTTCATCGGTAACATTTTTGAGGTGCACATAAGCTATCTATGGATACGAAAACATAATAAAAAGGCCTAGAAGGACCAAGCCTCGAAACATAAGAAATAAAAACATCAAATTGAGAAAGAGCACAAGAGATGAGGAGGGAGGTACCTGAATACATAGGAGTTGGAGCTAAGTCTTCATGGATCTCCTCCAAACATGCAGGTTCAATAAGGGGTTCCTAGTTCTCTCTTACATCAATTTACATTCCTACTTCTCCATTCTGCTGAACCAGTGGGGCGACCACTTCTACTGACATAGGAGATCCCGACCCTACCTCTTCATTATGTGGAAAATGAGACACTGAACCTGCCTCTTCGTTATGTGCACTGCCTCTTTTCGGCTGAACCATATGATAGAAAACACAACAAAAAACAACACTTGAAAAACTTACCTGGAAAAGCATTGGAAACTAAATCCTAAGCTCCCTCAACTCGTGAGGATGGCTAGAGCTCCAATGTAAAATTTTAAAATGAGTTCTACAAGCCTCCATTGTATAGATTTTATCTCCTGAGATTATGGTTACGGTTTATGATGTGCATGCCTCAAATCAAGGAGGAAGTGGCTGTTGTCTAAAGATGCATATATACAGAAGTTGCACCTATACAAAGGCTAAAGTTTTGCACATCTTTTGTATATGCGTATATATTTCGTATATGCACATATTTTGTATAGGGACATACCTTATGTATATGCACGACTTTTGTATATGCACATATCTTCCATATATGTGGATCTATCATATATGCACATATTTTTCATATATATGAAACTTCCATACATGCACATCTACTTTATATGTGCAACTTCGAGATATGTGCACAAATATGCACATATACAGGAGACTTGTGCACATATATGGAGTTTGTGCATATAAAGTAAATGGACATATACATAATTTATGTGCAACTTCAGCCATTATATATGCGCAATCTCTGTATATGTGAAATTTTTGTATATGTGCAACTTCCATATAAGCTCATATCCATTTTCGCATATACAAAAGATATGCACATATACAGAAGAATCTTCTATACAGAGGTTGAATTTCTACACAACTCTTGTATATGCACAACTTCTATATATGCACATATCTTCTGTATATGCGTATCTCTTCCGTATATGTGCATATATTCTGTATATGCGCAACTTCTATATAAGTGCATATATATTATATATATGCAAATTCTATATATGTGCATATATTGCATATATGCACATATACAAAAGTTGCACATATATAAAATTAGTGCACAATTTCCGTAATATTCATATACGACAACCTTCATATATGCACAAATTTTGTATATGTGAACATTTTATGTATATGAAAAATTTATGTATATGTGCATATACGGTAGGTGCACATATAAAAAAGTTGTGCATATATGGAATATGTTCATCTACATAATTTATGCTCAACTTTAGCCACTATATATGTGCAACCTCCATATATGCGCAATTTTCATATATGTGCAAATTTCGTATATATGCATATTCGTTTGCACATATATAAAATATGCACTTATATAGAGGCTAAAGTTCTGCACAACTTCCTTATATGCGAATATATTTTGTATATGCACAACTTTCGTATATTCACAAATCTTCCATATATGCGCAGTTGTTGTATATACACATTTACTATATATGTGCATATCTTCAGTATATGAGAAACTTTGTATGTGTAAATCTACCATATATGTGCATCTATTATATATGCACAACCTCCAGATATGCACATATATAGAAGATATACAAATATACAAACAGAGCACATATATGGAAGACATCTGTATATACGTAAGTCCCAAAATATCTATAAATGCACATCTTTTTTATCGTATAATCCTTGTAGATGTGAAACTTCCATATATGTGCATATCTTTAGTATACACACAACTTTCGTATATGTTCATATATGAAAGTTGCACATATATAGAGGCTACATATTTATGAAGGTTGAAGTTGGGCACAATTTTTTTATATTTGTAGCTTTCATATACAAAAGTTGTGCATATATATAATTTATGCACAACTTCAACGATTGTATATGTGCAACCTTTGTATATGTGCAATTTCTATAAATTCACAACTTCTGTATATGTACATATATGTTTGCGCATATAAGAACTATATCTGCATATATATAAGATGAACATATACGAATGCTATGCCTATACAAAGTTGAATTTTTGCACAACTTCCATATATGCACATATCTTCCATATATGCACAACTTCTGTATATGTGCATATCTTTCGTACATGCGCAACTTATGTATATGCACATATATTTTGTATATTTCTAACTTACTTATATGCATATATCTTCGATATATGTGCAAGTTTCGAATATGCACATATACAGAAGTTGTGCATGTATAGAAGTAATGTGTAACTTCCATAATATGCATATACGACAACCTCCATATATGCACATATTATGTATATACACATATCGTATGTATATGTACAACTTCAATATATGCAAATATATTCCATATATGTGTAAGTTAATATTATGTATTAAATATTGCTCACCCTATATGCATTGTAAGTATATGTATTCAATATTTTTGTCCCTATATGCATTAAATATTTACAATGCTATAGAGTATTTGATACCCCCTAAGACTACCTTTTGTCTTTGCATGGTTAGCCTGAAGTATATCTCTACATCCAAAGACATTTGTGAGTCATCATGCATGGGCACGAGCGTCGTAATTTTCCCATCCCCATATACCTAACAATTGGTTGGTGTTATGTAGATTTCATTGTGGATTTGACTATAATGTCGTTGTCAAGTCACCAAATAATTACTACTTATTCTCTTGCAAATTTTGAATTGTGAAATGGCACTCTACAAAGAATTCAAATTCCAATTTTGAATTTATGAACATGACCTATTACGTTTTGTTTTATTATAATTTGAAGTAGGAAGTTGGGCCTTGGGATGGCGAAGATTAAGAAGGTGGATTCTTCATTTCAGCTCAGCTCTAAACATATTTTCTATGGATTCTAGGTTGAGTTTCTGGTAATCTAAAATGTTCATGGGATGAAGGTTAATAATCATGGGATGTAATACTATAATGGCCTTACTTCTATGCTCCTTTACACTAGTATTTTTTTATCTCATTCGTGGGTTTAATCGTCACTAAAGAGTCTCAAACGCTTGGGGCTTCTTCTTAGTTTGGCATTGATGCTAATAATAATTTTCCATCATAGATAAGTATGATGGTATTCACTTTAAAATCCAAATCGAATTATTTTTCTTAGTTCATCTTTCATTGTCTCTTCATAATAAATTTTACTTGAAAAGTAGGAATTAAACGAGAAAAGAATAGGAAGACTTCTGATGCATACACCACTTGTGTTGATCCCTCCAATGGATAAATATCATACACCATACAGATAGCAAGGGAGGGTTTCGTCACCCCAAATGATATAGATATTACCAAATTGTCTTCAAATATGATTGCAGGATTTTTTCTAATGCTTATGGGTTCTATTATATGTATTAATAAGTAAAACATAATGATCTTTATGATATGATGTGTACATAAGAATGCAGACTATGCCCATGATTCACAATAGGAGAAAATAATGATGATTGACATCTTTGTTGAATATTAAATTTTATGATTGGGTTGAGAATTCAAATTTGAGTTTGATAATCCAAAAACATTGGTTTATGCAGTAGGTTTATGAAAGTATCCTTTATCATTTTTATGTTTGAAATTTTGATAAGCGATAAAATAGTTTGAAGACAAATGGGGTGTGAATAGAAATATATTTGATGTTTTGGAAGACATAAAATCTATCCTTGAATGCATTAATGTTGTAAAATTTATTTTTTTTCACAATCATGCTCTAAATTATACGTTATCCCAGAGGTTTTTTAAATTAAGGTATTAGGAAAATAAACTATAAACAAGTAGATCAGTGTGGTTGAAATGTGGAAACAAAAGCTCCAAATTCTTCGACAATTTTTCCAAGGGAAGGAAAAATACAAATACAATTTTGGAGATGTAGAGGGTTGATGGGAGTAAATGTAAAACATTTAATGAAATTTCATATTTGGGGAAGGATTTTGCGAGGAATCTCTTTAAGGCTCCAGAGGAAGCCTCAATTGTGGAGGTAATCAAAATTGCTCATTTTTTCCCTAGGTTCGCTGAAGAGGACGACAATAGATTATTGATAGCTCCGATTCCCGAGAGGGAATTGGAGGATATCATAAAATATAGGCAGAAGGATAATATTCGAGGCCCTGATGGGCAGACGATTGAATTCTACCAACATTTATTTGAACTTATAGGTGGCTACGTTTTAAAAGTGGCAGAAGAATCTCGAATGAGGGGAATTATTAATGATCCATTTAATTCAACTTTTCTCGCTCTTATCCCTAAGGTAGATAACCCTCAGTATTATTAGACAAGAGAAAACTTAAAATTTTAAATAGTCAATTCTCAGTGGTTACTTGTAAAAGTAATAACAACAAACCGCAACCAAAATGATGATCCTCAAAAGAGTGTATGAATCTTAGAAATCTAAAAAGAGTGAATGTTTTTTAATATAACCATTCTCATGTATAACATTTTTGTGGAAATAATTAAAGTTGTTAATATTCTTATTAGATTAAAAAAAGAAATTGTGTAAAATAATATGTTTTTTATTTATTTATTATTATGATAGATCTATATTAATTTTAAAATATATATCCCATGAAAAGAGATTCTTTTAAAGTGCAATAAATAAATAAATTTATTTTTTTCAAACTTTAAAATTAATTACATAATCAAATGTGATCAAATGTGATCAAATGTTTAAATTAATTAAGAATAAACACACGAGGAACATGATTTATCCATCAAGAACAACCACCAGCAACTAATATATTTTGGAAGGACAAATCATTCTTTCTAAAAGATAGGTTATCTGGTGTTTTAAAATTTTTAAACGTAGGTGTTTATATCCAAAAGATTAAATGAAAAAATAATAAAGGAAGGAAAAATAAATTTAAAATGATTTTTTATCCATCAAGAACAACTACCACCAACAAATATATTTTAGAAGGACAATTCATCCTTTCTAAAAGATAAGTTATCAAATTTTCAAACACTAGTGTTTATATCCAAAAGATAAAATGAACAAACAATAAAGGAAGGAAAAATAAATTTAAAATGATTTTTTATCCATCAAAAGCAACCACCACCAACGAATATATTTTGGAAGAACAATTCATTCATTAGAAAAGATAAGCTATCATTTTTAAAATTTTTAAATGAACAAACAATAAAGGAAGAAAAATGGATTTAAAATGATTTTCATAATAAAATTTTGAAGTGACAAATAAATAATTAAATAATTTATAAATAATTTTTTTTTTCTAAGTAACACTAAATCTATTAATATTTAACATAATAATACAGAACTGCCTCTATCTCAGCTGAGGAAGCCTGAGCACAGGGCTTGACTGTCATGAAAATTCATAGTTTGGACTGCCCACAGTGGGGAAACCAGTCCCATTAGATTAAGATTCGCTGCCCTCATAAGGGAAACTGGCGTTACATCCAAACTGTTTGTCAAAACTACCAAAACTATAGCATGCCACTCTGTAAGCAGAGGGTGAAAAATCAAGAAAACCAAAAATAGCATAAAGACCTTGCACATGGAGAACAAAAACCTCTGGGGTATCTTCTGATTACTGTGCATCGGTGGAGGAGGGAGGTTCTTCAACAATTCTGCATCCAAACTCGTCGTTTCTCCCCCCTTCATCAACCGAGGGTGGCACTTTGTCTTTGTCCATGCCTTCCATGTTCTGGACCTGCATAGAAACATTCGAGAAAAAATTTAATTGGGCTAAGGTATCCTTGGAAAATTCTTCAAGAGCGGGGCTAGGTGCAGTGGGTCCATGGAAAGTGACAGAGGGCCCAGGCATTGCAGACGGAGATGGCACCATGCGGGAAGATTCTTCACAAACCGTAACCGTGACATGAGCTTTGAGGACCGGTCTTTCAAACAAGCAGTCGAAGGTAAACTCTGTGCGTTGAGAGGACTGGCGAAGGGAGGAAGAGGAATGCGAGTGGGGAACGGTGGGAGATGCAGAAGGGCGGACCAGAGGCGTTTGGGAGAAGACAAAAGGAGACGGAGGACGCACAGAGGGAGGAGCGGAGAGAGGGCCACGAGGTCTGCCCCTGCGACCTCTAGTTTCCGAAGAATAGTTGCAGGGGGAATCATCCGACGAAGAATCAAAGGTAGGAGACGACGGAGATCAATAAGCTCTGCCCCCGACTTGAGCCTCTGCGACATCGCATGCGATGGCGCAGCCGAGGCATGGCGGGGGGGGGAATGCAGATGAAATGGGCAAAAGAGCAGAGACTGCGGAGGGCCAAAAGAGCTATACAGCGAATTTGAAAAACAGAATTGACTGTGCGAGTAATGGAATTCCGGGATGGTCTCCAGACAGCACAACAGTTCACACCGGTGGCCTGTTTGTGTTCGAGCGCTAGGCTCCGCGCAAGAAAACGGACAAGAAGCACGGTGAGAAACAGTAGCAGAGCAGACGGGGCAAGCGCCATGCAAAGGATTCCAATCCATGCCAAGAGCCGAGGTGAAACAAATGAAGAGCGCGTTGCAAAGACGGTTCCAGAGAATGCAATTAAGGTAGTGTGGGGTGGCGAATTGAATGCCGCCGTAAATGCAAGTGTGGGAGGCCAGATGGCTTGCCCAAAGAGACTGCCTCGGAAGGCGACGAGGGACGAGAGTCCCATCATGAACTGGAGGCAACCGCATCTGGCGAAATAATCTATAAATATTAAGATTCATAAATATTTAGATTTGATATGTGTATTTTTATGACACTTGTTTGTTAAAGAGAATTTTTTTATTTATTTTTATTTTTATTTTTATTTTTAAATAATTTCTATTTCTCATAAATATTAAGATTTGAATGGTTTACTTCATGATGCTTGTTTTCTTTGGATATATTTTTTCTATTTCTCATAAATATTAAGATTTGAATTGTCTACTTCATGATGCTTGTTTTCTTTGGATATATTTTTAAGTTCTTAAATAATTTTTATTTCTCATAAATATTAAGATTTGATAGGTGTATTTTTATAACACTTGACCCTATTTTTCTTATTTAAAATTTTTTAAATAAAATTATTTATGAAAAATCTATGAAAAACCTCATAAAATTAGTTTTTTCATTACTATTAACCAATTAGAAGATATTCATTAATATTAACTAGAAACTAAAAATAGAAATTTAGAAATTAAATTTTAATTTCCAAAAAATTCAATTTAATATTTAAATTTTTTAGAACTTTCATAAACTTTATAAATTCTATGAAAATTTTGAGAGATTGACCACAAAAGTGCATTTTGGGAAAGTATAAAAATCGATCTAATATACGTTGCAATAATGTAATATTGAATGTGGTGTTGTATGTCATTATGAATGTAGTCTATCAAAAATGTAATAAAGTATCAACAAATATAATAAATACTCTAAATGTGCTATATTTTGTATTTTGCCATCATTAACGCAGTGTACGGAAATTTTATTATGAGTAGAAATATATTTTATAATATGAAATTTGAAAATGAATAAAGTTATTTCTTTTAAATTTAAAAATAATAATTTTATAAATACAAATAATACAAATTATTTTAGTTTTGATGTGCTAAAATATCAAAATTATTTTATTTAAAAAAAAGAATTATTATACATCTTAAGTTATTTAAATAACAAAATAATTTTCTATTACTACAAAATAATTTTAAGTTAAAAGAATTTTCTTAGAGTGGTATGATACATGTTTCATGTTTCTATCTATGTGAGTTTAAATCTCTAAAAACACCTTTTGAGTGCACCTAATGGTTAAGAGCATGTGTTTTCTCCTAAGAAGTCACAAGTTTAATACTATGATACTCCACACTAAAATTCAAAATAAAATTGTAACAGTAACCAAAAAACACCTCGGCGACAATCTAAAATTAAAAATATTGATCTCGCAGCATAAATATACATATTGAACAAAATCCAATATTTCAATATCATACAAGAGGATTTGAGCAAAAGTCCTCACATATTAAAGTAGTTTCTCACATCCAAGTATGTATTCTTGGTATATCACTATTATTGAATTCAAAAGTCTATTAAAGTTCCAACCTAGCATACACAAAACTCCATCCAAAATGTCATTTAGCGGTGACAATCTACCTAGGAAAATTCACCGTTTCCATTTAAAAAAAATGTGAAACTAGTTCTTTAAATCCACATATTAAACTAGTTTCTCACATCCAAGTATGTATTCTTGGTATATCACTATTACTGAATTCAAAAGTCTATTAAAGTTCCAACCTAGCATACACAAAACTCCATCCAAAATGTCATTTAGCGGTGACAATCTACCTAGGAAAATCACTGTTTCCATTTTAAAAAAATGTGAAACTAGCTCTTTAAATCCATAGAAAAAACATACGAATGAGATTGACATACGAGAAAACATGCATGAAACGAAGTGAGAGATACAGTGAATACTTGGCATGACTAAATAGCACAAAAATAAATCTCAAAGTTTGATATGCTAACGCTGACAGATTTAAGAAATGAGAGAAGGAGGACACGGCAGATCACGGAAGTTGTGAATTTCATTAAGGGAAGAAATATGTATATACATTTAGAAACAGTTAAATTTTAAACTAATTCTTAACTGATTTCAGGAACCGATTCTTTAATAGAAACATATCTGTTAACTAAATTAATCTCTAACACTCCCCCTTAATTTTGAGGGTTACATTGTTTTATTCCTAACCTTTGACATTGAAATTCAAAATTAACTTTTCCTAGCGGTTTGGTGAAGATATCCGCTAACTGTTCCTTGGATTCACAAAATTTGAGAACAATATCACCATTTTTGAGTAATTCACGAATGAAGTGAAAACGAGTGTTAATATGTTTTCTCTTTTGATGAAATACATTGTTCTTTGACAAGAAAATAGCAGAAGTGTTGTCACAAAGGATTGAAATAGGTTCATTCTCTTTGTATCTGAAGTCAGTGAGAAGTCTCTTTAGCCACACTGCTTGACATGATGCTGAATTTTCCACAACGTACTCGTCCTCTGTTGAAGATAGTGCAGCTATGGGCTGCTGTTTGGATGACCACAAGATCAATTTTCTTCCAAATAGAAAATCATAGCCACAAGTGCTTTTCTGATCATAAATACAACCTGCATAATCACTATCTGTATAACCAACAAGCTTACTGTCTGCAAAGGTTGCATATGATAAACCATAAGTAGACGTACCTGCAATGTATCTTAATACCCTTTTTCCAGCTTTTCAATAACAGTCTTTCGGAGATTCCATAAACCTGTAAAGATAACTAGCTACAAATGCTCTATCAGGTCTAGTAGCAGTAACATACATAATACTACCAGCAAGTTGCTTATACAAAATTGCATTAACAATACTACCCACATCATCTTTACTTAACTTTGTACCAACTTTGATAGGAGTACCCACCGGTTTACACCTGTCCATCTTAAAATTTTTCAAAATGTCAGTAGCATACTTCTATTGACTCATAAACATACCATCTTGTGTTTGTTTCACTTCGATACCTAAGAAGTATCTCATTAATCCAAGATCTGTCATTTCAAATTCATTTTTCATTGCAGCTTTAAATTCATCTAACTGCATGTTACTTGCATAAATTATGCCATCAACATAAAGACATAGTTTCAAATATTACCTTGATGATCATTCTTGATATACAAAGTGGGCTCATGGTCACTCCTTCTGAAACCATTATTAAGCAAGTAATGGTCTATTCAGCTATACCAAGCTCTTGGAGCTTGCTTCAAGCCATACAATGCTTTCTTCAACCTGTACACCTTATGTTCTTGATTTTTAATTTTGAAACCAAGTGGCTGATCAACATACACTTATTCATTCAAAAGACCATTCAAAAAAGTGGACTTTACATCCATTTGGTAAGCCGGCCACTTGTTTTTTGTTGCAATAGCTAATACAAATCGAACAGTATCAATTCTTGCTACAGGTGCAAATTTTTCACCATAATCTATGCCATGTTGCTGTGAAAAACCTTTGGCAACTAATCTCACTTTGTGCTTATCAACTTCACCTCTCTCATTTAACTTTGTTTTAAAAACCCATTTGACACCTATAGAGTTTTTATCATCAGGTAGATCAACCAAATCCCAAGTTTGATTTCTTTCAATAGCTTCGATTTCATTATTCATAGCATCTACCCATTCTTTGTCCTTTATAGCCTCTTCAAAACAAGTACATTGAAATGAAATAAATGCAAAATTTACAATATCATCATCATCTTGTGCATAAATATCACCTAAGTTTGTCATTTTAGGATTATTAGAATCAGACTCAAAAGATGATGAACTGCTACTGTTTGATGAACTACTGCTGGTTTTGTCTTGAACCTGTAATCTTGGAGTGCTTGTTGCAGGTGCTTGATGTTCGTCTAACAAAATAAAAATATTAGGACAAGTATTATTCTCCATTTCACTCCAAGACTTGTCTTCCAGAAATTTCACATCTCGACTTATGACAAATTTCGTAGTTATAGGATTAAACAATCTGTATGCCTTATATTGATCACTATATCCTATAAAAATATACTTTTCTCTCCTATCATTAATCTTTTTTCTCAATTTTTCTAGAACATGAGCGAAAGCAATACAACCAAATACACGAAAGTGTGAAACAGTTACCTTTTGTCCACTCCATGCTTCTTCTGGTACAAAACTTTGAACACTAGAAATTGGTGATCTATTCAAAATATATACCAAACATGCAATTGCTTTAGCCCATAAATATTTAGACTAATTTCGTGTTTTAAGCAAACTTCGAGCCATATTCACAATTGTTTGATTCTTTCTTTCTGCGACTCCATTCTGCTGCGAAGTATAACTGGTTTTCGTTTGTTTTTTAATATCACGTTTTTTGCAAAAATCAATGAATTCGTTAGATTCATACTCACCTCCATTATCAGGCCTTAGAAATTTAATAAACTTTCCACTCTGTTTTTCAACCTCAGCTTTGAACTCCTTAAACTTGGAAAAAGTTTCCGATTTATATTTGATGAAATACACCCAAATTTTCCTGCTAAAATCATCAATGAAAGTAGGAAAATAGAGACTGCCAGCAACTGATTTTTCTTGCATTGGACCGCACAAATCTATATGCACTAACTCTAGTTGTTCTTTGGCTCTATTAGAGGCTGAAGCAAAACTATCTCGCTTATGTTTACCCATTATACAAATTGTATAGGAGGAGATATGATCAGACAAAGAAGGAAAACCTTTCACCATAGACTGTCTTTGCAACAAACTCATACTTTTGATAGGTAAATGACCATACCGCAAATGCCACATATCAGAGTCATTTGGCGTTGAAACATTATGTGCATATAACTTCTCACTTTTCAATTGCAACTGATACAACCTGTTCTTTGTAATAGGAATCTTTGCAATAATAGAATTATGTTTATCAACAATCATGCAAGTAGTGTTAACATTGTTACCGAAGAAACAGGTAACCTGACCTCAAAACAGGAACTCTAGCCCAAAAAGACTCAAAAAACATGAAAAAACACCCCAAAAACAAAAAAAGTGTATTCCAGAATGCACTTGGTTTTTTTTGAAGGTCAAATTTCAACATTTTATAAAATTATGCTAAAAACAAAATTGTTTCTTGAAAAAAGGATTGAAAATACACCCTTGAAACAAAACTAGTTGATGCTGGAATAACAAAAAAAAAATTTGTATCATATTTTTGACATTTAAAAAAATAGAAATAACATTTTTTAATTTTTAAAATTCAAACATTAAGAAAAACCTAAAATTTAAGAAAAAAAATAAATTTAAAACCTAAAAGCATTTTAAAGCTTAAAATTTAAAAATATATAGGAATAAAAAAATAAAAATAAAAACAAAATAAAAATTTTAATTCAAAAAAAAAAAAAAAAACCTCAAATTTAAGAAAAAAAAAATTAAAAATTAAAAATTAAAAATTAAAAATATATAGAAATAAAAAAATAAAAATAAAAGCAAAAAAAAATATTAAATTAAAAAAAAAAAAAAAACAAGTTAAAAAAAGAAAGAAATTATAAAAAATTAAATATCGAAATTAAATTTAAAAAAGAAAAAGAAAATGTTTATTAAACTAAAATAGAAAATTAAATTTTAAAATAAAAATTAAATTTAAAGAAATATATTAAATTTTAATAAATTTAAAACGTTAATATATATATATATATATATATTGAAATTAAAAGTAAAAAAATGAAAATTTAATTAAAAATGAAAAATAAAATACAATAAAAATGTTAAATTTAAAAAAATATATATTAAAAAAACAAATAGATTTTAAAAAATAAATTAAATTATATATATTAATATATATATATATATATATATATATATATATATATATATATATATATATATATATATATATATATATATATATATATATATATATATATATATATATATATATATATATATATATATATATATATATATATATATATATATATATATATATATATATATATATATATGAATTTAAATTAGAAATATATATATTAGATTTTATTAAATTTTAATAAATAAATGAATAAACAAACAAATTTTGAAAAAAAAAAAATATAAAGAAAAAAAAAACATTGTTAAAATAAAAAGTTAAAAAACTTTAAAAATCAATTAAAATTGAAAAATTTTAAAAAATAAATTAAAAAATATATATTAAATAAAAAATAAAATAAAAACAAATTAATTTGAAAATATTAAGTTTAATTAAAAAAAAAAAATCTAATTTTAAATACACAATTTTAATTGAAATAAAAAAGATATAAAAATTTTATGTAATTAAAAAAATTATAATAAAAATAAAATAAAAAAAATTCAAATAAATTAAAAAAAAAAAAACAAAATTTACTAAATTTTAAAAAATTAAATGAAAAAACTAAACATAAAGAAAAATATGAAAAGTTTAAATAAAAAAAATTACAAAATTTAAAAAAAATTATTAACAAAATTTTGAAAAAAAAAATTAAAAAAAAAAAATAATAAAATTAAAAATAAAAAAAAATTAAATTTCAAATATAAAAAATTAAATTAAAAAAAAAATAATTTTAAACTTTTTGAATTTAAAAAACAATTAAAAAAAATCAAATTAAAAAAATAAATATTAAAAATTAAAAAAAATTAAAAAAAAAAGAATTTTTTGATCATGGTGGCGCCGCCAATCGGCCTTCTGCCCAAGTGGCAGCAGAGGCCGACCGGTGGACGGGAGGCCGATTTTGAGAATCGCCCTCCCGCGGCGGGAGGCCGATTCTGGGAATCGCCCTGAGGCCGATTCCGGGAATCACCCTCCTGCGACGGGAGGCCGATTCTGGGAATCGCCTTGAGGCCGATTCCGAGAATTGCCCTAAGGCTGATTCCGGGAATCACCCTCCCGCCACGAGAGGGCGATTCCTGGAATCGGCCTCCCGCCACGAGAGGGCGATTCCCAGAATTTGCCTCAGGGCGATTCCCGGAATTGGCCTCCCGCCGCGGGCGATTCTCGGAATCGGCCTCCCCGCCGCGGGAGGGCGATTCCCGGAATCCCCCGCCCGCCCAGCGGCTGGCCTCCGTCGCCACCTGGGCGAGAAGCTGATTGGCAGCGCCACCATGATCAATTTTTTATTTTTGTTTTTTTATTTTTATTTTTAATTTTTAATATTTTTTTTAATTTGATTTTTTTTTTAACTTTTTTTTTTTTTTAAATTCAAAAAATTTAAAATTATTATTTTTTAATTCAAAATTTTTATTTTAAATTTAATTTGTTTTAATTTTTTTGTTTTTTTTGGTTTATTTTGTTTTTAAATTTAATATTTTAGATTAATTGTTTTTTAAAATTTAAAATTTATTTATTAAATTTATTAAATTTTTATTTATTATTATTTTTTTTAATCTTTTAGTTTATTTAGTTTTTTATTTTAAAATTTTTAAAATTGTTTCATTTAAAAAAAACAGTAAATTTATGGATATTTGTTTTTTAATTATTTGCAGGTGGTTTTTTTCATTTTTTTTGTTTTTTAATGATAGTTTTTT